>SJYQ01000123.1:1225329-1312376 GCA_006410935.1 Redunca redunca | reverse complement strand
GCCTGGAGAATTCCGTGGACAGAGGAGCCTGGTGGGCTACAGTCCGAGGGTCGCAACTGAGCAGGCATGCACAGCCATGGCAATGAGCCCAGTGCATCTCTGTGCTCCTGAAGTAAAATGAAGCCAGATGGACCATTGCTGCCCTCCTTGGGAAGGGTCTCCCTGGATGGCAATCAAGAAAATCATCACTGGGTCTTCCACTTATGGAGAGCTGCCATGTACCAGGCCTTGCTAAGCACTTTCTCAGATACTGACAAACCCTCGAGACTCATTTGAGACACAGGTCTGATCCTATTTCACAGAACAGGAAGCTAGAGTGCAAAATGGCTCACCCCTCGAAGCTTCCCAGACCCCCAGTCATTCTTGGTTCCGTTGCCCTGATTTTCATTTCTTTCATTCCATCTATCTCTATCTAAAATTATTCAATGTAGTTGTTTGCTTCTGGATTCCCAGATGATGCTTAATAAATGATGAACTGAATGGACTTGCTCAAGGCCCCAAAGCTGTTGGTGCCCGTGATAGAATTTGAACTCTGCTCTATCCAAATCCAAACATAACTACATATTTAAAGTTTTCTTTTTTTAACTTGAAAAGAACTACTTAGATACTAATGAAATGATATAATGTCTGGGAGATGCTTCATATTATTACAGCGGATAGAAGTTGCTTGTAAGTGAAAAAATTGACATTGTGTTGATAATTGACTTTTGAAGCTGGATCATGGATGTGTGAGTGAGTACTCAGTTGTGTCTGACTCTTTGCAACCCCATAGACTGTAGCCTGCCAGGTTCCTCTGTCCATGGGATTTCCTAGGCAAGAATATTGGAGTGGGTTACCATTTCCTTCTCCAAGGGATCTTCCCAACTCAGGGACGGAACCCACGTCTCTTGCATCTCCTGCATTGGCAGGCAAGTTCTTGATCACTGAGCCACCTGTGAGGCCCTGGTGATGGATAGGCACAGGTTTATTGCCTATCTCTACTGTAGTATGCGCTTGAAATTCTCTGTAATAAAATGTTTAATTTAAAAAACAAAGAGAACTTCAGCACTCATTTTTTTATTTCTGTTCTTTCTCTTCCTGCTACAATCTTATCTGTTGCCAGTCTAAATGTCATCCTCTTTCTCATCTTACGCTATCTAAACAATTGTCATTTTCCTTATTGCCTTTATTCCCCATTTCTTTGACTTATGTACGGCAGAAAAAAAATTTTTATTTTCCCCTGAACAGTTCTACATATAAAACATTGCCATATCCTCATTTCTGACCATTAACCAAAAAACAGGGATTTCATTCCAAAATGGTACATGTGCAAATTAGCAAATTTATATACAACTTTAGTACAATCATTAAATAATGATTTTGCATAAAATTTAAAATTCATGTATGCAAAAAAATTGCAACACAGGAAACATCTGACTCATTGTTATTTAAACTATTAAACATAGCTTGTATCATTATTTACTCTAAGTGCTCTCCTGAGTTAAGCAAGCAAGCAGTAACACCTACTCAAAGCAATTATAGGAAATAAGACTAGCTTTAAACATCAAATAAAAGAGAAATTTATTTATTTATGCTTTTATTCTTCTGATTCCCATCATCTTTCTAGACTGTGGCAAGCATTATTGGTTTCTCAACCTGTTTCCATTCTCTAGTGCTTGTCAGCTGACCCCAAATGTTGCTAAGCAGTGACGCGTCTAGCCCCAGGTGGGATGTTCATTCTCCACCCACTCTCACATCCAGGATAGCTTTGTCAAACCATCAGCCACTGAGATATACATGCAGGCCCACTCACGTACAAGCAAAATATTACCATTTATTAGAGGGGGCTGAGACAATTGGCTTGTCCTTTCCCCAGACCACTCACGCATCTTCCCTCCTTGAACATACACGTGATGACTGGAGCTACAGCAACCACCTTACAACTATGAGGATGGCATCTAACAAACACATGATGGTAGAGTGGAAGGAGGTTTAAAAACCAACCGTGCATCCAAGGTCATTACAGAGCATCTCAGGCAATGCCAGCAAATACTTGCTCATATTTTTTCAGACAGGTATTTCAATAGCTGTAACCAAATACATTTTAAACTGAGTTAGTTATCCGGGCTGAAAATCTTCAACTGCAGATTAATATTAATAGACTTCATAAAGAAAATAAGATCTTAAAATGAGGACAATCCTAAAGGAGATAATACTTACAGACATTCAAGAGAATAATTTTCTTTGATCAGATCATAGGTTTCTCAGTGGCTTCAGTTAATACCTATGGCTTGAGGAGCTACCGGTATTGGTTTGACAGAAAACAACAAAATTATGTAAAGCAATTATCCTTCAATAAAAAAATTAATTAATTTAAAAAATAAATACACAAGTTTCCATTCATTCAAAGGATTGCCATTCAAAATTTGGTTTAGGGTACTAATCTAAACTGTGAATAAGACGCACTGTGTAGTTTTAAAAAAACAAAATTGGTAGGTTGCTTCAATCGTGTCTCTTTGCGATTCCATGGGCTGTAGCCCACCAGGCTCCTCTGTCCATGGGGTTCTCTAGGCAAGAATAACTGGAGTGGGTTGCCATGCCCCTCTCCAGGGGGTCTTCCCACCCCAGGAACTGAACACACATCTTTTACACCTCCTGTACTGACAGGCAGGTTCTTTACCACTAGCACCACCTGGGAAGCAAAAAAATAAAATTACTTATTGTGGAAAAAAAAAAATGTAGCACAGTGTTTTCACTGTCAGCACCCGCATTTAATCATTTACCTTATCAGTTTGATGACCATAAAAAGCAGTTACAAGTTCATGATCTTTTCCACTCTTGGAATTATCTTTTTTTTTTAACTCATCTTCTATCTTCTCACACTGAATCCCACCCACTAACACTCCATCTCCAATTACTAATTTTTCAACCCTAGAAATAATTGTTGTACCTTATGCCCATCCTATATCAGTTATTGGGCTTCCCAGGTGGTTCAGTGGTAAATAATACATCTACCAACAAAGGAGATGCAGGTTTGATCCCTGAGTCAGGAAGATCCCCTGGAAGAGGAAGTGACAACCCACTCCAGTACTCTGGCTTGGGAAATCCCGTGGACAGAGAAGCCTAGAGGGCTACAGTCCATGGGATTGCAAAGAGTTGGATGCAACTGAGGGACTGAGCATGCACTTATATCAGTTTATTAGACATTTTAATTTGCTCAGCAAACATTCATTGAGTACCTACTATGTGCCACATGCAATGTGAGGTGCCGAGAGCGTAGTGGTGACTCTAGTGGTCTAGACTGCAGGGATTCTCAGACTCCAAGATCTAATACCTGAAGGCCTGAGGCGGAGCTGATGTCATAATAATAGAAATAAAGGGCACACTAAATGAAAGGCATTTGAATCATCCTGAAACCGTCACTCCCTACCCTGTCCATGGAAAAAATATCTTCCGCAAAACCAGTTCCTGGTGCCAAAAACGCTGGGGACCACTGGTATAGAGAAACTCAGAGTCTCTCTCAAATTCTGTCTTAGTGTAACTACTCATGCTTTGCATTTTATTTTTATGTAGTTAAATGAATGTATACAAAGAAAGTACAATTTTTTTTAATGTTTTAAAGCTAGATATTACAAACTTGCTATTACAAGTGAATTATTTGCTAGTGACCTTTAGACGCTTGAATAGGGTGACAAGACTACCTGGGCAAGAATAAAAATGGTTCTATATGTTTTAAAATGTGCCCCCCCAAAAAAAGAAAAAAAAGATGTGTCTGAGCATTTGGGTTTCTTTCATAGGTTATCAACCACTTAGAAAAATAGCTAGGTCTAGGCAATATACACATACGTAATGTACAAAAATGTGTTTCAAAAATATAAAATGTTAGACTTCCAGCAACCTTGAAGATTTGACATATTGGGAAACTGGATCCTAAAAAAGGTTCAATGACATGCTTAAAATTACAAAGCTAGCCCATGTTTAAGATCCAACTATTTCACTCAGAAAGGAGGTTTACTACAGCAGAAGTTAATTAAATTAAATAGTAGAACAAGAGTCCTCAAATCGTATCTGGAAATCTGACCCCAACCCTCTGTTGAAAAGAGACACTTATAGAAAAAGGAAATAGAACTCAGCTTACTCTCAAGGGCAGAGGGGCAGGTCCAAGGCCGCAAGGTAGTCGGCGTGAACCATGAGACAAGTGGGAAGGACAGAGCTGCTGCAAGTTGCTGACTTCATCGCTACAGTATTTAAAGAAGGAAAGGTAGTATTCTTTTCTGATAAGGGAATGTACCTTGTTTCTAAGGCTTACTTGGGATGGGGGAGATGAAATTCTGTTACCAATGTGGCTGAACGGTCTTTGAATCTGTGAAGCAAACCCAGCTGATTTTTAACTTCAGTGTAAGAAAACGTCAGAAACATGATGGGGAAAGTGATTTATAAGAGTTGAGACTAAAGAGAGACTAATTTGCTTCTAGGTGGCATTTTTAAAAAGGGAAATCCTTCTGTTCTTCTCTGTATGATTATCACTGTTTGGCAATGTAAGCCTGATGTCTGAGCAACCATCCATGGAGGGGCTCATAAGGACATTTGTAGATCTTAGAGGTCTGTGTACTTTGAGGGGAGAGGATTTATCATTTCATTAGATTCTCAAAATAGTCTCTGACTCTAGAAAGACCAAGGATTCTATTAACAATCTTTGTGACTCCAAACTTGGCTTGAAATATGGTCTATGTGGGGACTTCCCTGGTGGCCCAGTGGCTAAGATTTCCACATGCTCCCAATGCAAGGGGCTCAGGTTCGATCCTTGGCCAGGGAACTAAATCCCACCAGCCACAACTAAGGGTTCATGGTTCACATGCCACAACTAAGGATCCTGCTTGCCACAACCGACAGCTGGTGCAGCCAAATAAATAAATAAATATTTAAAAGAAAGAGAAGAAACTGCTCTGATTTAAAAGAAAAAAAAATCAAAAGAAAGGAAGATACATGGTCAGTGCAAAAATGACACCAATACACATGTGTGCTTCTCCCCGCTTCTCCGGCTCAGGGTGGCCAATAATTTATGCCAAGCGAGTAGAGCAGAAATGCATGTTTCACTGATTTTATTACCTTTTCCTAAGGGGAGAGCAGAAAGGTGAAAAAAATTAAGTTGTCAACAGGTACAATTTTGTACTTACTTGTAAGAGAGCGAAAGTGTAGACAAAATGTAGTGTAGACACAGTAGATAATATCACTATTTTATCCGGTCCCAGCAGCTTCTCTCTCTCAGTACCATTCCTCAGCCCAGCCACAGTTGCCTAGGGTGATGTGAGAAAGTGTGCGGAAACCATGATTAATGGTTCTTACTTATCTCCTATTAAAATGCCTAGCGGCCATTGAATATAGGTGCCTGAAGATTTCAAATTTATTAATTTATTTTTCTTCGAATCAGTATATCCTGATGCTAAATTGCTTTAGCACTTTGCAAAAATTCTATAAAACTAATTTATGAAGTAAGTTGTCTGGCTATCCAAGTCCTGGACATTTTCTCTATAAAAGATTCAATATATATATATATATTTTTTTAACTCGGTGCTTTTGTCTTTCCATGTATATGAATCCTTTCCCAAACTGGCAATTTTCTTCCACCTCCTTCATTTCAATATTGTGCATTTCAACTGCGTCGTGGGATTGCTTAGCATTTTGCTATCAACGGTTCACAGGAAAAGAGTACACCTGACTTTAAATAGGTTGAAAATGACATAGTTTATGCTTCTGTTTAGTTTGTGAGAAGGCAAACACATAAATACAATGAAAGCTAAGTAAAATGGATCAGCTTTACATTTATCGAGGGCCCACAAGGTACCAGGATCTGTGGGTCATAATAACAGTATTGAAAAGAGCAAGCGTTTGTCCGTGGGTGTTCTGTGCCAGCCTCTGCAACGTGGACTCTGCTGTCGTTTAGTCGTTCAGTCATGTCTGACTCTTTCTGCAACCCCATGGATGGTAGTCCGCCAGGCTCCTCCGTCCATGGGATTTCCCAGGCGAGAATCCTGGAGTGGGTTGCCATGCCCTCCTCCAGGGGTTCTTCCAGGCCCAAGGATTGAACCCTTGTCTCTTGGGTCTCTTGCATTGGCATACAGGTTCTTTACCACTATTCCCACATCATCTTTCACTACCAAATCACCATTGAGGACAGCAAAGAACTGAGAATCTGAAAATGCACAGGGGAGATCTTTAAGACAGAGGCATTATCTCTAGAGAGAAAAAAACAAAAAGACCAAAAATCTGTATCCCCTCCTCACCTCCAACCACTCTGTTTTTCCCGGAGATGCGGACGGTCCTGTCGGGGAGGAGAGCAAAGTGAACCTGCACGTCTCTCCTTGGTCCGCGGCATGGATGCAGCCCGCCACCTCTGAATTCTGGTTGAATGCCACACAGAGGTGCCAGGATGCCTCACCAAGGGAAGGGTATGCCAACTTTCCAGACTGATAAGAGGAAAGGAAGCAATGTCCATTTCAGAAGGAAGCTTATTGTGACAAGGTTTTTGGACCATGTTCACTGAACAATGATGGGTAAAGCATCAAAAAAAATCCTTGCATGAGTTTTCATTTCTCTTGGATTTTCCAAATGTGTCTTCGGAGGTTCATCCTCCACACTTGCTTCAGGAACAAACCAGCGGGAGGAGGTGAGGGCTCAGGGCAGAAAGTGGTGGGGGGTTCCTTGGGTTCACAGACATCTTCCTCTCTGCTGCCATCCAGGAATTCATTAGGATGGAGGACCATTCCTATGCCCTAAAGCTTTGGATCTTTGGGGACCTTCAGCTTGTTTTCAAAGGCATAGCGAACCCTAGAATATAGTCATGAAAATTGCTTATCCAACAGTCTGGATACTAGAGAAAGTGGGGGAAATTGTTTGCCAAGGACTTTTGTTAATGATGACTCAGTTTATTAATCATGACATCATCATAATTTTTAAAGCATTTGCCGTAAATGTGAGACAATTTGCATTAATAAAATTATCTGCCCGGTTGCAAATTACAGCTGATGATATCGATACAGACTAACCCAGACCACCATAGACACAGTAGCATGGGTTGTAAAGGATACACCACGACTGAATTCTTCAGGGGTTTCATCTGAAAAAATCTCACACGTTTCAGGGAATAAAGACTACTATTTCTGAGGAGATTCAATTCAAGAGGAGCAGGCTACATAGACATTTGGAAAGGGAAATGTTTAGCAAGGATGCAAAGGTGGCACTGATGGCATTTTCTCAGTTATTGTGATGTACCGTTTGGATCCTTTTAAACTCAAAGTCTCTTAGGAAAAGAAAAAAAAAAAAGTGAGTGTGTTGGGGGACATCACCGTGAAGTCCAGGGGCCAGAAAACCTCAGGTATGGCTAGGTCCAGGCACTCAAAAATGTTAACTCAAGTTCGTGTGGACAACGCACAGTGAGGCCAAACAAACTGAACAGTCAGACATTTGGAGCAGAGCAAGGTGGTTCACGCCTGAAAAGCCAGAATTCCCCGAAGGGTTTTGAGCAAATCACTTTGTAAAAAACCAGGTAAGGGAGGGGAGTCGACAGGCGCTCAACTCTGCGCCGGACTGACGGTGAGGTGGCACGTGGGGTCTCAGGGCCTGGCAGTCCTTAGGCTCCGGGAGGTCTGGGGCTACTGCTCAGGGTCTTCACGGAGTTAGCATCATCCATTTGTTGGAGAGGAGGAGGCGTTTTACATCTGCAAAACAACTCAGAAAATCTGCCTCGAATGCTACTGTCCAGGTGCTTTAGAGAGGAGCCAAAGCAAAGGATGGGGGGAAGGGCATCCCCAGAAGGCCCCAGGGATCTGGCTCCGTTACCAGGTGATTCTCTCAGGAGCCTGACTCCGTTACTCTCAGCTCGTTTTTTTCCTTCTCTGGCTCTGTTCTCAAGCAGCTCTCTCTAATCATAGTAAAGACAGCTTCCAGCCTGGCCTCCTACCTGTTACACCAGAATTACATAAAGAGGATGGACCCTTCCGGTGGCATTAGTGGTAAAGAACCCACCCACCAATGCAGGAGATGTAAGCGACGGGGGTTCAGTCCCTGGGGGGGGAAGATCCCCTGGCAGAGGGCACGGCAGCCCACTGCAGTGCTCTTGCCTGGAGAATCCCATGGACAGAGGAGCTTGGCGGGCTACAGTCCATGGGGTTGCAAAGAGTCGGACACGACCGAAGCAACTGAGCAGGAACACACACGTGGGAAGAGGATCCATCTGGAGCTCATTGACCTATTTTGGGTCATGTGACCAGTCCAAAGCCAGTCACTCCGGACCATTTTGAGACCTTGTTCTCATGGACCGTGGTGGGTACCTGATGACCCACGTGATGGGATCAGCCTCACTGTTACCTGTGAAGTAGCTCTCTAGGGCTGTCGTAATTAAGTACTGCAGACTGACTGGTTTGAACAGCAGAAACCTTTCCCACAGTTCTGGAGGCTGAGAAGTTCAAGGTCAAGCTGTCAGCAAGGCGGTTTCTTCGGAGACTCCCCTCCTTGGCTTGTAGGTGGCTGTCTGCATCCACTGTCTTTATGTGGTCTTCTCTGTGTTTGCATAAGTCCTAAGCTCTTCTCATAAAGACCCTGTCATATAAGGGCCGTCCGACGTGAAGAGCTGACTCATTTGAAAAGACCCTGATGCTGGGAAAGATTGAAGACGGGAGGAGAAGGGGACGACAGAAGATGAGATAGATGGCTGGATGGCATCACCGACTCAATGGACATTGGGTTTGGGTGGACTCCGGGAGTTGGTGATGGTCAGGGAGACCTGGCGTGCTGCGGGGTCGCAAAGAGTCGGACACGACTGAGCAACTGAACTGATATAAGGGCCCACCCATTTGACCTCATAGTCTCTTAATCACCTCTTTAAAAGGCCCTAACTCCAAACATAGTCACATTCTGGGATACCCTACAATTAGGATTTAAACACACAAATTGGATGGGGGTGGGGGCACACTTCAGCCTTATAAATTGAATTTTCTAAGGAAATTTTGAGGCTGCTATCAGAAGAAAAGGAAATCAATGCTGTCGGGCACAAACAATCTGTCTGCTAAACACCTCCAGCCTCTGCAGACACTTTCCCAGCGAATCCTGTCACGAATTTGCTACAACTTGATCTGAGATGGCGATATTCCCAGTCCTTGAGGAATGCCCCCATTTGGAAGGTCTGCTGTTGTTGTTTGGTCACTAATGCAGATCCGACTCTTTGCAACCCCAAGGACTGTAGCCCACAAGGATCTTCTGTCCATGGGATTTCCCAGGCAAGAATACTGCAGTGGGTTTCCATTTCCTACTTGGAAGGTTACCCCCCTGGTTAATAGTACTGGAAAAGAATTGTAAAGCTTTCAAACCAGGTTCACTAAGTGTGTTTCATTAAATGTTCAATGATTGGGCATTTAGATAGATATTACTGGTGGGGGGAGACTTTTATTTTAGAAATTATCAAAGGCAAATTAGCAGAGTTTATAGACCACAGAACTTTCCAGAGCCTTTCAATATGCTAATAATTATTGTGAATCCCCAAGAATGAGGGTGTTGTCTGCAGCATTTATGGTTCCTTCAAACACACATTAGGGAATGCTTCCATATAAAATTGCCAGCCATACAGCTGGACTTAAATGCTAAGAGTTGAGTTTGGGGTGGAAGCAGGCCAAAGAAATGTCTGGACATTTGGAAATGGACCTTTGCCAGCTCTAGAGAGCTTCAGCCTCATCAGGCACCCTACCAGCTCAACATCAGCTGACAAGTAAGTGGAAGGTTTAGAGCTGAAAGCATCCACTGAGGCTGGCGGCAGCAGGAAAACTAACCAGGGCAGAGGGGAAGGAGAAGAAGCTATCGCCCAGATCGCCAAACTCAAGAGCTGCAGAAAGATCAAGCATGAACTGGGTGCTTAGTTTCTAAGCAGCCAATCTACCCAATCACGGGTGGTGGGGAGAGTTCCACGGTGAGATTTCCTGAGCACCTTTTGAGTGTCTGGGTCAAGAACCACGGAGACTCATCTTAGCTAATGGGCTGGATATCAATCTGAAGCCATTCTAGGGGGCAGAGGGGTGGGAATAACCCACTGGCCTAGGCAAGGCGTGCTGATCCAAGTTCCAGTTCTAGATCTGGAGAAGGAGCCAGGATCTGGGGAGAAAGCAGGGAGACCGCCTGACCATGTTCAGTAGAAGTCTAACTTGGGCGACAAGGGAGTAACATACACACAGTTTTCAAGATTCCAGATCCGTTTCAGAGGAGCAGCAGACTTTAGGCAAATTTACTAGCAGGGAAAGAAAACTGCCATCAGACTAGCAAGCTGCCTGTTGCCCTCACCTTCTCAGCTCAAACTGCTGCACTGGTACCACCAACTATAATTGCCCCTGTCCTTCCTGCTCCAACCAAAAGACCTTTGTTACCCCCACTTAGCACTACTGCAACCTCCTACTTTTTCTCAAGCTGTCTCTCTTTTCATGTTTTACCTGGGTAAGCCCAGCTGATTATTTAAGATCCAGCTCAGGCAAGACCTTCTTAGAGAAGACATTCTTGCCCTCCCTCACCTCCCTCCATCACCTCCCAGGCTTTGTTAGGTGCTCTTCCTTCACATTTCAAGGAGCCCTGGACTAACACTTCAGCACTGGACCATCATTTTGCTGACAAAGGTCCGTCTAGTCAAAGCTATGGTTTTTCCAGTGTCATGTATGGATGTGAGAGTTGGACCGTAAGGAAGGCTGAGAGCCAAAGAATTGATGCTCTCGAACTGTGGTGCTGGAGAAAACTCTTGAGAGTCCCTTGGACTGCAAGGAGATCCAACCAGTCCATCCTAAAGGAAATCAACCCTGAATATTCACTGGAAGGACTGATGCTGAAATTGATACTCCAGTACTTTGGCCACATGATGTGAAGAACTGACTCACTAGAAAAGACCCTGACGCTGGGAAAGTCAAAATGAGAAGGGCGCAGCAGAGGATAAAATAGTTACATACCATTACTGACTCAATTGACATGAATTTGAGCAAACTGTGGGAGATAGTGAAGGACAGGGAAGCCTGGCATGCTGTAGTCCATGGGGTCGCAAAGAGGTGGACACAACTTAGAGACTGAACAGGGAACAACAACTGGACCATGCCAGACCCAGAGACATGTGTGTGTCAGTCTTCCACTGGGGTGTGTCAGAAGCACAATTAATATCTGCAGAGCTCAAATGACCTGCAAACAGCAAGGTACACAGAGTTAATGTGACTACCACATCCACATAGAACTGAGCTAAGCACATTACGTTTACTTTCTACTTGTAAATGTTGAAAGGATACCCTTTCACATATAATTCTCTTGCCATTTGACCTCTAAATAAAATTGAGCACACAGTGTCAACGGGGCTAAGGCATCCTTCTGACACATGGCAATTACCCTTAAAAGCATACCTCCCAACAAATCCCCTAAAAAACACCATAGCTCAGATTCTGGCAGTGTTCATAAATCACCAGCTCTGGACCCTCAGAAGTTTAGGAAGTTAGCAAGGATCCTTGACAGAATTACTGCTTTTATTAATGCCATGGGCCTGGATTATTTATTTAAGATTACCAGGATCAGAAAACACGAGCTGCAATCAAGCCTTCACCTAAATCACAAGGAATGGTACAAGGTCCCCTTGAGATAGCAAGGTCTCATTATTTTCTGGTTGAGAAGAAGCTCTCCCAAGAGATCTAGGAGCTGGTTAAGCTCCAGGAAGAAAGAGGATGATCAAAAGTATCTTTTCCATTCCAAGCGCTATAAATATTAAACACATGTTTTGCAGTTCAATTGTTTCAGAAAATTTTCCAATGTGACCTTTATAAACATTAGTACTTCCCTCCCACCCCAGTAACTAGCTGCTGGACGGAGGCCCCTGAGGACAGTTAATGAGGAAGTGCTCCCAGTACTGCGAACTATGCCCCCAGAACAAGACAGACCCTGTAAGGAAGTGTGTTACCTCTTCCGGGTCACAGGTTTCCAATTAGACTCTAATTACTCGAACACTAAATTACTCAATGTGACCCGAAAAGAAAACAAAGCTTCCCAAAGTTGGAGAGGCACACGGAACCTTAGTGGGAAAGGGCTTCAGAAATGACCGGGTGCTAACCTCCTTTTATAAAAGAAGGCAGAGAGCAAAGGCAAGAAGTCCAGGGTGCCGCAGCCCACCTCCGTCTCCAGCCAGCTGAGTCACTGTTGACTGTGTCTTTCAGGATCTCACAAGCTTGGCTGGTTTTTCTTCCCTCTCCACCCTCCATTCTGGGATCTCTTCCTCCGTGTAATAAAAAGAGGATGTTCGACAGTATCCATTTCCTTTCTCTCGCCTCTCACCACTCCGTTCCCCAACAAATCAAATCACCACCACTTTCCGTCTGTGCTTGTCTTCCGCCTGCAATGCTTTTCCTTCCCTGGGAAGTCTTGCAGACTTCTCGGCTCTAAGGCCCAGCTACAGATGCGCCTTGCTTCCCCTGGCAGGCAGCTCTTCTCACTCTTGTGTTAGTATCTCCATGGCCCATATACATTGTCGGACAGTGCTTATGGCATCGATCCTGACCTGTCTCTTGGACTAAACTGTGGCCACAACGGCACGTCCTCAGTCACATGCCAGTCTCCTACATCCCTCAATTCAGTTTCCACTTCAACTCTCCTCTTAGAAAACCCAAATCCACACTCCCCAGGCCACTCTCACTGCATATCCTAACCCTCCACCAAGTATTCCACCATCATCACAAACCCAACATTCCCAAGACAAGAGCCATAGTTTCCTTTGCCCACCCATCCACCACCCCAAACTCTACTCCTGGTCCTCACCTGCTCATCTCTGCAAATGCCATTAGTATCCTATTGGTGATCCGGATTAAAAACCCAAGGTTCCTGGGACTTCCCTAGTAGTCCGGTAGGTAAGATACCAAGCTCCCAATGCACAGGACCTGGGTTCTATCCCCGGTCAGGGAACTAGATCCCACGTGCTGCAACGGAGACCTGGAGACAGCCAAACAAATAAATGTTTTCTAAAAAGGTATTGAAAATATTTTAGTAAAAGCTCTTAAAAAAACAACTTTAGGTCCTCAAAAATAAGTTAATTAGAATAAAAATCCAATGTTCTCAAAAAGAAATGAAACAAAATTAAAAACCCAAGTTTCTCACTGGAGCGTCCGCTGGCCTTTCTCTGAGTAACTACCAATGCTTTTCATTCCAATTAGACCCCATCACTAGCAGCTATCACCCACTTCTCATACTGGAACCACCCACAGTCAATCCAAGCTCCCGTTACCTCCCATCTGATTGTGTTCAGGACCTTCCGCTCTGTTCTCAGCCTCTGTTCCTGCTCCTCCAAGACCCCCAACACACTGCTGCTACAGTCAATATCCCTAAGAACGGCTCGGTCATAGAGTTCTCTTGCTCACACGTTCAGTGACTCTTCAGCGTCTAGCTCTTTGTCCAAACTCTTCAGCATTTTGTTCAAAATCCTCTACAGAGGATGCTTCAACTGCATCTCTGTTCTTACCTAAAACCATTCCGATTACTCATCCTAGCTCAACCATAACTTCTCCTCGCTGTGTTTTCCTGCCACATTTCCTTCTCTCAAAACTCCAGAAACTGAAACAATTAAAACCAGAACAGTAAAATAGTAAGAGTTTTTTGTGCCTATAAGGACAGTGTGCAATCTGGGAGCTTTCGGATTCAAAACTGAGATGAGGCTCAGAGGGATGATTCCATCATGGCATAAAGAGCAGAAAGGAGGGAGTTGTTTAACCTTCACAATGATGGGTTCTGATAGCGGGGGTTACCAGACAGCAGGGGATTGGTTCAAAGTGATTACCTCATAGCATTTCAGAAAGACGACTTAAGTTTCTTTTATGATTTACAAGAAGTAATCTAAATTAAATCTTGCTTACATTCGTGAAATAAGCTAGACTTGGTTTTGCTTACACGGCTTAAATGGTTTTGTCTGCACACGCTTTTCCAGTTTGTCTCTATTTTGCATTTATAGAGCACTGGATGAAGAAGAAATTGAGTGGTGTAGAAAGGGTCCAAACTCTCTTTCTTAGAAGTTCAAGAACTCCCAGTTAGGAACTGTGGACTTCTTATGCCTTTGAAGTCACACCAGATAAGTTTTCAATCAATTATAGACTCTTGATTTCCCCTCTAATTGACCATATTTTCCAGCAAGAGGAGAGGAAGGTATTCTCTTCCCCACCTCCTCACTCAGAAGGTCCCCTCATCAGTCTGACTTTCTTAAATGAAAATCTTTAATATGTGAGAAATATTAAGTATAATACCAACATATCCCCAAAAGGGGTTGAGAACCTTGAATTGTTAATAGTCCACTTAAAAATACTATGACTATTTTCTCTGAAATTGCTAAGCTTGTATGATTGGTCAAACTGAGTAGACGATGTGACCATATAACCATTAAAGTCTATCAAGTAACTGATTTAAACTACTAAGTTCTCTTGCCCAAACTGTATGATTATCTTCACATTATATGGACAAAAACTATACTGCTCAACACCAAGAGCAACAGGATGGTGATGATAAAAAAGAAATACATTTGTGTTCCATAGCGGCTATGAATGTGTGAGATGGAGGGTTTATCTTAAGTAACAAACTCTCAGTTTACTGATAATAAAACTATTACCAGAGGTCAACATTTTTTGTACACTCATAAAGTTTTTCTTTCAAAAAACAGATATATTTAGTTTCCCTATTTTGTTGTCTGTACAGGCAATTTAACTTTATAAGAAGTTCCTTTCAGGGATCCTCATTGTTTCTCTGAAACACTGCACTGAGCCACGACTCATAAATTCATGTGAACAAGGGTGATATAAATGCTGCTTCCAGTTAAACAGTCTGGTAACTAGACTGTGGGGAGACTCAGGGGGTAGCTTCCTGGCAGTTTGAAGATGGCCCTAGAAGCATGGCTCAAATATCCATATACATGGAGCAACTCCAGGGAGAGGTTGGATGGTGCTCAGCTCCATTGGCTAAGTCCGACACCAAGGACCAAGTGGTTTATATGTTGGTTTTGGTGTTAATATAGTGCTTTCCCAGGGATCTAGGATTAGGGAAGCAGGCAAATTCTGCATTTGTGGACTTGCAGGTATGATTTAATTTGCTCATCCAAATATAGAGTTGGTCGTATACAAAAGGAAACAAACAAAAAGAGACAAGGAAAGCTGATGTTCAGACTTCCTCCTTAATATCCATCTATTTTCTTTGGATTTTTAATTGACTCAGTGAAAATAATATTGTCTAATCACACCTAGGAAAACTGGTATGTAATAGAAACAGAATTAAGTAAGGTATAGAGTTCAGAAGGTCTATAGTTTGATATAAGGCAAAACGTGTTCTTCTTAGGGTGACCAAAATAAGTAGGAAAGATGAAAATGATTTCTGGAAGGTGAGATCTTAGACTTGTTTTCAGTTTCTAGGCTTAAATAATCTCCCTATTACAATGTGCATCTGTGCCCAAAGTATGTATCATGCCTGTTTTCTTGCTAAAAATCTAAACTTAAAAGCAATCTCCCCAAGGACATAGTAGATTAAAAACCATTTTAAGGACACTAAAAAGTTATCTTAGAGACACTGGGATGCATCTATTTCCCTGGTGGCTGAATAAGGCAGGGGTCTGACCTTAAAAAAAAAAAAAAGAAAAAGAAAAAACTGAACAAAAAAAACAAAATCACTGTTATGCCAGAAGTATATTTTATGACAATGTAATGGCAAGTCACTAAAACTTATCAGTAGTTAGGTACATGTGCATTGGTTAGGACTGAACCTAGGCCCTTCATTTCATTACTTTCAGTATGGAGAGCAATGCACAAACCCAGGAGCCATAGAGACACAGGAAGAATTTCCATTTTTGCTCACTCCTCTCTCCTAAAATACAAAGCGGGCAAATACTTTCAAAAGGTATTAGGGTTTCTATTGAGAGATTTTTCAAAGCAATCTGTCAGCCATTTGTATTTTTAATTTTAAAAAAGTGAGAAGATGATGCTATTCGTGGCATTGTGTGTGGATGAGAGGAGAATACGGCTTTTGCCTCTTTCCCTCCAGCTGCTACAGTCTCCAGTCTCAGCGAGGCAGTTGCGCCAAGAGAATCCTTTACTTGTCTAGAGCTATGAATCACCGGGAGACCCATATACGCACCACCAAAACGCCTGCTGATGTTTTAAATCATACAAGTTAGTTTACATTTCCAGACTGCAAGGTCCTATTAGATTCCCATGAATGAAAGAAAAGCTTTCCGTCCAGGATGGAAGATTCAGGGATCCTGAAGAGTAACCTACTGTCCACATCACAACTAGAAGGCAGGGTCCACTCTGTCCAAGCATCCTTGCCAAGCTGTGGCAATCGCCGCGTAGCACAAAAATCTAAATACAAATTAACAGATACTGGGACCCCCTGATGGTCCAGTGGTTAAGAATCCACCTCCCAATGCCGGGGACGTGGGTTTAATCCCTGGTGGGGGAAGGCCACAGCTAAGACCCCACACAGCCATAAGAAAATATATATTTTAAATTAATTAACAGAGTCCATGACAACGGTTGAATCTAGTCTTCCAGTAGATGCATGAATTCCTCATTTCCAAACAGGTGGTCTGGAGGTAATTCAGCATATCCAATAATGATTTACAAAAAAAATGACCTTTAATTTTCAGAAGAATTATAGTATATTTATAATACACTTTAGAGGAATCTCTTCTCAAAGTGCCATCTATGGACCCCCAAGGGGTCTCTGATGCTCCTTCAGAGGGTGCTGGGGTTCAAAACTACTTTCATAATAAAATTTTTCCCATTTCACTGTGTTGACATTTGCGCTGATGGTACAAAAAATGATGGGTAAAGCTGCTGGCCCTTAGCCCAGACCCAGGAATAGGAGCAAACTGAAGTACCAGCTATCAGGTTCTTATCCCCATTCACAGGGGGAAAAAAAGGGAAAGCTAGTTTTACTTAATGATCTTGATGAAGCAGTAAGAATGAACTTATTAATCTGAGCTCTTACATACACAGTTTTAAAATGTTCTGTTTGCATAAAATGGGAAGTGCCCATACAGTACTTCTGCTGCTTGCCTTCAGGGAAAACTATTTATGCAATCGTTTGAATTACAATTGAAATATGACTATCTTCACGGAACACTATTTTTACTTGGAAGAATGACGGACAGGCTCACTTTGGCAATTCAACTCTGACTACTTGGCAGACATATTTCAAAAATCAACTGAGAGAGTCTGTTAGTTCAAGGTAAATGCCCAGCAGTATTTGTTGCTAAAGATAAAATTTGAGAAAATCGAGGGCTGTACAAAGGAGATTTTATGTGTAAAATAAATCATGATGCTCCTACTAATGGGGACCATGAATTCCAATTATGAATCTGCCACCAGAAGCTGCCTTCCCAAGTAAACACTCAACCAAAGCGTATGGATTAATCCAGGACATCTTGCACTCTGCTCTGCTGTTGACAAAACATTTCCCCAGCTCTAGGTAGGTCACAGGAGCTAGGAGTCTCCAATTTCCCGAACCTATTCAGATGCCCATTTGATGTTATCAACAAGGCAACATCTAGCTCAGCAGAACCTTCCCTTCTCCCAGCCAGCAAGGCCTGAGAGCGTGGTCCTCTACAGTTGAGTGGGGCCCTGATATATTTAAAAAAAACAACAGGAGTCTCTGTTCCCCCATTTTCATTAACCTTCTCATTATACGGTAATAACAACCCAGAACCCAGGGCTAAGAGTAGAGAAACTTCCCCAACTTTCTTTGGGCTGGTTTTCCCCAGGGGATTTGTCATGCTACACCACAAACTATAAACTTGATTCCTCAATATCGGCTTCAACGAGCAAGAGTGTAAGGCAGAAGTGAGATCAAAAGGAGAGGAAAAAAAACCCCTTTAATCAAAAATAATAATAATGATACAAAAACCAGAGAAATGCAGTAGGTTTTGTTGTGCTCATGTTGTCTTGGGTTTTAATGTGTTTCATTTTATTTTGTTTGGTTCTAATGTCCTGGATACTAAAGGAAAAAGAGAATATTGCATAAGGTAGAGAAAAGTTTAGAGATTCTTCATGAACAGGGACTGAGCAGTAATTGATGGAGAAATTTGAGACAATATGATGATAACACAAGGGTCTAGGTGATCACTGTCCTGTACAAATATAATGGAAGGCACATATGTAATTTGAACTTTCCTAGGAGCCACATTTTTTTAAGAGGAGAATGAAATAGATAAAATTAGCTTTAATAATATATTTTATTTGACCCAATATATCCAAAGCATTATCTCCATAAATAATCAATATAAAATATTAATTAGATATTTTACATTTTTTTTCATATAGTATGTTAGCCTGTTCATGCTGCCGTAGCAAAAAGCACAGACTGCAGGGGGCTTAAACAATGAAAATTTACTTCCTCACGGTTCTGGAGGCTGGCAGTCCAAGTGAAGAGCGCAGCATGGTGGGCTCTGGTCAGGGCCCACTTCCTGGCTTGCAGATGGCCACTTTCTTACTGTGTCCTCTCATAATGGCCGAAAGGGAGAGCAAGCTTCCTCGTCATCAGGGTTTCATCCTATGACCTCATTTAACCTTAATCACTTTCTTACCCCAAATGCAATCACATTGGGGGTTCAGTTCAGTTCAGTTCAGTCGCTCAGTCGTGTCCGACTCTTTGCGACCCCATGAATTGCAGCACGCCAGGCCTCCCTGTCCATCACCAACTCCCGGAGTTCACTCAAACTCATGTCTATCGAGTCGGTGATGCCATCAATCCATCTCATCCTCTGTCATCCCCTTCTCCTCCTGACCCCAATCCCTCCCAGCATCAGAGTCTTTTCCAATGAGTCAACTCTTCACATGAGGTGGCCAGAGTAATGGAGTTTCAGCTTCAGCATCAGTCCTTCCAGTGAACACCCAGGACTGATCTCCTTCAGAATGGACTGGTTGGATCTCCTTGCAGTCCAAGGGACTCTCAAGAGTCTTCTCCAACACCACCGTTCAAAAGCATCAATTCTTTGGGGCTCAGCTTTCTTCACAGTCCAACTCTCACATCCATACATGACCACAGGAAAACCATAGCCTTGACTAGATGCACCTTCGTTGGCAAAGTAATGTCTCTGCTTTTCAATATGCTATCTAGGTTGGTCATAACTTTCCTTCCAAGGGGTAAGCATCTTTTAACTTCATGGCTGCAATCACCATCTGCAGTGATTTTGGAGCCCAAAAAGATAAAGTTTGAAACTGCTTCCACTGTTTCCCCATCACTTTAGGACTTCAGTATATGAATCTGAGGGCGAGAGGACACCATTCCGTACATAGGTTACTAAGTCTTTGAAATCTGGTGTGTGCGTTACATTTGCTGCAATTTCAGTTCAGACAAAGCACATTTCAAGGGCTCATTAGCCACATGAGGATTCTGCACTGGACAACACAGAGCTCGATCCACAGTCGTTGGCTTTAGAAGTCAGAGCCGGGCTTCCCTGGTGGCTCAGTGATAAAGAACCCATATGGCAAAGCAGGCACAGAGGATGAGATGGTTGGATGGCATCACCAACTCAATAGACACGAGTTTGAGTGAACTCCGGGAGTTGGCGATGGACAGGGAGGCCTGGCGTGGTGCGATTCATGGGGTTGCAAAGAGTCAGACACGACTGAGCGACCGAACTGAACTGGCAAAGCAGAAGACACCGGTTCAACCCCTGATCTGGGAAGATCCCCCATGCAGGAGAGCAACTAAGCCTGTGCGCCACAAGTACGAGCCTGTGCTCTTGAGCCCAGGGAGCAAGGACTGAGCGCACGTGCCCTAGAGCCCATGCTCTGCAGCGAGAGAAGCCGCCCCAGTGAGAACCAAAGCACCACAAGTAAGGAGCAGCCCCTGTTGCCATAGCCGGAGAAAAGCCCGAGAGCAACAAGACCCAGCCCAGCCAAACATAAACATTAAATTTTAAAAAAAGGTCAGAGCCACTCTGACCTCGAGAGCTCCAGAGCTCGATCTTAGGTAGAAGGTGGTTACTCTAGGAAGAAGCCTGGCCACTGGCCAACACAACCACAGCCAGAAACCAAGGTTGCCATGGGGGCCAGAGGGGACACTGCACACGGCTCAAGAGTCCTGAGAATCCAGCTGTCAGCGTCTGCAGTTCTGCGATCAAACTGAGGGTTTCCCACTCAGCCACAGTCTCATGGACTCTGTCTTCAGCTGGGAAAACAGTGGCAAGACTTCTGGAGATGGCTCAGCTACAAGATGTGTGTACACTCTGCCGCCTCCCCGCGCAGCTGCAAGCTCCCTAGGACTCTCTGTGCATGGACTCGGGGTGGGGTTTCTCTGGGGACAGGGCTCTGGGGGGGAGCTCTTATGCTTGGTGTTCCTGATCTGCAAACGTACACAACACAGCAAGCACGCCAGATCCAACATGTGACGTTCCAACGGACCAAAACTGGAGGCAAACCGAAAACAAACCTGAAAAGATGATGAAATAAGGAAACAGTTACAAAAGAAACAAAATTCCCTTGATTTCCATGGGGAAACAGCAAACAAGGAAGCAAGCAGGCAGGCAGTATCCTTCAGGAGTATACGTTAAGGTCCTATTTAGTATAAAACTACACCTGCCAATGCAAGAGCCATGGGTTCAATCCCTGGGCAGGGAAATGAGACCCCGCTTCAATACTGCTGTCCCTCTGAGAACAAAACCGTAGTAGCTGCAGTTGTACTGTTATTATGCTGTCCTAAATCCTTTCTCCCTTGATGCAGTAACAGCCCTGTTTTCCTCCAGCCACCCATCTCTTTGTCACTCCTGCCTGTGGTTGAGAAGGGGTCGACCCTGGAATCCAGGACTGACAATGATTTAGCAGCATAGCCTGTCCGTGGGCCACAGCGACTGGCTGAGGAAAGGGCACGTGGCCAAGCCAGCCAAAGCAGCGTGTCCCTCCAGGGCTTCACCAAAAGTCTCAGCGAAAGCACTGCTCTTTTCCTGGGGCTGCTGAGACGACGACCTTGCCACCATTTGGGGACCAGACTGCCTGCGTGAAAGGAGAAGAAAGGCAGACTCAGGGGACGGAGGGAGGGCTTCTCGACGGCACTGTGATGTCGCATTGACCCCACGCCCACCCCTTCAAGTATCTACTACGCTGATACAGGCACCAGGCTGAATGGCTTCTACCTTTGAAGTCATCCTGGGGTCTATTTCCCTCTTCTTTTGTTTTTTTTTTTTTTTTCAAGAGCCCCACCCTCCCTCCTCTACAACTGAATTACCCTCCCAAGTATTAAAATTAATCTTCTTGATAACAGCCTCTCAGTAATCCAATTATCCTTAGACAAAAGTCACCTTTCTGTAGTATTTATCTACTCATTTTATTTTCCTGCTCATAACCCTTTCGTGGAGGGGCTTCCCCAGAGGCTCAGTGGTAAAGAATCTGCCTGAGTGCAGGAGACACAGGTTCAATGCCTGGGTTGGGAAGATCCCCTGGAGTAGAAAATGGCAACCAACTCCAGTATCCTTGCATGGAAAACTCCGGGAACAGAGAGCCTGACAGGACACAGTCCATGGGGTCACAAAGAACCGGACACAACTGAGCACGCATGCACGCAACTTTAATGGAATCAGAATATTTCAAGTTCTTTACCTCGCTGTCTCTTCTGGGAAGCTTGCTCAGATAGCCCCTCCCTTCCAGGACTTGATGAATACATCTTTGGCACATTCAATATTTAATCCTGTGAGTGGGATGGTAGCCCAATATTTAATATGTTAATCTTCAGTGATAGCTATCTTTGTGCCCCTGTTCTCTTCACCTTGAAACTGGAGACCCAGTCTTATGCATCTTTGAATCCAAAATGCCTCGCAAAAAGCAGACAAAAGCATCAAATCATCTATACAGAATCCCTTGACATCCACAAACCGTGCCCAACCTGACTTTCCTCCCTTCTTCTCCCTCTGTTAAAGTCACATAATATGGCATAGCCAGGCTCACTGTGGGGCTTACTCAGGCCAACATACCTGGTTGAGTGTTGTTGTTGCTCTTCGTGTCCGACTTCTTGCCACCCCATGGACTGCAGCACGCCAGGCTTCATTCATCATCTCCTGGAGTTCACTCAAAATCATGTCCATTGAGCCAGTGATACTATCTAACCATCTCATCTTCTGCTGCCCTCTTCTACTGCCTTCAATCTTTCCCAGCATCAGGGTCTTTTCCAATGAGTCAGCTCTTTGCATCCGGTGGCCAAAGTATTGGAGTTTCAGCTCCAGGATCAGTCCTTCCAATATTCAAGATTGATTTCCTTTAGGACTGACTGGGTTGGTCTCCTTCCTGTCCAAGTTGACTCTCAAGAGTCTTCTCCAAGCACCACAATTCGAAAGCATCAATTTTTTAGTGCTCAGCCTTCTTTATGGTCCAATTGAGTTTTAGGGTATGAACATGTGATGCAACAAGAAAGAAAAGCATCCTATGAAAAGCAAAGAATAGGAACTATGACCCCATCAAGAACTGCAGACACTGGAGCAAGAAAGAGACCCTAAGCAGCTCCAGACTGCATCAGTCTCACTCGAGTCCTGCAAGTGCTGTAGCAGGCTGCCATGCTGTAGCAGGCTGCCACTGGGAACGGCTGTTGGCGCCACCTGACTTGCTCACCCTCTGCAAAGTGTTCCTCCACAATTTCTTCTTCTTTGTGACTTCAACTTCTTCATAACATCACTGACTTACTCATAATGCCCTCTTCTACTCATGGTTTCTTCTGGGGTTTAACTCCTCTAATCCTCATTTCCCAAACCTAACTGCCAGATTCTTTATTCCACAATGTAATTTCCCAAAATCGAGACCCTAATCAACCCAGCTGTCTCCTGTTTATGCAGCGTGTCTCAGGCTAGGACACAGGATAGCTATGGCCTCTCTCTGGTCCACCAAGCTTAGACAATAGGGACAATGTCACTGGGCAAAACACACACCTGCCTTGGTCTGCACATCACTGTGAGTGGGGTCTGCAGTGTGAGAGACCTGGGTTCAATCCCTGGGTTGGGAAAATCCTCTGGAGAAGGGAAAGGCTACCCACTCCAGTATTTTGGCCTGGAGAATTCCATGGACTGTACAGTCCATGGGGTCACAAAGAATCGGACACGACTGATCGACTTTCACTTTCATCAGTGGTGTGATTGCCCTTAACTGAGGCTGGGCTTAAAGGCACTCTCCACTTATCCAAAATGCCCGACAATATCATATGCCCTAAATTAAAAGATACTTACTCCTTGGAAGAAAAGTTATGACCAACCTAGACAGCATATTCAAAAGCAGAGACATTACTCTGCCAACTAAGGTCCATCTAGTCAAGGCTATGGTTTTTCCTGTAGTCATGTACGGATGTGAGAGTTGGACTGTGAAGAAGGCTGAGCACCGAAGAATTGATGCTTTTGAACTGTGATGTTGGAGAAGACTCTTGAGAGTCCCTTGGACTGCAAGGAGATCCAACCAGTCCATTCTGAAGGAGATCAACCCTGGGATTACTTTGGAAGGACTGATGCTAAAGCTGAAACTCCAGTACTTTGGCCACCTCCTGAGAAGAGTTGACTCATTGGAAAAGACTCTGATGCTGGGAGGGATTGGGGGGAGGAGGAGAAGGAGACGACCGAGGATGAGATGGCTGGATGGCATCACTGACTCAATGGACACGAGTCTGAGTGAACTCCAGGAGTTGGTAATGGACAGGGAGACCTGGCGTGCTGCAATTCATGGGGTCACAAAGAGTCGGACACGACTGAGCGACTGAACTGAACTGAACTGAAATGCTATATCTACCCACTGACTCAAATCATTCCCTCAGTCAGAAATGTCCTTCCATTTATCTTCATTAGAACGTCATCCTTTGTAAGATCCATGTCAAATACTACTATCCAATGAAAACTTTCCCAAATTTGCTAACTGGTATCAAACTTTCCTTTTTCTGCAATTTCAAAACAGTTAGTGCCTTAGTGCTTGTATTTTAGCATTGATCACACTCTGTCCTAGACGGGAAATGTTCACATATATTTTATTGTCCATCTGGATTGTAGACTTCTTACAGGGCAGGCCCATTGCATTCATATTTTGTTTCCCACTTTACACCTAAGACAGAGTTTTGAAAACAGTAATACTCAATAAAATGTGGCCAAATTGAATTTTAAATGAGTATTAAATTCTAAGGACAATTTAGAGATGACAGCTGCCCTGCAATATAATCAGCTATTGTCCCTGAATTCTTTTTACTAAGTACAAATTGTCCCTCAAATATATCCCATTTCTATTACAATGTGTGTTGCCCTGCAGAATTCCAACTCACTCTGCTTCCTCCAAATCCCTCTGGCTACTTTTATGCTGAGACCTAGGTAAAGGGGCGTCATTCTCTCAGCCTCAATTTCAATTGGAACAACCCACTGTTAAGATCCCCAGGGCTTGGAGGTCAGCTCATAGCTACAGGCTCCATAAGAGCTTGTTGTGTAGCAAAGCTTGCTGAAACTCTGCTTCCTAAATTCAAAGTTTAGACTCATTTAGAATTCCAAAATCTCCTAAGTGCGATCTGCTACAGACGCAAACTTGAAAATCAAATGGACGTTTGCCCTTTCATGAAAACCTGAAAGGGGATTAATTGCACTCAAAACTAATAAATAGTCCTATTTCTTGTATGATGAGTAACATCCAGCACTTTACATGACTAATTAAACAATCTGGAATTTGCTTTGAAGGCTAAGCCATTCTTAATAATTTTAAATTGCTAGCTGTCTAAGCTGGAAATAATACCCCTAATTGCTAAGAAACTTTAAAAGAGGCTCCACCATGAGATAGAGCTTTCAGAAAACAATTTAAGCATCTGCCAGTTTCCTCGATCTAGGAATTCTTGATAATTCAAGAAACTTATTATCTACTTGGTGGATTTCCTGGGCTTCAGCTTCCTTTCTTGCTGGGGACTTGCTTTCACTCTCTGCGTCCCCCTCAGGCAAGGACTGAGTGGGAACAGAAAGTGAAGGTGAAAAGTTAAATAAAATTGTAAAATACACTGTCATAGTCATCTGGTTCATCATGGACATTCACGCTCCCTTGGCCCCTTGGCCCTGAAAGAGTATCTTCCACATCACATTTCGTGCTGTGATCACGGTGTTCCGACAGGCACACGATATTCTCAGCCAACGCAACCAAGTCCGTGTCTCAGTAACTCTGTTCCCAAAGCTCAAATCAAGCATTTTGTCTTCTTCTTCTTCTTTTTTTTTTTTAATAAAGTTGGGTGGGAAGGAGATCTGAACCCAATGGCTAATAAAGAGCTACCAAGAACTCAGGCTCCACTTCTGCTTTGTAAGTAAGTTCATCTATACCATATTTCTAGACTCCATGTATATGCATTAATAAATGATATGTCTCTTTCTGACTTAGTTCACTCTGTATGGCAGTCTCTAGGTCCATCTGTATAAAATAGATAACTAATGATAGCGAATGAAGACTCTTGAGAGTCCCTTGGAATGCAAACAGGTCAAATCAGTCCATTCTAAAGGAAATCAACACTGAATATTCATTGGAAGGACTGATGCTGAAGCTGAAACTCCAATACTTTGGCCACCTGATGCAAAGAGCTGACTCATTGGAAAAGATCCTGATGCTGGGAAAGATTGAGGGCAGAAAGAGAAGGTGGCGATAGAGGATGAATTGGTTGGATGGTGTCATCGACACAATGGACATGTTTGAGTAGACTCTGGGAGATAGTGAAGGACAGGGAAGCTTGGTGCACTGCAGTCCATGGGGTCTTAAAGAATCAGACCCTACTTAGTGACTGAACAGTAAGAATTTACTTTATGGCATGGAAACTCAACTCATTGCTCTGTGGTGACCTAAATGGGAAGGAAATCCAAAAAAGAGGAGATATAGTATATGTGTGGCTGATTCACTTTGCTATACAGTAGAAACTAACACAAGTAAAGTAACTATACTGCAATAAAAATTAATTTAAAAAAAAAGAACTCAGGCTCTAGTTTTCCAGGTTGTTGTTATCGTGGAAAACAAACCTGTCATTTTTCAGAGACAGAGTCTAGTTGTTGGCCAAGCAAAGTCATACCAGGAGAACTCAAGGAAAAGATCAAATGCTTGGAGATTTCTCTTTGAGAATCTCTTTCTGAGACCGGCAACCTCAGCAGTTCTCAAATACTGTGTTATTGATATCTCTTAATACTCTTAAAGATTCCAAAGAGCTTTTGATTACAGAGTTTATACTTATCAATATTTACCATATTAGAAATTAAAAGATTAAAATTTTTATCTGTTAAAATAACTGCAATGAATCCATTGCATACTAACATGTGTAATATAAATTTTATTTTTTAAAAATTAACTCTTCTTACCAAATCAAAGAAAGTTTACTGTGATAAGCATAACTGTTTTACTTTCTTTGGCAAATCTATTCAATATCTGGCTTAATAAAATGCAGCTGAATTCTCATATCTGGTCTGTATTTAATCTGTTGTGATGAATTATTTTGGTTGAAAGAGCTAAGGAAAACCCAGCTTTCAACAGAAAGAGAAAGGACCTAGAAGAGGCCCTAAAAGGCACACTTTGAGAACCACTGGCCTAATAATATCTCTAAAGCTATAATACATCTCTCATTGCATAATTTGAATCCAGGCTTTTGGGTTCTTACTTCACCCAAGTATCACTAATGGGCTTTGGGATGGGCAGTCTGGAGTTTGAGCGTCATCTCCACCACTTCACTTCCCTGGTGGCTCACTGATAAAGAATCTACCTACCAATACAAGAGACATAGGAGAGGTGGATTTGCATCAATACAAAATATTTTCTGATCCTATTTCAGCAGGATCTCCTAAAGTCGGTATTTCTGTGAATAAACTCAGGTCAGACAGACCATGGGGTCACAAAAAGTTGGACATGATTGAGCGACTAACACTTTTACTTTTCACTTTCTCTTTATCTAGTAAACAAAAGAGTTTGACTATCTAGTTACTAATAGAACATTCTAGAATTCTCCTGAGTTTTGCTGCAAGTTTCAAGGATTCCTAATGGTTGTTGCAGGGATGGGGGAACCTCGTAGGCTGCTGTCTATGGGGATGCACAGAGTCGGACACGACTGAAGCGACTTAGCAGCAGCAACAATGGTTGTTCCTAAGAGAAGTGGAATCTTCTGTGAGAAAGTCAAGATAAACATAAAGAAGGGTATAGGAATGTAGAAAAAAGCTTTAATCAAAAGACCTTTACTGGGACTTCCCTTGTGGTCCAGCAGTTGAGAATCTGCCTTCCAGTGCAGGAGACACAGGTTCGATTCCTGGTCGGGGAACTAAGCAACTAAGCTCTTTGCCTCAACAAGAGAAGCCTAATCACTGCAACAAAGAACCAGTGCAATCAAAAAAAAAGGAAAGAGAAGGCATTTACTAAGTACCTAGAGTACAAGGTACTCTCTGCCTTGAGATTCTTCAATGAGGGTAGCAGGGGATTTCCCATGAAGCTGCTGAAACTGAAGCTTCACTAAAAGCTGAATCTTCCCATGGTTGGCAGGAGGGTGGCAGGCAGGGATGGAGAGAGAGTATCAGCTTCCTTGTGGTCTGGTGGCTCCATAGAACAAAGCACAAAAGGAAACAGGAAACTGACAATTATCTGGGGAGTGTGATCTGCAGTGATCGCCAAGTCGGATGTTTCAGACACAATGTCCAGTTCTTGATTGATGTCCGTGGCTCATTTCTCTCCTACTATGGCTAGCTCTACTTCCCTTTCCAATAACCAGGCTTGCATTAGAGTCAAAAGGCAGTCCACTCTAGGGCAAAATTTGAAGGCGTCCTTCTTTATACTGGGGGAATGTGCTGAAAGCCGAGGACCAAGCAGAACAGTTTAAGCTGGAAATGTAAAGTGGCAATTCTCTGCATTTAGCTGATCCTGGCCCCATGGGAGCAGCTTAGCTGAAATGTGGTCAGGCATTTTCTCTTGGTAGATTACAAGTTTCAAAAATACTCTCTGTGCATTAGAATTTTCTAACTGCATCCCTGCTTACTGTGAGGCTGAGAGAACAAATTTCACTCAAGAAATACCAGCCATTTGAAAAAGAAATTCTTAGGGGATTTGCTAGAAAATTGGAAAGGGGACAAGGTATATCCACATATGTATTGGAGTCTGCAAAACCATCAGGCTCCATGCCTGGGATATAGGATGACAATAACCAAGACAAATGTGGAAATAAAGGCAGTAGGTTTTGTACAAAGCCATGCTGAACAAACATTATTTTTTTTTACAGCTTTTCCTTATTAAAAAAAACATCCAAGCTAAACTCAAAAAGTAAGATTTTTAAGACAACATTTTAGGGGTATTTTTTATACAGTGCTTGGGGCATTAATGATTATGCAAGTCATTCATTACCATATGTGAGTGTGACTGTCATGCCCAGTGTCTTGGTTAGGAATCTTCTGGTTATCAGTGGCAAAAAACCAAATCCAAGTCAGCTTATGCATAAAGCTAATTTATTGCCTCACATACTTGAAGAGTGCAGGAAGGCAGAAGCAGATGAGTTTTTAGCAGCTAAAATAGATCATTAGGGTGGGATTTCCCTATCTCATCTCATAGTCTTTTCCATGTGTAGTTGTTAGCAGTGGCTGGATGGCTACAGCAGCCCAATGTGTGTGTTATTTGCTCGGTTGTATCTGACTCTTTGAGACCCCGTGGACAGTAGCCCGCCAGGCTCCTCTGTCCGTAAAATTCTCCAGGTAAGAATATAGGAGTGGGTTGCCATTTCCTTCTCCAGGCGATCTTCTCCACCCAGGGATTAAACGTGGGTCTCCCACACGGCAGGCAGATTCTTTCCTGTCTAAGCCATCAGAGAGGCCCGTAGATAAAGGAAAAGAGGTTTAAAATGGGCCAAACACCTGTTATCAGCACTGGAAGCATCCTTTGGGCACCCGCATACTCCAAGCTTTCGGTCTTTTTCAAGGTCCATCCTTGTCTTCCAAGAGAGAGTAACCCTTCCTTACACATTTTGAGGAAACAGTTTCCTCAAATCTCTCCTTTAGGGAAAAATAAGAGTATTTAGAAACATCATACTCAGTTTGAATCTCAGCTTTGCCATTTGCTAGCAAAACTTAGGATCAGTTAATTACTTAATCACAGTGACCTTTCTGGGTCTTCATCTGTGAAATAAAAATGACACACCTGCTGGGCAGCATTGCAGTTTAGGGTGTGAAATATTCAACTGTGAAGGACTTCCAGTAATGCAGACCGTGTGAAAGAATCTGCTTGGGGTTCTTCCCAAATTCCTCCTGAAGAAAAAGCACAGAAGTACAGAAAGGAACTCGATATAAAGTGGAGAGAAGAAAAGGACAGTCACCGCCAAGGAGGGATTTCAACCAATTTCAACAAAGCTCTGGAAAGTGGATCAAAGAAAGAGGTACAGGAAGCCATGGTCTCTAAGGGAGGAGAAAAGGATTAGGATGCAGTTTGCTCAGGAGAACATCAAGCCCCAGAGAGGCGGCTCAGAGTCAGCAGATCTCACACGGTGAGAGTGAAAAGTGAGAGATTAATACACTGTCTCTCAGCTGCACCCCCACCAGCCCAAACTCCCACCCTCCCCTCCTCTCCCACCCTAAACTTAGGCAGCAGATAGTTCTTAGGCCAAATATCTTCAACACTTCTGTCAAGCCTGAAAACGTACTTGGAGAAAGCTAATGCTTCCAGGATAGGGATTGGCTGCCCCCACCTAAGCAAAGCCCTTCCCGTGAAATGAAGCTAGTCAGGTTCCAAATGCAAAGCCTATACACGCATACACACACACACACACACAAACACACACACACACACTCAACAAGGGAGAAAACGCAAACCATCAACTCAAGGTTTCTTTCTTATGTGCAAACACACAACCAAGGCCCAGCATATCTAGAAAGAGTTCACAGCAGCACAAAAGAAAAAGATCTCATCACTGCAGCTCTGAAATAGATACTATTATCCCCAATTTAAAAGCAATAAAATGGAGGCATAAGGGGGCTAAATAACTTGCCCAAGAGGAAAAAGTAAATAGAGGAGCAAGAATTTTTGCTCAGGGTTATCTGAATTCAAAGCCTTTTTTACACTCACCACAGCCCTGTCATCATAACTTATAGGTGCATTATATTTTTATAAGTACCATTATATATTAACCCTGTTTTATTGTTTTAATGACCCTCGTATATGTTATTGTTCCCATTTCCCAGATGAGAACACTGAGACCCATGAGAGTCAATCAGTTACCCTTGATCACATGATGCATCAGTGTTCACTGACACTTAATACCACAAACACCGATTTTCATGCCACTTCTCTGCTTAATTTTATCATTCAACAAACACTGTACCCTTATGAAATATAACATGTCACTACATCTCTGAATTTTTTTTATTATTTCTGTTGCTAATTGTTTCAGGGCAAACACCTCACTGTATCACTCAACATCATCCTTGATCTGGCCACAACACACACCCTTCACCCCCACCAGGTAGGTCTCCCAGTCATGCACACACGCTTGCTATGCTTGTCCCCAACTTTAATACTTTGTCTAGCATCTGCTACTGCTAAGTCACTTCAGTCGTGTCCAACTCTGTGTGACCCCATAGACGGCAGCCCACCGGGCTCCCTGTTCCTGGGATTCTCCAGGCAGGAACACTGGAGTGGGTTGCCATTTCCTTCTCCAATGCATGCAAGTGAAAAGTGAAAGTGAAGTCGCTCAGTCGTGTCCAACCCTCAGCGACCCTGTGGACTGCGGCCCACCAGGCTCCTCCGTCCATGGGTTTTCCAGGCAGGAGCACTGGAGTGGGTTGCCATTTCCTTCTCCAATGCATGCAAGTGAAAAGTGAAAGTGAAGTCGCTCAGTCGTGTCCAACCCTCAGCGACCCTGTGGACTGCAGCCCACCAGGCTCCTCTGTCCATGGGTTTTCCAGGCAGGAGCACTGGAGTGGGGGGCATTGCCTTCTCCCATCTACTCCTTCCTGAAACCCCTTGTTTCTTCTCTGAGATTACCCAAACTGCCCCCATGATTGTAATGTACATCTCAAAATTCACCATGAGATTCTATCTAACATGTCCCTGATAGCCCAAAATATTTATGGTCCCTTCCTCTGTATATTCAGCATTATCATATTCAACTGAACAGTCTTCTTATGTTTGTTTTTTCATCCCCTGTGAAGGCTTTCTGTCTTCACGCCTTTATCAATGCTTTGAGGTCAAGGAGGGAAACATATTTTTTATACCTTCCCCACGCAACACTTTAGACCTAGAAGGTGCACATGCGTGCCTGCTCATTCTCTGTCATGTCTTACTCTTTGCAACCCCTACTCTTTGTAGCCCACTGCCATACTCCTCTGTGCATGGAATTCTCCAGGCAAGAATATTGGAGTGGGTTGTCATTTCCTCCTCTGGGTGATCTTCCTGACACAAGGATCGAACCCGAGTCTCCTGTTTCCTGCATTGGCAGGCGGATTCTTTACTACGGCACCACCTGGGAAGCCCAGAAGGTGCATTTCCTAGCGAAAGCTCAACAAGCACTTGAGGACCTGAATTTATAGCTTTGGAGCTGTTCGTCCCCAAGTCAAGCATCCCTTGTCCCCTCTTGTTCAGTGTCCTTTGGAAGTTTGCCAGGTCCTCGTGACTTTTCTTTGAGTCACTGGCTTCTCTCCCCCGCATTTTCCAGGCTTGTTTTTTCCACTGACCTAATATTCTGATGTGCCCCATGTATATTCCTCATTTGTCTTTACTTTCTGCTCTTTCACAAAGTGAAATGTGAAATGATCCATGCTTTCACTGGCACGGTTCAGTCTTGGGTTTCCCCCCTAACTAAACCATTCATGTGGAGGAAGCTTTTGATCCAGGATTCAGATTATTCAGTCACGTTTTACATAACCAGAAACCATGCTAGGTGGTTATGTAAACTCTGGTTTTGACTTGAATAGCCAGACAAGAGTCTTTACAATTTAGGTTAAAGCATGTTGTCAGCTCCCATTCATTTCTGATGGTCTAAATGTCAGAGTTATCCTACAATAGGACCGTCAAAAAGACAGTGTGTCAGGGAAGAATATTTGAGGACAAAGTAAAAAGTATTTTCTAGACCATTTTTTGGTAATATGTTATTATCATATAAAATGCCCCTGAAAAGAGATCAAATTTGCTTATATAGTTCAGTGAACAATTGCTACAAAAGGACTACCATAGACCAAGCAGCTAGTTACAAATCGAGGTATAAAGTCAATAGTCAGTAAAAGTGTCTTTGGGTTTATATTAAAATGTCCAGTGTGTGTGTGTGTGTTCAGTTCGGTTCAGTTCAGTCGCTCAGTAGTGTCCAACTCTGCGACCCCATGAACTGCACCACACCAGGCTTCCCTGTCCATCACCAGCTCCCGGGGCTTGCTCACACTCATGTCCACTGAGTTGGTGTGCGAGTGTGTGCACATGCTTGGTTTCTTCCATTGTGTTCAACTCTTTGCGACCCTATGGGCCACAGCCAGCCAGGCTCCTCTGTTGATGGGATTCTCCAAGCAGGAATACTAGAGTGGGTTGCCATGCCCTTCTCTAGGGAAGCTTACTGGCCCAGGGATCGAACCCACATCTCTTGTCACCTGCATCGGAAGGCTAGTTCTTGACCACCAGTGCCACCTGGGACTTCCAAAATGTTCAGGTGAGCAAGTGAGCAGCCAAGTCTTTAAACACAGATGAATTAATGCTTTGTGTTTGAGATGACCCTTTTTTTGTTTTGACAGGGACTGTTTTCTATACACACTTTCACTCTCACTTAGCAGGAAAAAAGAAATCTGACCATCTCTGGAATTGAATTGACAGCTAGAGGGAGAAGCACAGAGACAACAAATAGAGAAAAAGAGGAACCAAACCACTAGCTGAATCCACTCAAAAATGGCAATGGACGCTAGGAGTTTCAAACCCAGATTTCCCATCTTTATTAATAGTTTCTGAGTTGTTCAACTCATCCAGTCATCAGGACTTTGCTTCTTCTTTGAGCTTCTCTAAAACACTCAAGGCACGTATCAGTTGACTCGATCTCTTGAGTTACGATGTGATTTCTTTAGTGTTGTGATTCCTACTCATCTTGTGTGAAACTTACAGGATTTAAGCTGTGTTAAGACACGTTAAGTAGTCACTGTGAATATCCATAGCAGCTGTTTGGAAATGTCCACTGTAGGACTGTAAATATCTTAGAATGATGAACTAAGAACATTACTTTAGATAATTAGAAGTTCGATGGGCAACGTATATCACTGGAGCAGGAGCAAGCGACAGGATCAAGATCCCGTCCCCTGGGGTAATTGTTACTCCTTAAAAAGAGATCACAGAGCCCAGAGACTTGGGGCTTCCCCAGTGGCTCAGCAGGTGAAGAATCCACCCGCAATGCAGGAGACACGGGTTCAATCCCTGGGTTGGGAAGATCCCCTGGAGGAGGAAATGGCCACCCACTCCAGTATTCTTGCCTGCAGAATCCCATGGACAGAGGGGCCTGGGGGCCTACAGTCTATGGGGTCACAAAGAGACTTAAAGACCCTTCTCTAGAGGATCCAACTCCACCCTGCTGGCAGTCATTCCAGAAGGACACTGCCAGAGCCCAGTTGGGGCAGAAAGTGACTTCCCACTCAGCCAATTGCAAGACCCGGGACCACTGTTCCTCCCGAGATGCCTTCTTCCTGTGAACTGGCTGAAACAGCTGGCCCCGCTATTTTCCATAGGACCATCGAAGCATCACACGTGACGGTTTTGTGCCCTGCTGTCGTTGTTCAGTCACTAAGTCACGTCCAGCTCTTTGCAACCCCGTGAACTGCAGCATGCCAGGCTGTCCCTTCGCTTTCTGCCAGAGTGTGCTTAAATTCACAGCCACTGAAATGGTGATGCTATCCAACCATCTCATCCTCTACGTTTTGTGCCCTGACACTGAACCACGTGGTCAACCAGCATGAAGGAGCTATGCCACCTGCTTTCTGTCCTACTCTGGCAATGTACATGTCACTGTGGTTTCAATCAGAAACTGCCTACCTTGAGGACAATATTTGCCCAGTGACTAGTGAGAAGAACTTGTGCTTGACGTATTTTGAGGGGGGCAAAGAAATAGGCTGCTGTCCCAGAAATGGTGATTTGGAATTCTGAGCAATCTTTCAGCCTGATTAGTGAGGTGAGCTCACTAGTCACTAGTGCTTCGAAGTCATGAATGACCTTGGTCAGAAGAAGCTCTTTCAGAATTAAAACGTGCCATTCTCTATAGAACTCATTGGAAAGATTTTTAGGGCTAACACAGAATCACATCAAAAATCTTTCCATCTGACACTGCTTGATTTTAAAGCAATGGCAATATTTGCAGAGCAAAAGATGGATAGATTTGACACTACAATATTTGAACTTCCACATATCTAACCGAAATATAGTAATAAGCCCACAAACGGAAAAGTATTCAGAGTATCTATGTCAGAAAGATGGTTAATATTTCTACCATATAAAAAGCTTTCAATAAGAAAAAAATTGGATTCCAATAAGTAAGTAGGTTAGAGACAAATAATTTTATAAAACTATTTAGCAATTTTAAGAATAGTTATCAATTTCACAAATAATTAAAGAACTTTCAGTTTAAAATATAAGCTATTTTCTTTTATCTCACAGCTATTTTCAAATAACAATGTTCAGTGAGTTTGCTAAAGCTATCAATACCCTTCATTTCTGGCATGAAAAATATCTTATAACTTTGGAAAGAATTTCAGCAGAAATTATCAAGAACCTAGTATAATTATTTTATTAGGATGTGAGGGAGACCCTATATACATAAATGTTTACCACAATGCTTTTTGAGAAAGGGGCAGATTATATAAATTAACATATTTTCTGATTATAAAAAAAAATAAGAATAGTTAGTTAACCTGTCTTAGTGCCTGCTCTGTGCCTGAAATTGTCCTGAATGTTTATATGATTAAATCATTTATCTTCATACAAATCTACTGGGTGGATGTACTATTATTATTGCATTTTACAGGGGAGGAAACTAGAGCACAGAGAGGTTAAAAAACTTGCTCAAGGTTGAACAGTGAGTGGTGGGGCAAGGAATGGCCTCAGGAAGTCATTTCTCAGCTAATAACCTACATTCGTGGAGAAAGCAATAGCAACCCACTCCAGTACTCTGGCCTGGAAAATCCCATGGGTGGAGGAGCCTGGTAGTCTGCAGTCCATGGGGTCTCGAAGAGTCGGACACGACTGAGCAACTTCACTTTCACTTTTCACTTTCATGCACTGGAGAAGGAAATGGCAACCCACTCCAGTGTTCTTGCCTGGAGAATCTCAGGGACAGCAGAGCCTGGTGGGCTGCCGTCTATGAGGTCGCACAGAGTCAGACACAACTGAAGCGACTTAGCAGCAGCAACAGCAGCAACCTACATTCTCACTCTCATTGCATAATAATCTCATTGTAAAAATGGAAAACATAGGTAAACACAATGAAAACATTTAAAACCACTCATAATAATCAAAGAAAACCAGTATTTCCTTTCAGTCATTTTGATATGCATATATATAAAATCTTATTATATAACTGTCTCATAGTATATTTATCCAACATGACAGCGTGAGAATTTTTCCATCCTTTTCCACTAATTACTTCACATTCTGCACAGTCTTACAGTATATAGATTTATAAGGCCATTTAATTTGTCCCTACTTTTAATTATTTTATTCATTAACACATTAAACATCTTTATACATATATTTTTGTCTGAGTTTCTATTTTCTGAGAACAGAACTTTATTGTTTTAGGGACACATAACTTTTAAAAACAGTACACAATTTTAAACTTTTGATGTGTATTTTCAAAGCGTGTTCCAGAAAGTATTTTATCAATTTATTCTCTTGTCAGTGGTAACTGACAACTTCCTTAGTACTATGTGCATGTATGGAGTCGTGTCCAACTCTTTGCGACTTCGTGAACCGTAGCCCGCCAGGCTCCTCTGTCCATGGGATTTCCCAGGCAAGAATACTGGAGTGGGTTGCCATTCCCTTCTCCACCAGATCTTCCCAATGCAGAAATCAAATTCACATCTCCNTCCATCCTTTTCCACTAATTACTTCACATTCTGCACAGTCTTACAGTATATAGATTTATAAGGCCATTTAATTTGTCCCTACTTTTAATTATTTTATTCATTAACACATTAAACATCTTTATACATATATTTTTGTCTGAGTTTCTATTTTCTGAGAACAGAACTTTATTGTTTTAGGGACACATAACTTTTAAAAACAGTACACAATTTTAAACTTTTGATGTGTATTTTCAAAGCGTGTTCCAGAAAGTATTTTATCAATTTATTCTCTTGTCAGTGGTAACTGACAACTTCCTTAGTACAATGTGCATGTATGGAGTCGTGTCCAACTCTTTGCGACTTCGTGAACCGTAGCCCGCCAGGCTCCTCTGTCCATGGTATTTCCCAGGCAAGAATACTGGAGTGGGTTGCCATTCCCTTCTCCACCAGATCTTCCCAACGCAGGAATCAAATTCACATCTCCTATGTCTCCTGCATTAGCTGATGGGTTATTTACCTGCTGAGCCATTAGGGAAACCTTAGCACTACACTCTTAAAATATCACTTTTTGAAATTTTTTCTAATAGGGTAAAAAATGGTTTCTTACAGCATTTGTCTTGTTAGTTTTTATTTATTAATAAATACGATTCATCACCTATCTAGTGACCACTTATGTTTCTTCCTTTGAGCTATTGCTCATTTGTGTCCTTTGCTCATTTTTTTTAATTAGTGTTTTACTTTCAATTACATGAGCTCTTTACATATCAAAGACAGCTTTCCTTTTTTGCTTCCTCTTCATTACCTATATTTTTAGTTTTCATTTACTTTAAGTATTATTTATAAACATAAAACTTTGGAAACATGATAACGAGAGTAAGGAAATATTAAGTACATTCTGTCATGATTGTCTTATGTAGTTACATTGGGGCTTCCTTGGTAGCTCAGTGGTAAAGAATCTGCTTGAAATGCAGGAGACCTGGGTTCAGTCCCTGGGTTGGGAAGATCCCCTGGAAGAAGAAATTGCAACCCACTCCAATGTTCTTGCCTGCCCCATGGACAGAGGAGCCTGGCGGGCTGTAGTCCATGCAATCACAAAGAGTCGGACACTACTGAGCACGCATGCGTGCACCTCCTGGGCCTGGAAAGTGTGGCTGAGCAGCTAACCCATGCAGAACCACACCTTCACCAGCGGTATCCCTCCAGCTGTGAAAAGGAGAGACCAAGGCAGGCTGGTTAACTGCCTGCATCCTCAGGTGACCACTGCAACTTAGTTTTCTAATGCTCTTTTCATCAGGTGATATTTACCCTATCGAGCTGTTATACCCCTTTGTGACCAGAATACTACAGACCGTTCTAGTTCTGACTACAATCATCCTTTTTATTATTATATTTGCTGTTGATTCAAAGCATTTCTCATGATGTTCCTCAGAGGATAAAAGTTAAGGACTGGAATTTGAGTGCCTACATTTCAGGCCCTGGTTCTCAGCTCTGGCTTCACGTTGAAATCAGCTAGGAACTTTCCAAACTACTGATGCATCACAGGGTTAAAGCAACACTGGCGAGACTTCCCTGGCTGTCCAGAGGTTAAGATGCCACACTTCCAATGCAGAGGAAGCAGGCTCAATCCCTGGTCGGGGAACTAAGATCCTCCATGATGAAACCAAAATAAAGAAATATTAATAGATAGCTAAACAACTTAAAAATAAAAGCACCACTGGTGATTCTCATTGCAGCCAAGGATGAAAATCTCCAGGTAAAAGTGATGAGTGAAAACAATTTAGCTGAAGACCTACATGAAAGGTTTGAGGAACAGATTTGGTGTCTCTTACAGAGTTGGAACATCTTTAATTGTGTCATTCTATTCATTTATTTTACAGATGAGGAAACAAAGGCATGTGTGTAAGGGCTGGGCAGAGGCTCTGTGACAGATCCAAGGCCACGGGACCAGCGGAGACCAGAGCTTGGTCTCAGGTACCGGGGGCTGCTTCAGGAGCCCTTCCTCCACTCCAGGCTGCACCTCTATTTTCAAAGACAGCAAAGAGAGGGTTAAACTGTCTTGCCCAAATGTCCCCTCACTAATTCAGGATGAGGCACAGATAGATTGAATAATATAATGGAGTCTAAAAGCCACAAGCCACAGCCCTAACATTCTATTAATAGGACACTGTTTACACTGGAGTGAAAGAGCTTTTTAATGGGATTGGTGTATGGGCAGAATCGTGTTCAATCAGTGGAAGACTGAGAAAATATTAGGGGGAAATTTGCTGCTCCTCTCATTATTAATTTGTAATGGGTCTTTAATACAGCAACAGAGGAAAGCATCTTTGACTACCTGTTAAGCTAATGGAAATAATGAGAGAAAATCGGAGTGCTAAACAGCATTTTAGAGACCATTACTAGAGATGGATTTAGTAGCGAGAATTCTCTCAGAAACAAACTCAAACAAAAAGTCTATCTTTAACAAAGCATGTGGCCCAATGTTCAAAGTATTATCAGGCAAGAAGGAAACTTATGATACTTTAAGTAAATATGTGAGAAGTTTATCACTTAACAAGTAGAATACAATCAGTGCAGTGATTTAACGTTTATTTGGCTATTTATTTACAATTTTATAAAGTGAAAAGGAAAAAGAATCGCACTGAGTGAGAAGAAACGAGAATGAAGAATTTGGTGATTTAGATGTATATTTACATGGGGGAAATGTCTTAGATCTTCTGGGATGATAAAATGTCTGTTGAAAGAGACATAAAAGGCAGATGATGGGAAATTTAATAAGCCCAAATTATGGAATGTGTTCCTTTCCATAGCACAATTTGGTTGTGATTATATCCAGTAGATAAAGACAGATAAAGAAATGCAATAGAAAAAGATGAAAAAAGTTTAATCTCCTGGCTGAAAAATATGTTGCAAATAATCAGGAACACTAATTAAGCTCAATGGCTGTTCTCCTTTGCATGCATGCATATTTTCTTAACATAAAAGACCAGACTCATACAGCTATGGACACAAGCAGGTTTAACAAGACTGGGAACTGGAATCAGAGGTGGGTGAATCCCCATGGACAGAGAAGCCTGGTGGGCTACAGTCCAGGGGGTCACAAGGAGTCGGACACAACCGAGCAGCTAAACACAACACACAGCACAGGGCAGGGAAGAACCTTGGGGTTTGGGTGCCTTCAACTTTCTGTTCGTAAACCTACAGTTAAGTGACAGGTTCCGAGAACAAAACTCTTGTTCTGCCGCTGGAGACAAGTTGAGCAGGTTTCTGGAGCAAACAGGCAACTCACGGAAATGCCAATCTATCCACAGTCAACTATTAGTAAAAATAGAGTAGATGACAGATCTGGAAGGACCCACTGAAAGCCTGGTTGAAATATTTAGTTGCAAAAGAACACCACCAGAAAAATACAGCTCGAGGGGCAATGAACTCGGGTCACACCCCCACGGCCCAGCAGCAGACGTCAGAAGCTCAGAAGCGATGCTCATCTGAACCGAGGGCACGTGCTGATTGGCCGACGGGTCTTCCTCCCCGGCCATGCTTGCCGCAAAGTGGAGCTTTCCCACAGCTGTTTGGACCGACTTGCGGCACATTGTTGTGTCTGTTAAATATAATTAAGAACTGCTTGCTCTAGGGGAAATGAAGGATTTGATTAAGGCGGAGTATTTCTCCTTCCTTTCTTCTTTCTTGTTTTTGTTCAGCCTTATCCAAATTTTTTTATCTTTTCTTTTTTTTTCCTTTTTTAATCATGTCACATTCTGGGGCAATTTTCTCTTTTTGTTGTAGATGACCAGATGCCAAAGGCACACAGTTACGGTGTGTGAGGAGTGTGTGTGTGTGAGTGTGTGCATGTGTTGAGATGGAATAAAGAGGTCCAGAGAGGGGAAGTCTGTCCAAACTGGTTTATTTGGGACCCCAAGAAACAAAAAGAACTAACAAATCCAAAACCGGCTGAAGCAGCTTATGAGGAGCACAGAGCAAGCGCCGTCAGTGTGGTCCCCAGACTCCGGAGGGCAACTGCACTCCGCAGCTATCATTTCTTTGTTAACAAGTCACCCCTCCCAGTCCTCTCTGTGGCTCCTGCTAGGTCACTATTATATACCATGAAGGAGCCGCCACAGAGGGTGGGCTGGGGAGAGGGTACACGACACCCGCCATCAGCCTTTCATAAACCACAGGTTCTAAAAGAGCATCAGATTTATGAGCAAATCAGTCCGGAGAGTCCCAGCCACGGAGGGGTAAGTCCAAGGGTGTGGGGTGCCTGTGAACACTGCCAGGACCCAAGACAGGAGAAGCAAAAGAACATGACGAATTAGGTCTTCCTTGCAGACAAAGTCTTCCGATTGCTATCTAACATGATTTCAAGAGCATTTTTAAGCTTGTTTTCCTTTTTAAAAAAATTAAGTATGACCTGCCAATAAATGTGGCAGATACGTGGAATATGCCTATAGTTAGCAAAGATCCCAATGAGGACACAGGTATTTACTCAGTTCTTGGCACAGTTCAGTATTTGATGGATCTTCTCTGTGGGACATGCAAGGTCTTAAGTATAGTAGGTGTTCGGTCAATAGGAGGGCATCGAATTGGTGGCATTCTACATAGTTGTGGTTTTTCTTTAAACCATCTCTTTCCTTTTTCTCTGTTGTCCCAGCAATTATCAGATGCTCTTGGTACACCTGCCTCAAGTGTTTTTTGTTTGCTCTATGCACTTGACATTTATTCATTTCTTCTAGACTTATTGAGATATAATTGACATACAGCACTGTACAAGGCTTTTCAGGTGGCTCAGTGGTAAAGACTCTGCCTATCAATGCAGGAAGCACAGGAGACTCTGGTTCAAACTCTGGGTTGGGAAGATCCCCTGGAAGAGGAAATGACAACCCACTCCAGTATTCTTACCTGGAGAATTCCATGAACAGAGGAGCCTGGCGGGCTACAGTTCACGTGGTCCCAATGAGTCAGACCCTACTGAGCACACACACACTGTATAAGTTTAAGCTGTACAATGTAATGATTTGATTTACAGACCAACCTAGATAGTATATTCAAAAGCAGAGACATCACTTTGCCGACTAAGGTCCATCTAGTCAAGGCTATGGTTTTTCCTGTGGTCATGTATGGATGTGAGAGTTGGACTGTGAAGAAGGCTGAGCGCCGAAGAATTGATGCTTTTGAACTGTGGTGTTGGAGAAGACTCTTGAGAGTCCCTTGGACTGCAAGGAGATCCAACCAGTCCATTCTGAAGGAGATCAACCCTGGGATCTCTTTGGAAGGACTGATGCTAAAGCTGAAGCTCCAGTACTTTGGCCACCTCATGCGAAGAGTTGACTCATTGGAAAAGACTCTGATGCTGGGAGGGATTGGGGGCAGGAGGAGAAGGGGAAACCGAGGATGAGATGGCTGGATGGCATCACTGACTCTATGGACATGTGTCTGAGTGAACTCCGGGAGATGGTGATGGACGGGGAGGCCTGGCGTGCTGCAATTTATGGGGTCGCAAAGAGTCAGACACGACTGAGGGACTGAACTGAACTGAAATGATCACAATAGTGAACACCTGTCATCTCATATAGATACAAATGTAAAGTAATAGAAAAAAACTTTTTTTCCTTGTGATGAGAACTCAGAATTTACTCACTTAATTTTCATATATAGCATACAGCAGTGTTCACTATATAAATCATTTTGTGTTATACAAAGCCCAACATTTAGAATCATGGCATCTGGTCCCATCACTTCATGGGAAATAGATGGGGAAACAGTGGAAACAGTGTCAGACTTTATTTTTTTGGGCTCCAAAATCACTGCAGATGGTAACTGCAGCCATGAAATTAAAAGACGCTTACTCCTTGGAAGGAAAGTTATGACCAACTTAGATAGCATATTAAAAAGCAGAGACATTACTTTGCCAAAAAAGGTCCGTCTAGTCAAGGCTATGGTTTTTCTATTAGTCATGTATGGATGTGAGAGTTGGACTGTGAAGAAGACTGAGCACCAAAGAATTGATGCTTTTGAACTGTGGTGTTGGAGAAGAGTCTTGAGAGTCCCTTGGACTGCAAGGAGATCCAACCAGTCCATCCTAAAGGAGATCAGCCCTGGGTGTTCTTTGGAAGGAATGATGCTAAAGCTGAAACCCCAGTACTTTGGCCACTTCATGCAAAGAGTTGACTCATTGGAAAAGACTCTGATGCTGGGAGGGATTGGGGGCAGGAGGAGAAGGGGATGACAGAGGGTGAGATGGCTGGATGACATCACCGACTTGATGGACATGAGTTTGAGTGAGTTTGAACTCCGGGAGTTGGTGATGGACAGGGAGGCCTGGCGTGCTGCAGTTCATGGGGTCGCAAAGAGTCAGACACGACTGAGTGACTGATCTGATCTGATCTGATACATTATATCGCTACTTATTTATCTATGGCTGTGAGTTTGTACCTGCTGACCGCCTTCGTCCAGTTTCCCCTCCCTCACCCTACTCCGATGCTTTAAAGTCAGTATTTCCTTTTCCGTTCCCAACAATTACCACGTGATGCCCCAAATATTATAGTACCTACCTGGCCAGTCTCCCAGCTCCTAATTTATCAGATTATGCTTCCTAAGTGTTTCCAAGCTCAGAAAGTCTTTGGGCACGTTCTAGTCCCTTTGAGATAACACACTTGGATCCCCCATCACAATCCCACCTCACCAGGTTTCCCTGAATGGCCAACAAATCCAAGAGGAAGACTCTGCTTCCTCTCTAGTCTCTGCAGCAACCCGTGCATTTTTCCACCAGCATCACTTGCTTCAGTCACCACTCTGCCCCTGCACCCTTAAGATGGGTCTCAGACTCCCACCTTTCCATCCTTACACCCTCCCATGCTTCGGGGTCGCATCTCACCTCTTCCAGGGGACCAGCCGTCTTCCCTTTCTCCTGAGGCAGACTCTCAGAATCCCTGTGGCTCATTACTGCCTGTTTCAGCGTCACCACCCCTTCCAAGACATGAGTGTAATCTTCTCATCCAAGTGTTGCCAAGTGTCTTCTGAGCCACTCTCCAATCATTAGTTCATTAATCCAGGCTTTCATTCAACAATCATTTACTCACTACCTACTGCGTGCCAGGCACCACACAAGAACCTTTACAGAGTCAGATAAATTAGAAAGAGTCTGTTTTCATGATTCTCAAACAAAGGGAAGGAAATTACAATGCACTATGCTGGTTCCATAAAGCACATTTACATGCGTAGGCATATGACCTTTCTTATTGTTAGGCTCATAAATTCTTGAGGCCAGAGACTATACCCTGTGCTTCTGCTGTGAGTCCTGGTAACCATACTGAGCATAATATCTAGGCTTTGAAGCATATTTGTTGAATGTTATGGAACTGGCCAACAGATTATATAGCTCAAAACTATCTATGTCATTGTCTGAACATCTCTTCTTGCTGCTAGGAAAAAAAAATCAGATCTAAAATGAAACACCCACAGAATATCTCTGAAAGGATCCACAAGCAACCAACTCCTTCAGGACAAAAAAAGACATAATTGGCTGAAGAATGGGTAAGAAGAAAATTTGCTAATGGACACATTGTTGCACTTTTGAATTTTGTACCACAGGAGTGAGTCATTAAAAATTAAATGATACATTCTATTCCATACAGTTTCAATGCATCGATAGGGACAAGACTCAACATGGTAAATTTTCCTGGGTCTATGGTTCTCTTGAGGATGGTTGGTAAAATGATCACTTAGAAAGTTTACTTTAGACAGGAAAAATTATGAGAAGAAGGTAGGCGGATACATAATGCACAATGGCATTTCAAAAATATTTCCCAACTCTCTCTTCTTTCTGATGAGTTTACTTCTAGCTTGTATTTAACTGACCCCGGAATAAATGGGGGAAAAAAACCTCGGGAGTGGCATCAGCCCTCTCTGGTACTAGTAGCCCTGATGCTTTTTGCTCGCTCTGACAATGACCGACAGCAGCGTTTGTGGGGTGTTCTGGAAGCCTTCTGGCCTCCGACTTGCCACGTGTGAAATGGACCCAGGAGTCAGGCCCCACTACATACCACCTCACTCTCATGTACCTCCAGGGATTTATTCACCTTTCATCCCGTGAGAAGGGGCTGCTTTTAGGGTACTGGCCATTATATTAAGAAGGTCAGCTGACAAGCACTGAGTTAAATGATAAAATATTGATAATATCCCTTTGGTCCTTATCTATGCAATTAAAGAACATCTTACCTTTTCAATGCATGAAAACATTTAAAATGGCTATTCTTTGTGTAAAACATCATATGAAGGACAGTTTTCACAGAATGTCCCTTTAAACAAAGCACCATGAGCCTGGATGAGCCTGAACCCAGCATCCCAGTCTTGGCGTTGTTCATTAAAATTAAGAACTATCCAAACTCTATTGACCATCTATTAGCTGTCTCTTTTTTTTCCTTTGTGAAAATTGCAGTCAACCCACTTGTGATCATGTTCCCACTGACATGCCTGGAAACTATTAAAAACAGATGTCCAGACCAGGCTCCAGACAGCTGGGGACAGAACAATTCAGGTTGCGTCAGAAACATTTCCCTGCGTGGTTGGAGGACAAGCTCCTTTCAGGTGCCTTTTTTTTGTTGTTTTGTTTTGTTTTGTTACAATACCAAATATATAACCTCCCAATCATAAACTAAAAGCAGCTTGTATTTGTATTTGCTTTGGCATCGCTTTTGTTTCACAGTTTGCTTTAACTGATTCTGAAACATGAACCCTTATCTTGAGCTGTTGAGTCCTTGGTAAAGATCACAGTGAGACCACACATTTATGCGCTGAAACTAGAGATTGGTCTTGTGTACATTATCCACCCTGGAAATGCCAGATCCTGCTTTGCTGTGTCCAATAAATACTCTATTATTAGGGAAAGAAAGAGGAGAAGGAGGATAACTGTATTTAAAGCAAGTTTTATTTGCCTTCACTGTTATTGTGAATTTGGTATTTGGTTACTGTTGTTTTTCTTTTAATTTGGTTACTGTTCCTCTGGTATTTGCAGTGTCTGAAATTATTTGAACCAAAGCAGCGTGGGTCCCAACATTTTTTTAGGTCAGAAGGAAAGTGGCTTTGATTTTACTCACACTATCAGTACACAAGAGTAGGCTTTCTGCATGAATACAGGGTAATAATTAGAGAGCCTTGAACAAGAATTGACTTGTCCAAAGAAATATTTAAAACTGAATGAGTGGTACAAGTGGTCCATTGGTTAAGACTTCATCTTCCAGTGCAAAGGTTGTGGGTGCGATCCCTTCTCAGGGAGCTAAGACTGCATGCTCCTCAAGGCCACAAAACAAAAAAAACGTAAAAGAGAAGCAGTACTGTAACAAATTCAATAAAGATGTTTAAGGTGGTCCGTATTTTTTTTAAAGTCTTAAAAAAATTAAAAAATGAAGTGAAATGTGCCAGTATTGACTCCTGAATCAAGTTTTGAGAAATGCTGCCATGCAACGTTTGTTTGTTTCCCAACTACACAGTTGAGGAAGGATTCTAACTCATCCCGTCTGGGAAGAATTGGATTCACCCGGAAGCGTTGAGAGCAAGTATGTGAGCGAAAGATGGATGGGTGGCTTTCTCTTCTGCTTCTCCTTTCCTCCACTCGCCTCCACCCAGTCCCTCCATCCCCACACCTCCCATGCTGCGAATGCTTCTGTCTGCTCATCTCAGGCAGTAGATTTGGGAAGGAGGGAGTTAAAGAACGTCCATCATGGAGAGGGCTGTGAGCCTCCAGAATGTGTGGGCTGCTTATGGGGAATCATGGCGCTGACGGGTGCCCTTACAGGGCTTCAGGTCTCAGCCAAGAGCCAACTGTACCCAGGAGGCTGGCTTTCAAGGGGTTAACTTCATGGCACCTCTCCACATGGCCTCAAGAGCCCCCTGGCATGTTATTGAAACAGGCCCTTTCCCTTCCTGAGACTCAGAAGTCACATACTTAGTAGTTTTATGACAGTTAAGCAGAAAACCAAACTGTCAGTTCCAAAGAAATAAAAATGGATAGATATGATGCTTACTTCTGTATCACTATATTTCTACTTTGGGAAACTCCACGAAACTTTAGAAAATTCTTTGTCAATTTTTGTTTATCAGTTATACAGGTAATTATTAATTATGGTCATCATATCTTTATGATATTTCCATATTTTTCTTTACTAAGATTAAGACAATGTTCATACACTTTGGTATAAATAGTATGGATGAGTAAGGAAAAACTTTCTGGTGGGCCAGTGGTTAGAACTCTGCGTTTCACAGCAGAGGGCCCAGGTTCAATCTCTTGTCAGGGAACTAAGACACTGCAAGCTACGTGGGATGCCCTCCCCCACAGAAAAGTTATCTATAACTATAATTTATAAAGATAACTACAAATAAACATTGAAAGCATTTACTTTGAGACCATACAAAGAGGGGACAGTAGCTACAGAAATTAATTGCCTCTCGAATGGCAGGTTGACAATATAAAATATTTTTATGAGAATGTTTTAAATAAAGCTGTTTGGAATCTTATGGGTAAATATTTTTAAAGCCACTGTGATTCATAGAAGACTCACCAAGTCAGAAGCGTGCAGTGGCTTCTGGAATATCAAAATGGATGATATCAAAATGCAAAAAAAATCACCCAGTCACATCAGGTTTGAATGTGAAAATTGACCTATGAGACTCACAGTGTAGATAATAGTCCTCCACTCTAAAGGTTTTGATTTCAAGAGCCGGGTTTTTGAGTTTCAATAGGCTAAGCCTACTGAAGCACACAAAGTTTATGACATAAACACTAGATTGGAAAGAGCACAGCAGAAAACTAAACCCCAGCTCCACTGACTGAAGGAGGGAATTAGGAAAGGGAAGCGAGGAAGTCCAGTGAGGACGCAGGGCTGCAAGGAAGTTCTCTGTACCCTGTTCAAACTCTGGAGCAAGAAAAACAGATAGAGATTCCAGGGTAGCACTATGAGAGCAAGGGTGACTGGGTTCCCTAAAAGGAGGCAGGGAAGTGGAGACACCTCCAGAGAAGTCACCTCTTTGCTGGTGTGGCAGCTAAAGAGGTCACCAGGTCACAGGTCTGCAGCAGCCCCGGAGTCTCAGCCCCAGAGGGGTGTGAGAGAACTTCTAAAAGCATTCCCTTGCCCTCTCACTTCCCAAAAAGGGAGCAAAGAACCAAGAAAGCCAGGGAGGCAGAAGGAGCTCAAAATCAAAATGAGTTTAACTTGAGAGTGTGTGGACCAAGAGCCAGAGACGACAGTCTGACTCTTCTCAACTCAGGGAAGGCATCAGTGAACAGTGAGCACAGAGGACCAGAGGTCACCAGCGGCACACGGCCCTCGCCTAGAAACAGCGCCCGGGAGAACTGACCCCTGGGAGCCTATGTTTTAGTGCCAGTCATTGAGTGGAGTAACGACTCAACTTAGAAATTAAGTGGGGGTGTTTTAAGTGATATTTTTTGCACATTTAAGTTTGTAGATAGCAAAAATTACATATATACACTATACTGACTGAGGGAGGGAATTAGGAAAGGGAAGCAAGGAAGTCTGATAAGGAAATAGCAATAACACATAACAAAGAATATTTTAAAATCTTGATACCCTGATGACCCAGGGTGGGTCGTCCCTCGTAGGTCACTCATGGAGTTGCTAAGAAATAAAACTTTAAGTAAGTATATAAACATCCCCACAAATGAAAAAAAATCAGAAATGTAGAAAGAAGAAGATAGATGTCTCTGGATATGTTCAAGTGTTGCTTAGTTTATTGTCTATGGGAACTGGAATGGAATTTGTGTTCTACTGTTGTGTGAAAATGGTATAAATCTTAGTTTTGTCAAATTGGTTCACAATGCTTTTCAGGTCTACTATAGTCTTCTACTTCTCTGTACATTCATTCTATTAACTTCTGGGAATTTGATATTGAAACTCCAACTAAAAGCCTTAATTTTTCTATGTAAACAACTGTAATATATAGTGGAACTATATGTAACTTTGTTCTGTATTTCCAAAGTCTCCTGTAAATGTGTTATCATATTTTCACAATTTAAAAAAATAAAAAGAAAGATTTAAAAAAGAAATGTAGCAAGTAGAAGAAATGAAAAACAACTAAGATCATGATGCAAGCAGAGAAAGAAAAAAGTGATACCTCTCCATGGCTTAGAGCATCATGAGGATTGAACACCCCCTCAGTAACCCTGAGGGCTTGATAACAGGAAGCACTTGATAAGTTATTTTTGATAAATAGCAACATTCTTAGGGTATATTCAAAATCACCACTGATTGTGACAGCCCAGTGCGAGTAAAATGAGAAAAGTTTCAAAACGAAGATAAATTGGAAAAAAAAAAAAAAACACTATTTTTCCTCATAGTAAACTCCATAAAATCCCCCTGTAAATTATTGGCATTAACATTCAGCTAAGTCACTGAGACCAGAATAACAAAAAATGTTCATCACATTTCTATATACTGCTGCTGCTGCTGCTAAGTCGCTTCAGTCTGACTAGCAGCAAATAATTAGGAGATATAATTTTAAATCATATTTTTTATAATAGCAAAAATGATATGGAGTAAAGAAAGTTGACTCAAGGCACTGAACGTCTCAAAGAAGACTTTCTTTTCTTTATTTAATTTTTATTTTATATTGAAGTATATTAATAGTTGATTTGCAAATTTGTGTTAGTTTCACGTACAGCAAAGTGATTCCATTATACGTATGTGTGCATATATATCAGTATATATATATCCATTCATATATATATCCATATATATATGTATATATTCATATCCATTCTCTTTCAGAGTCAAAGGAGACCTTCAAGGGAGTGATTGAGTCATCATGATCAAAGTTTTTGATCAAAGAGGAGGATTTCATATAAGATTTTGGAGTTGGACCCACTCTGGGTGCTGGCAAGGGCTTAGGTGTGGCAGGAAAGCCCATGGCTGAAGGAAGAACTTAATTTCCTTAGAAGAAATAATTAAATAAGAATTTAAATTAAATGGCTGAATCAGGTTGTAAGAACAGTGGAGAGGAGGGGTCCAGGGGACTTGTCAAGAGATTGTTTTTGGAAGCTTTAATTTAGAGCAATAAATGTCACAAAGATACATTCTTAGCCATTTTATTGTAATGAATAAAAACATGCTTTATTTGTATTTGTTGTATTATTGTGTGGCTTGAGAGCTGGCAGATGGATCATGAGGGGAAGATTTAACCACCACCTCCCAGACAACTCTTAGACACAACCACCAAAGATCAGTAGGGGGTGGTAATCAGGAAACATTTACCTTCAAAATCCTCAATTTTTACAACAAATAAATATATCAGCACCAAACACATGTGTGCTCGTGCTTCTGTGTGCATGTTTTTATAAAACAGTCTGGGTCAGACCATATGAAATTGCCTTTTATTTGGGGGCGGGAAGCAGATGAGTCATTGTCAGCAATTTCATATGATGGAACCTAACGTTTCATGGATTTGCTGTAGAAAAATCACTGACCTAGCTGAAAAGGTTGGTTTTAAAGATAAAGGGGACACAGTGCTATAGATGATTCCGTCCTTTCACAGAGGAAACAAAAACAAGCCCTGCTAAGTGCCAATTATATTTTACCGTTATTGCCAAGATGATTCTATTAACTATGTTAAGAAGCCATCACGTAAAATATTCTGCTGGTGAATCCTTTAGTGAATGTGGGTAGATATCAGCCCTTGACTAATGAGAAAGGGTTCATTTGATTAGACACTGCGATCGCGCATCAGTGTGGCTTAGATGCTGTATGTTGTACAATGTCTAACTGGCACAGATTCTAATTCCGATGTTTTTATGTAAGCTCGGCTTCTCTATTAAAATTGAAAGTGTTAATTTAGCAGTAATCACTCCACTTTCTCCTATCCTCTCACTGAAAGGACAGGCCCTTACCGCATGGGATATAATGTAGAAATGCATTTAGTGCTAGGCCATGATTTTAGACCTCCAGCTGTGTTACTGGTTGTGTAACTAAAAATAAGGTAATGTTGTGCTGCGTAACCATTGCTTTTGCGGGCACTCACATTTTACAAATCACTGCACAGTATGTAAACCATTATATTTTTTAAATGCTGAAAATTCCAGCCTAGGAGTCAAACACTTCCATTATTATTTTTTTTTTAAAAGAGCTTTCTGGACTGTAAAGTGGAATGCATCTTAGGTAGGAAAGCCACTGGGCTGAGGTTTACAGCATCAGAGTCGTTCCTGCGCATCCTCATTCCGGCAGCAGAGCTGGGAGTGAGCACTGCTCCCCATCCGTGGTGTAGAGCAGGCTCTTGAAAGACCACCGTCGTTTAGTCTCTAAGTTGTGTTTGACTGTTTTGTGGCCCCATGGACTGTAACCCACCAGGCTCCTCTGTCCGTGGGATTTTCCAGGCAAGAATCCTGGAGCGCATTCCCATTTCCTTCTCCAGGGGATCTTCCCTATCCCGGGATCAAGCCCATGTCTCCTGGGAATCTCTTGCTTGGCAGGCAGATTCTTTACCACTGAGCCACCTGGGAAGCCCCTTGAAAGGTTTATGGGTTAGTTTTTGGTTCAAAATGTCTGCTCTGTAAACTTACAACTTGTTCCAAGAATGTAAACCCTAGAAGAGCTGAATAAGAACAGTGGAGAGAAATAGTATGCTTCTCTACACAGGATTATATTAAAAAGTAAGGGTCAGAGGAAGGAACTATGCTGCTTCACATCATACAGACACATAAAAACCCATGATATTTATACTTCTGTGATCTAATCAGAAGCCCAAAGCATGCTGCCTTTAATGGAATATTTGTTTTACATGAAAGCCTTGATAAATAAATGGAGTTCTACACTGCATTTTTATAATAGCACCTGCTTTCAGCACTTCCTATTAGTATTCCTAGGAATTCAGAAACATTAAAATGTAGGAAACTTATTTTTTTTCCTACCAAGTGCCTCGTGTCCTCTGATCCTGAGGACTGGAAGCTCTCCCTCCCCACATCACTCTCTCCTGCGCAGACCACATTTATTACCCTTATGGATGCTAAACAAGGTGAAGCAGAAAGGGACAGACCTGGGTCGGGCTAAAACGTATCTTCTGTTGGCTGGGAATCAGGATCTTTAGAGCTGGATGAGAACCAACCACCCAGGAAATGGTTGTGGATATCCCTTCCACCATGGACAAAGATGCGTCAGAAGAGAAAACTCAATCAGCCTCATTTCGGCACAGACAGTGGGCGCAGAGTGTCAGAGCCTCTGTGAGTAGACCTAAGGCTTTTGCACAGGCGTGGCCAGTGGCCAGAAGGCGGTGGGCAAAGGCCTCGGCTGGGAGGCCAGACAGTCAAGCACAGCCTTTTCTCTTGTGTCGCTGACTCACCCAGTCACACCTTTCCTGTTTAGCTGACTCCGGCTTAATCTGAAGGGTGTGGTGAAGACTCCCTGCCTTAAGCTGGAGATTTAACCTCACTTTTTTTTCTAGGGAAAGTGAAGGATCCAAAGGATTTCGCCTGGGACTTGGCTGTTGTTTCCAAGTTTTGTGAACTCTACATTTTAGGCCAAATTTATAAAACTATGCTACATATGAAGAAGTTGGCTTTTGATTTTGCTTTTTAATGTCCTAAGGAAACCCCAGGGCCTTTGCAAGCATTTTCGAATAGAGATAAGTTCCTAAGAGTATATTCTAACTCTACATGTTGCAGGTAATTTGGCCCATACTATTTCAATATTTAAGAATTAGACTTTTACTAGACGATACTCTAACAAATACTCTATTTTATTAGACAATAGCCAGTGTTGATACAGTATCTTCGCATGGTTACCAGGCCCCCAGACATGGCTCCTTCATCAGTGGCCAGGGAGTTTCTAGGACTCAGGGTTCTGAAATGAAAGCTCTGATTCCTGGCTCATTGAAACACATCCTGTCTGCTCTGTGCCCCAACCTCCAGGCCCCTTCCTAGCTTCTCGATGTCTCAGCCTGGTAACAACATATTAATTTCTTTGTTTGGTAAATTATACTGTTGCTGGGGGAGTTACCCTACATCCGAGGTCAGGAGCGGCGGCCAAGAGTGCCAGGCTGCACGACGCAGGAGCAGCCGAGAGGAGCTACCCAACGTCCGAGGTCAGGGGCGGCGGCCTGGAGGAGCAACCCCACGTCCAAGGAGCGGTGACTGTGTGGGCACAGGAGGGCCTAGAGGAGCTATTCCACATTCCAGGTCAAGAGGGGCGGCGGTGAGGAGATACCCCTCGTCCAAGGTAACACAGCAGCGGCTGTGTTTTACTGGAGCCGCCGTGAAGAGATACCCCACACCCAAGGTAAGAGAAATCCAACTAAGATGGTAGGTGTTGCAAGAGGGCATCAGAGGGCAGACACACTGAAACCATAATCACAGAAAATTAGGCAATCTAATCACACAGACCACAGCCTTGTCTAACTCAATGAAACTAAGCCTTGCCCGTGGGGCCACCCAAGACGGGTGGGTCATAGTGGAGAGGTCTGACAGAATGTGGTCCACTGGAGAAGGGAATGGCAAACCACTTCAGCATTCTTGCCTTGAGAACCCCATGAACAGTATGAAAAGGCAAAATGATAGGATACTGAAAGAGGAACTCCCCAGGTCAGTAGGTGCCCAATATGCTACTGGAGATCAGTGGAGAAATAACTCCAGAAAGAATGAAGGGATGGAGCCAGAGCAAAAACAATACCCAGTTGTGGATGTGACTGGTGATAGAAGCAAGGTCCGATGCTGTAAAGAGCAATATTGCATAGGAACCTGAAATGTCAGGTCCATGAATCAAGGCAAATTGGAAGTGGTCAAACAGGAGATGGCAAGAGTGAACGTCAACATTCTAGGAATCAGCGAACTAAAATGGACTAGAATGGGTGAATTTAACTCAAATGACCATTATATCTACTACTACGGGTAGGAATCCCTCAGAAGAAATAGAGTAGCCATCATGGTCAACAAAAGAGTCCAAAATGCAGTACTTGGATGCAATATCAAAAAAGACAGAATGATCTCTGTTCGTTTCCAAGGCAAACCATTCAATATCACAGTAATCCAAGTCTATGCCCCAACTAGTAACACTGAAGAAGCTGAAGTTGAACGGTTCTATGAAGACCTAAAGACCTTTTAGAACTAACACCCAAAAAAGATGTCCTTTTCATTATAGAGGACTGGAATGCAAAATTAGGAAGTCAAGAAACACCAGGAGTAACAGGCAAATTTGGCCTTGGAATACAGAATGAAGCAGGGCAAAGACTAATAGAGTTTTGCCAAGAAAATGCGCTGATCATAGCAAACACCATCTTCCAACAACACAAGAGAAGACTCTACACATGGACATCACCAGATAGTCAACACTGAAATCAGATTGATTCTATTATTTGCAGCCAAAGATGGAGAAGCTCTATACAGTCCACAAAAACAAGACCAGGAGCTGCCTGTAGCTCAGATCATGAACTCCTATTGCCAAATTCAGACTGAAATGGAAGAAAACAGGGAAAACCACTAGACCATTCAGGTATGACCTAAATCAAATCACTTATGATTATACAGTGAAGTGAGACATAGATTTAAGGGTCTAGATCTGATAGATAGAGTGCCTGATGAACTATGGAATGAGGTTTGTGACATTGTACAAGAGACAGGGATCAAGACCATCCCCACGGAAAAGAAAAGCAAATAGCAAAATGGCTGTCTGAGGAGGTCTTACAGATAGCTGTGAAAAGAGAAGCGAAAAGCAAAGGAGAAAAGGAAAGCTATAAGCATCTGAATGCAGAGTTCCAAAGAATAGCAAGGAGAGATAAGAAAGCCTTCCTCAGTGATCAATGCAAAGAAATAGAGGAAAACAACAGAATGGGAAAGCCTAGAGATCTCTTCAAGAAAATTACAGATACCAAGGGAACATTTCATGCAAAGATGGGCTCAATAAAGGACAGAAATGGTATGGACCTAACAGAGCAGAAGATATTAAGAAGAGGAGGCAAGAATACACGGAAGAACTGTACAAAAAAATCTTTGTGACCAAGATAATCACGATGGTGTGATCACTCACCTAGAGCCAGACATCCTGGAATGTGAAGTCAAGTGGGCCTTAGAAAGCATCAGTATGAACAAAGCTAGTGGAGGTGATGGCATTCCAGTTGAGCTATTTCAAATCCTGAAACATAACGCTGTGAAACAGCTGCACTCAATATGCCCGCAAGTTTGGAAAACTCCACAGTGGCCACAGGACTGGAAAATGTAGGTTTTCATTCCAATCCCAAAGAAAGGCAATACCAAAGAATGCTCAAACTACTGCACAATTGCATTTATCTTACACGCTAGTAAAGTAATGCTCAAAATTCTCCAAGCCAGGCTTCAGTAATACATGAACCGTGAACTTCCGGATGTTCAAGCTAGTTTTAGAAAAGGCAGAGGAAGCAGAGATCAAATTGCCAACATCCACTGGATCATGGAAAAAGCAAGAGAGTTCCAGAAAAACATTATTCCTGCTTTATTGACTATGCCAAAGCCTTTGACTGTGTGGATCACAATAAACTGTGGAAAATTCTGGAAGAGAAGGGAATACCAGAGCACCTGATCTGCCTCTTGAGAAACCTATATGCAGGTCAGGAAGCAACAGTTAGAACTGGACATGGAACAACAGACTGGTTCCAAATAGGAAAAGGAGTATGTCAAGGCTGTATATTGTCACTCTGCTTATTTAACTTATATGCAGAGTACATCATGAGAAATGCTGGGCTGGAAGAAGCACAAGCTGGGATCAAGATTGCAGGGAGAAATATCAATAACCTCAGATATGCAGATGACACCACCCTTATGGAAGAAAGTGAAGAGGAACTAAAAAGCCTCTTGATGAAAGTGAAAGAGGAGAGTGAAAAAGTTGGCTTTTCACCAACCTAGATAGCATATTCAAAAGCAGAGACATTACTTTGCCAACTAAGGTCCGTCTATGGACCAAGGCTATGGTTTTTCCAGTGGTCATGTATGGATGTGAGAGTTGGACTGTGAAGAAGGCTGAGTGCCGAAGAATTGATGCTTTTGAACTGTGGTGTTGGAGAAGACTCTTGAGAGTCCCTTGGACTGCAAGGAGATCCAACCAGTCCATTCTGAAGGAGATCAGCCTTGGGATTTCTTTGGAAGGACTGATGCTAAAGCTGAAACTCCAGTACTTTGGCCACCTCATGCGAAGAGTTGACTCATTGGGAAAGACTCTGATGCTGGGAGGGATTAGGGGCAGGAGGAGAAGGGAATGAAGAGGATGAGATGGCTGGATGGCATCACTGACTCGGGGAGTTGGTAATGAACAGGGAGGCCTGGCGTGCTGTGATTCATGGAGTCACAAAGAGTCAGACACGACTGAGTGACTGAACTGAACTGAATGGTCTAATGGTTTTCCCTGCTTTCTTTAACTTAAGTCTGAATTTGGCAATAAGGGGTTCATGATCTGAGCCACAGACAGCTCCCAGTCTTGTTTTTGCTGACTGTATAGAGAGTCTCCATCTTTGGCTGCAAAGAATACAATCAACACGATTTCAGTGTTGACCATCTGGTGATGTCCATGTGTAGAGTCTTCTCTTGTGTTGTTGGAAGAAGGTGTTTGTTATGACCAGTGCATTCTCTTGGCAAAACTCTGTTAGCCATTGCCCTGCTTCATTCTGTACTCCAAGGCCAGATTTGCCTGTTACTCCTGGTATCTCTTGACGTCCCACTTTTGCATTCCAGTCCCCTATAATGAAGAGGACACAAATACTTCCTATGAGGAGCACAGAAAGGGAAGAACATCAGCCTCTCTTTCTCAGAAGTGGATACAGCTGGGTCCCAGACCAGTCTTGCCCAGGCTTTCACTAGCTTTGTGACCTTGGGCAAGTTACTTAACTCCTCTGAGCCTCCATTACTTCTCTACGTTGTGGAAAGTCAGTAGGATAAATTGTGGGAAGTAATTAACACAATAGTAATAGATGGTAGCAAGTATTATGATTAGGCCCACAGGAATGAAGGAGCCAGAATTTCTATAAACAGCTGGTTTAGCCACTCTGTTGGAACTGACCCATCTTCCATGCTGTGTGATATGAAAAGCTAGGGTCTCAACCAATTATTTTATTTATTTGTATTTTTTAGATTGTTCTTATGTGGCCCATTATTTAGTCTTCGGTGAATTTGTTACAATATTGTTTCTGTTTTACATTATCGTTTTTGGGCCACAAGGCATGAGGGATCTTAGTTCCCTGACCAGGGGTTGAATCTGCCCACCCTCCTGCGTTAGAAGGTGAAGTCTTAACCACTGGACCACCAGGGAAGTCCCTCAACCAAACACTTTTATTTCTAGCATTTAGGGAGATAATTTTGACCCCATTCAAAGGCACTCTTTATCATCCTCTATTAAAATAGACAACAACACACCCACAAAATGATGTCTTGCTTATACTCAGTCACAGCAGACTAAGATAGAGTGCTTTTGTAGTGGGTACTGTTAGTTTCGTTGGAAGGATCCATTTCACTGAATCCCAATTTCAGTCATAAAGACTAAGGGTCCCTCCACTCCACCAGGGTGGACTCTGGTTACCCTGTGCCTCAGTTTAATTCTTGATTCAGGGATGATCCTGAAGCTAAGTTATTCAGGAAAATGTCCAGGATTTTGTTTAAAGGTTCAAAGAAGAGAAATTCTCTCTTCCTCTGAGAAGATGTGCCTCAGACATGGAATGTCAGGAGCTGCTGCAACCATTCCTGCTGGGAAAGTCCAAACTGAGAATGAAATCACTCGAGAAGGGCCAGGGCAAAGCCAAACAGATCTCGGAAACACAGAGCCTGGGAGCTGATCATAGTGCTCCTGAAACTTACTAGAATGTTGGACTTTTCCAGTTCTTGGTCAATAAATGCCTTTACAACCATTTACCATTGAATTACATGATATGTGTGGCCTAACCTATCTTAGGGCTTCCCTTTGGCTCAGCTGGTAAAGAATCTGCCTGCAATGTGGGAGATCCCTGGCTTGGGAAGATTCCCTGGAGAAGGGAAGGGCCACCCACTCCAGTATTCTGGCCTGGAGACTTCCATGGACCATGGGGTCGCAAACAGCTGGACAAAACTGAGTGACTTTCACAGCTAGCTTAACTCTTACGGCTTTAGTGTGAATTTTTCAAACTGTAAAGTCTATATATCAACATAATTTCCTTTTTGCCTTAACTGTGTAGAATTACATAATGTCAGGTTTGGGTGCTTTGGCAAAGGTGGCAATAAGGCCATGAAGGAGGCTGAGAATGTGGTCAGTGGGGACTCCAAGACCAACTGGTCATCGAGGAGCAGCACAGGACCTGGACAGGCCTGCAAGGACAGAGGGGAGGGTAAATGTGCACAGAGGCTTCCTACAGGGGCAGGATCAAGCTCAGAGGAGACCTTAGAGAAACAGCGGTCCTCCCCGGGGCAGCATTTCTAACAGTGAGCAAAGACTCGCCTTCATCAGACACACCTGAGGAGTGAAGGGGCGTCGCTAGGAATGGAGATTCCTGGGCCTCAATCCAGGCCTATTCAATTTGATTTTGAGGAAAGCTCACCATTCAGAAAAAGAAGATCATGGCATCCGGTCCCATCACTTCATGGGAAATAGATGGGGAAACAGTGGAAACAGCGTCAGACTTTATTTTGGGGGGCTCCAAAATCACTGCAGATGGTGATTGCAGCCATGAAATTAAAAGACGCTTACTCCTTAGAAGGAAAGCTATGACCAATCTAGATAGTATATTAAAAAGTCAAGGCTATGGTTTTTCCAGTGGCCATGTATGGATGTGAAGAAAGCTGAACTGTGAAGCTGGCCTGTGGAGAAAGCTGAGTGCCAAAGAATTGATGCTTTTGAACTGTGGTGTTGGAGAAAACTCTTGAGAGTCCCTTGGACTGCAAGGAGAGCCAACCAATCCATCCTAAAGGAGACCAGTCCTGAATATTCATTGGAAAGACTGATGCTGAGCCTGAAACTCCAATACTTTGGCCACCTCATGCAAAGAGTTGACTCATTGGAAAAGACTCTGATGCTGGGAGGGATTGGGGGCAGGAGGAGAAGGGGACAACCGAGGATGAGATGGCTGGATGGCATCACCAACTCGATGCACATGAGTTTGGGTGAACTCCAGGAGTTGGTGATGGACAGGGAGCCCTGGTGTGCTGCGATTTGTGGGGTTGCAAAGAGTCAGACACGACTGAGCGACCGAATTGAGCCAGACTGATTCTGGGAAATCCATGCCTCCAACGAATTACTCAACTGAATCTACTGCATTCCAAATTCTCTAAACTTGGCTGCCCATGAGACTGACCCAGAGCACTTTTTAGTGCTTAGACCCACCAGTGCCCCGTCCCAGAACTCATGAATCAGAATCTCCAGGGTAAGAGTTTAGGAATAGTCATATTTAACAAGCACCTCCAGGAGATTCTTATGACTAAGTTCGTCTAGGAAAAGCTTCCCAGAGAAATCCATGACACTGGAGACTACAGGCTCTCACACCTCAGGTCTCCTGGATCACGTGGCTTAGAAGACGTGCCTATGACGTCAGATCCACGGTCCCTCCAGATGGTGAGCATCCCTACACCCTCCAGGCCCACTGGATACCACCTCAGGCCTTCTCATGGTTACAAGCATCAAGGCCAGCTACCCAGAGCTGAGCAAACCCAAGCCAGGTGATAAGACGCATTTTCCTGCAGTGATCCTCACACCCCAGTCTCCTCTCTTTTTTCTTATTATTGCGTCTCAACCATGGCTACTTTAAGTCATCTGAGGAGCTTGAAATAAAATTGTTGCAGGGCTCCAAACTCAACCAATTAAATCAAAATGGCAGGGACTTCCCTAAGTGTCCAGTGGTTAAGAATCTGCCTTTCAATGCAGAGGACGCAGGTTTGATCCCTGGTCAAGGATCCCATGTGCTTCGAGGCAACTAAGCCTACTTGTCACACCTAGAGGAGTCTGTACAACAGTGAAGACCCAGTGCAGCATAAAAAAATAAAAAGAAATCAGACTGACACGGACTGGGGAAATGGGATTATTTATTACACCTCATCCTCCACCTAGCTGACTCAAACGCATCCATGGCTGCAAAACACTGTGGAGTTGTTACCACTCTCTTTCTCTAATCTTTATTGTTAACCACCCTGCCTCAGCATTTTTATTTAAAAAGATCCTCTTTAACTATTGCTGCAGATGGGTGTGGGAATACATTTAAAACACTTTAATTGACTCATTTATTCAAAGAGTCAGTGAGTTTATTTTTTAAATATCCAACATATAGGTGAGTAAGCTGCTTTTTAAATCCTTCCTCAATGATGGAATATAAGTCATGAGGCTTTCTAGATCCAGAATTATGAACTGTGCTTACCTTTTTAGTAGTTAGGGAATATTTAGCATTCAGTGTCTATCACTCCTCGAGAGTGGGAAAACAAATCTAAATAAACACTAAGAGATGGTCTTGACCTTGAGCAGGACAGATTGATCCTCCGAAGGAGCTTGGTCACGTACATGAGAAGCCATCCTTGCCCAGTGCTCCAGCACACGGGACTTACAAGAGGACCAGGCACTGGGGCGGGTTTAGAATCCCCTTCTCCCCAGCTCTGGCCACCACAAAAATAAAACATAAAGAATCCTTTTAAATGGAAACAGTAAGCAAAGAAGCCTACAGGTCAAAGTTTCTCACTACCACATGGATCATTAGGAGGAAAACTCTCAGTCGGTCATTTTGGAATAACACTGAAGAGAAACTTGATGTTTCCAAAGCCCCTCTCCAAAGGCTTTCCTCAGGACGCATCAGCAAAAGTCTGTTCTTGCGAACTGATCACTCAGCCCCCCACACACAGCAGTCACAGTCCTGAAGGATCCCTGAGTCAGATGGAAGGATTATGGAAAGGTTTGGTGGAGAAATTAATGACAGCAATCCAACTACAGTGGAAAAAAGAGCTCTCAGGAAGTAGAGCAGAAAATTTATTTAGATGACCGTGTACTTTACAGACTGTTTATAGGCATGAGCTGGATGCAGTGGAAAGAACTTTACAATGAGGGACCAGAGTCCTAAGACCCGTCCCAACTATAACATTACTGCCTCCGTGACCTCAGGCAAGCCTCTGAATCCTTCTGAATCTCGGTCTCCTCGTCTGCAAAGGGGAGATGATTACAACTAGCTCACTCGATTGTAATGTAAGTCAAAGTAAATTGCATGGAGGAAAGTCCTTTGAAAGGGACTTGATTGTTCAAAAGCAGGGTGTCATTAATATAATTCCATGGCAAAGCAGCATACTTGAAAAGAAGACTGGCCTGTGTGCTCAGATACAGTAGGGCACCTAGAAATGGTAAACTCTGTGCTGCGAAAACTTTTAGTGAAGAACTTTGAGCAGTTAGGTGCTCCAGAGCAAACTGAAGAACACAGAGAACTTGGAGAAGGTTCACAAAAGAGCCACAGAGATGATTAAAGAGACAGAAAATCAAAACCATGCTCAGGAAAGGTTAAAAGAACCAAGTTCATTCTGCCTGGAGAAGACAAGTTTACAGGGTAATTTAATCATTGTTTACAAGCACACGCAGGCTGGTGTCCAGCTGTTCTTTCCAAGGGACAGAGGAGAAGAAAGTCTCGTAGATCCTCGCCACTGGCAGATATTGACAAGTGAGGTTTCAAGTCATCGTGCACCACTCTGGTGGTTCATCATACAGGATAATTTGCCATTTTTCTAAGCCAAAAGTTCTAACCAAAGGTGTCTGGATAAAACCCATTAGCTCAGCAGGGACTGAGTCTATCCACCCACCTACCCTAGAAATCTCAACGTGTTCTCTGCTAATTATCATACATAGCAATTCGCAGAAATAGCAGTCACAATATCCACCTTTGAATGTTTACTGGGTACCAAGCAGTTTGTGCTCAAAGTTTTACAGGAAGTATTTTATTTTGTGTAGAAACATGATGAGGCATGGATCAATTAAATAATCTGCTCACGGTGACCCTGCTAGTCAGTGGAGGGGCCAGACCGTTAACCCAGGTCTAAGCCAGAACTCAAGTTCTGCCTCTCTGCAGCAAGTTGTGCTTCTTTGTGAAAAATGGCTCCCAAAATGAAGGGACCATCTAGTGTTGATGAAAGCAACTAAGCAACATAAAGAACTCAGATAATGATTTTTTAATGTGATTTTATTTAGTTATTTTTAGCTGTGCTGAGTCTTCGTTGCTGGGCGTGTTTTTCTCTATTTGTGGCAGCCAGGGGCTACTCCGTAACTGTGTGCATGGGCTTCTTATTGCAGTGGCTTCTCTCTCTGGGGAGCCCAAGTTCACGGGCTTCAGTAGTTGTGCTTTGCGGGCTCTAGAGCACAGGCTCAATAGTCGTGGTGCTCAGGCTTAATTGCTCCGTGGCCTGTGGGATCTTCCCAGACCAGGGATCGAACCCATGTCTCCTGCCTTCACAGCCAGATTCCTTACTACTGAGCCACCAGGGACACCCCAAAGTGATGCTTCTTACCAGAAACCCAGTTCCATTGAATTTGGATGCAACCAATCTTGACTGCACAACCTAGACCACCTCAGATTTTGGCTTTTGGCTCCATGCTATTTCGGTGCATTTGGAGATTTTCTGTTTCTACAACATTTATCTGTCTTCCCAGTCCGATTCATCCTGGACTCTGATCATCTTCCTGCCAGTGCTTGTCTAGGGTGCTCTTTCCCTCTCCCGTAGCAGCCGACACTTGTCACCCACACAAAACGCCAGCATCACATGTGACACTGCTTTTTGTCTATTTTTTTGTCTATTTCACACCTTCTCATATTTGTAGGAATACCTGTGTTTTCTGGGCAAATTCTTCAGTTCTTTTCCACAGAGTCTGAGATGAACCAGCATGAGTATTATTAGCCTGTGAGTTCTTACCGATAAAAGAGACAATCTCGGGACTTTCCTGGTGGTCCAGTGGTTAAGACTCCAAGCTTTCAATATGGGGCTGGGGGGGTGGGAGGGGGTCGATCTCCAGTTAGGGAACTAACATCCCACATGCTGTGCAACATGGCCAAAAATATATAAATAAATAAAATGACAATAAGAATAATAAATTTTTTAAAAAAAAAAGAGCCAGTCTGGTTGTGGTGCTAAATGGCCCCTTGTCTGCACTTTGACAGGAATTCTGGGCAGCGCTGAGGCCAAGCTACTGGACCTGAAACCCTGGATGAGTGAGGAAATACCATCCGACCAGGCACCTGGAGTCCTAGACATCAGGGAAGCTCAGATGTGTTTAGTCTTTCTGGTCCCAGCCAAGTCAGAGGACTAGCATTTGATAAGAGTGACCTGCAAACAGCATGGAGGGAGCTTCTACAAAGAAAAGTGAAGAACACTAAAAGTGCTTCCGAAAAATCCGACAGTCCAAAGTTTGGGATGGGTATTATTTGCTTTTCTTGACAGAAAATACTAAAAACCAAATGAGTGCGACACATGAAAATATCCAGTTTTTAGCTGAGTTTAAATATAACTGACTTCCCAGGTGGTACTAGTGGTAAAGAACCTGCCTGCCAACGCACAAGACATAAGAGATTAGATTTGACCCCCTGGAGGAGGGCATGGCAACCCACTCCGGTATTCTTGCCTGGAGAATCCCATGGACAGAGGAATCTGGGGTGCTCTAGTCCGTAGGGTCACACAGAGTTGGACATGACTGAAACAGCTGAGCGCAGCACAAACATAACTAGGATCCCTTGTTTAAAAAACATCAACTTTATTCCTGATAATGAAAATGGTGTTTGCCTTAAGTTTAATTGTTCAACTATCAATGTGCTATGAGACCCTTTTTAACCCTAGAAAAGAGACTTTATGAGCATGACTCCTATCAATCTCGTGAAAACACAGCAAAGGAGCCTAGGAAAATTCCCACTGCTATTATTGACACCTCTCATTTATATACTTAGGGACTATCTACTGCAAGATGCCCCCCTCTTATCCCAGGCTTCTGGGTTACCTCCTGCCACTCTGTTTATGTATCACTGAAAAATACTAATATATTTTAAGAGACAGAAAAGGCCTAATTAAGAAGTTTTTACTACAAATTAGGTGCTATCTTCTAAAGCAGGGGTCCTCCACCCCTGGGTTCTAAATACCAGATGATCTCAGGCAGAGCTGATGTGATAACAATAGAAATAAGGTGCACAATACATGTAATGCACCTGAAGCATCCTGAGACCATTCCCCCACCTCATCTGTGGAAAATCTGTCTTCCATGAAACCGGTCCCTGGTGCAAAAAAGGTTGGGACCCGCTATTCTAAAGCCAAATCGAAATCGTGCTATTCAAATCCTATCTTTCGCATGACTCTCTTGTTCCAGTATGAATAACTTCAAACCTACCAGAATTCTCCTGCATTTCTGACAGAACAAATGGCATTTTTCCTTAGATTTCCCTCTATCATCTCTAACCAGCAGTTCCCAAAACACTGCCCTCCTCCCTTAATTAGTTCACACTTTTAATCACCCTGTTCACTCAAACAAATAAACAAGAACAAATCTGCTAGCATAAGGTGCCTTGAAGTTGCTTTTTTGTTTGTTTTCATTCAGTCATTAAGTCATGTCCAACTCATTGCGACCCCATGGACTGCAACACACCAGACTCCCTTGACCATCACCAACTCCTAGAGCTTGCTCAAACTCATGTCCATTGAGTTGGTGGTGCTATCTAACTATCGCATCCTCTGCCACCCCCTTCTCCTTTTGCCTTCAATTTTTCCCAGAATCAGGGTGTTTTCTAATGGGTCGGCTCTTCGCATCAGGTGGCCAAAGTATTGGAGCTTCAGCATCAGTCCTTCCAATGAATATTCAGGGTTGATTTCCTTTAGGATGACTGGTTTGATTTCCTTGCAGTCCAAGGGAACTCTCAAGAGTCTTCCCCAGCACCATAAGTCAAAAGTGTCAGTTCTTCATTGCTCAGCCTTCTTTATGGTCCAACTCTTACATCCATACATGACTACTGGAAAAACCATAGCTTTGACTAGACAGACATTTGTTAGCAAAGTGATAGCTCTGCTTTTTATATGCTGTCTAGATTTGTCATAGTGTTCCTTTCAGGGAGTAAGCATCTTTTAATTCCTTGGCTGCAGTCACTGTCCACAGTGAATTTGAGGTCCTAGAGGCTCCCTAAGTTATCTTTGAATAGCTGGTGATTGAAAAATATCTGGAACACCTCTGCCTCTCTTGTCCCATCTTTTTCCTTTATCCCCCTCACTCACTCCCCTTCAGCCACACTAACTTCCTGTTCCCCAAACGCACCAAAAAGCATTTCTGCCTCAGGGCCTTTGCACATTCTGTTCCCTTTGGCTCAAATGCCTTTCCCCATGATATTCCTATGGCTCTTTTTGTTGAGCTCCTTCCAGGCTCTTGGCATCCTGCAATTTAACAATAAGATCACCCTGGTCCACTGATTTAATAAAGCATCTCCCAACCAGTTGACACCTCTGCAGTGAAGTAACTTCCTTCCTCCCTTTATTTTCTCTCATGGCACTTACCAATATCTGACATTTACATATGTCACTTGTTTATTTGTTTGTCAGACTCTTTCATATAAGCTCCATGAGGGCTTATGTATATAAAACTGAATCATGTTGCTGTATACCAGGAACTAACACAGCACTGTAAATCAACACAAGTGTGCTCAGTCATTTTAGTGTCTGACTCTTTGCAACCCTATGGACTGTAGCCTGTGAGGGTCCTCTGTCCGTGGGATTTTCTAGGCAAGAATATTGCAGTGGGTTGCCATGCTCTCTTCCACAGGATCTTCCTGACCCAGCGATCGAACCCATGTCCCTGCATTGCAGGCAGATTCCTTACCACTGAGTCACCAGGAAACCCATAAATCAACTACACTTTCACTTTAAAATGTTTGTAATTTGAAAGTTGTTTTTAAAAAAATCAGTTAGAATACAATATTATAACGACAAGAATCAGCGTGCATCAAAATTTTTCTATTTACCACAGCACTAATCTTAAGACCATATATCGAATAGATAGCAGAGTGAGCCACCGGACATTGTCACATACATCAGAGAGGGTTATTTACTCTTTCTCAGGCTTCAGAGAAGAAAATGTTTGATCAAAGTCCTGCAGGGCAATTCGTGTTCAGTGTGAAGGTCAGAAGAGAAGACTAACAGATGCCAGGACAAAAAGCGGGAGCACACTTTAAGGAAAAGACTGTCGGAAACTGCAGGTGACAATCCCTAAGCAATATTCCACCTGGAGTTCACTTGTGAAAAAGGGCCCCAGTTTCACTGAGAATTCCACCCTCCTCATCCATGAACTCACTCTGCCTGTCCGGCATCTTCAAGAGGTTCTCTTGAGACAAAATAAAATTGATTCATTGAAATTCACTCGGGGAACGTGTGCCGATCCTGCCTACGCTTGGAGTGGTTTTCTGGGAAATCACACACGCATGTGTGTCTCCGCACATCAGCTCAGAAAACAAACGAATCTGGCCTCATGCATTTCCTCTTCTTCTCAACAGTCAGGGAGAAAGTGGGGTTCAGCATGTCCATCCAAAAAAAGAAAAAAAGACTCAAAGACTTTGCAAACTTATGGTTGCAGGGAGAAGGGTGGGGGGAAGGAATAGTTAGGGAGTTTGGGATGGACATGTACACACTGCTATATTTAAAATGGGTAACCAACAAGGACCTCCTGTAGGGCACACTCTGCTTAATATTATGTAACAATGCCAATGGGAAAAGAATTTGAAAAAGAATATATATATGCATATATTTTTTTAAAAAAAAGGAAAAAAGAAATTGTAAAAGCAAAAAAAGGAAAAGAAAAGAGCCTCTGATGTTGCTGAAGCAGCAGGTTCTTGAAATACCCACGGCATTGGCGCTGGTGTGGCTGAGCCCCCATTCAGCCTGGAGTCTCGGGTCTGCAGGAATCTCTCAGGTCGCCGACCTATGAATGGCATTGGGAGGGGCAGCTGAGTAGGCGGCAGGAGAGAGAAGGAAGAAAGAACCAAGAATGAGTCCAGCAAAAGTGGACTCAGCAAAGAGAAACAGCCTCTGAAAAGTTGGCACATCCGCTATCTCTAATGATGTCTCACGCTTTTCAGAACAAACTTACTGAAAGACTGATGAAAAACTCTAAAAATGGATGCTCAGGCCTTAGCAGCCTAGACACTCTAATCTCCCTCAAAACATTTTCAAACAATAAGCTGCAATACTGCTGAATTAATAGCGTTATTTTCAGGACATCTGGCTTTATCACCCACATGTCTGTAATACTCCTGACTCCCCAAATCACCTTTTTGCCCTCATGAGAAATATGCATCTTAGTAAGGTATAAAAGTTACTGGCCTCTCTTTCCCTTTGGGGTATGTGACACCTTGGGAAAAAACACCACCTACTTAACCGTTTTTTATATTGAATAGCCAGGTGAAGTCAAGCAGTCAATAGATATACCTAAAATACAAAATCGAGGGAATTCCCTGGTTTTCCAGTGACTAGGATTCCACAGTTTCACTGCAGAGGGCCTAGGTTCAATCTTTGGTTAGGGAACTAAGATCCCACAAATGGAGCAGTGTGGCCAAAAATTAAAAATAATAAACTACAAAGTTGATGAGAAAGGCAGAATTTGCAAATGAAAGTAATTAAACTCCTTAGTCAAAACAGAGAAAAAGAAAATGCAGCCAATAAATTATTGGGATAGAAAAATATTTTCTTAATGGAAGAACACCATGGAAGTGACAGTTAAAAATGGAATTAATTTTTATATAATAAGAGATAATATTCTTGCCAAGGGAACACCAATACAGAAGCTACTTTCAAACCCTTGGTCATGTCACAATATATAGCAGCCCAAATATTTTTCAGCAATTCCTTTCACTAGGTCCATAAAATCAAAGCAATGGTTTTTCTAGTAGTCATGTACAGATGTGGGAGTTGGACCATAAAGAAGGCTGAGCACTGAAGAACTGATGCTTTCGTATTGTGGTGCTGGAGAAGACTCTTGAGACTCCCTCGGACAGCAAGATCAAAGAAGTCAATTATAAAGGAAACCAATCCTGAATATTCACTGGAAGGACTGATGCTGAAGCTGAAGCTCCAATACTTTGGCCACCTGATTCAAAGAACTGACTCACTGGAAAAGACCCTGATGCTGGGAAAGATTGAAGGCAGGAGGAGAAGGGGACAACAGATGAGATGGTTGGATGGCATCACCAACTTGATGGACATGAGTTTGAGCAAGCTCCAGGAGGTGGTGAAGGACAGGGGAACCTGGCATGATGCAGTCCAGGGGGTTGCAAAGAGTTGGACAGGACTGAGCGACTGAACAGCAACATCTACTCATATCTGGTTTGTGCATTTCTTCACCAGGCTGAACCCTTCATGGAGTTCTCTAAGCTATGTGGTATAGAGACAACTTTTTTCCTCTGGAAGGGGAACGTTTATAAAAGGTTATAGAGACACATTTATTCAGGCTTAGAATTTAAATCTTAACTCAGGCTTCAGGGAATTTATATGTCTTTGAGAGTGAATTTTGCCACTTTACCCTACCCGGCCCATGGGTGGACCTACAAGCAGGAAAAGTGCCTCTGATGAACAGGCACTTCTCAGGCAAGCGAATTCATCTATTTCCTTTGTTCACTTGGCTCTCATAAGACCATCATCCCAGGGATCCTTGCTGGAAAAAAGAAAAACAAAAACCTGCCAACTCACGAGAGTTGACTCATAGAAAGTTGGATGCTTGAGTTTTCTGGCTGGATCGGCGTCTCTGTGTCTTTGCTTTTTGCTAGGCAGCAGGAAAGACAATTTAGCTAGATGACATTCAGTTTCTGACCCCCAGCAGCTGGTTGCGAACCCCAGCCTCGCTTAGCTCTTCGCTTAGAACCAGACTGTGTTCCCAGGCACTTCTGAATAAGGAGGCCTACGGAAGACAGAGCGTTTGCATGCACAGGCGCGCAAACACGAAGTCCGCTTCCGGCGAGGACTGCAGCCTGCCGCACAGTGGGAACCAGGGGACGCAAGACAACAGCTGCCGGTTTCCCGCGCTCCCGTTCAGCTGGGAACGCGAGCTGGAGAGCAGAAATAAATCACGTGGAACTTGCTGTCCTCTCTCTCCCTTCCTGCTAAAGCCTCCGACGACGCTGCCGCTCGACTGGCTGGAGTCGCTGCGGTTTTTAAACGAAGGCTGGAGACTGGCGTTGGCAGCGCTGCCTAATTTTTAGCTAATACCTTTGTGGGTTCCGCGTTCGCATCTGGCTAGTGCCATCACGCTGCGTAGGATTATAATCGGCCGCTGCTCTTTCCCAAGCAGGAAGCTGGAGTCCTGTTACCGACAGCCTTGCACAGAAGCTGGTTCCAAACACAAGAGCACATCACAGCCAGGGAAGGGTCTGTGGTGCGGGACTTCTCCCAAGGCATAAAAGAGAGAGAGAGAGAGAAATGTGTTAACTGTGCTAACAGTGCCAAGTAATATGCTTCGTTAAAAATTTAATCACCTACAAGTGCAAAACAAGTGCAAAGCAATCATGTTGTAATTAGCACAGCAATTAACACCTCCCTTTTCGATAGCACATGCATCCAAGGAAGTGCAGGATTGCAAGTGTTTATGCCGCTGACAGGCTCGGTTCCTATAGAGAGGGGGAAAACTGCTTAAATAGAATTTTGGGGGCTTTTTGGCATTTGGGCGGTTACGTGTTCGTGAAATCTCAGAACCAGCTGCCATTTTGGTTTTTGTGCGAAAGTTGTTCTGCTGTGGCCTGCAACTCACCAACTTCCCCACTTTGCCTGTTCTCGGAAGCTTCTTTTTAGCCTCCCTTTCCTCTTGTGGCTCAGCTGGTAAAAAATCTGCCTGCAATGCGGGAGACCTGGGTTCGATCCCTAGGTTGGGACGATCCCCTAGAGAAGGGAAAGGCTACCCACTCCAGTATTCTGGCCTGGAGAATTCCATGGACTGTGTAGTCCATGGGGCCGCAAAGAGTCAGACACAACTGAGTGACTTTCACTTCCTCTTCACCAGCACTAAAATATGAATAACTCAGCATAAGGAGCACATTTGCATGCTGAATAGAGCTTCCTGCCCCCCTCCCCAAAATAATGATTCTCTCAGTGTGTTATCAGAAATCAAATCACTGGCAAGGTAAATGATTGTTGGGAAAATTGCGCTAAGAGTATTATCACTTCGGAAAACTTACGTCTCTTCTATACTGCCAAGCCCGGTCACAGATGCAAATCTCTTCTTAGGGACTAATAGCCAATTCTTTAAGGAAGTAAGATGGGAAAGGGAGGTGGACATTCTCTCCTTACACATCAACCACATCCAGCAGGTCTGATCACCAGTATCGCCTGCAAAGTGGGAGGTAAGACACTGCCCCTGACTTGACTTACAGCTTCCCCAGGATTCATTTCAGTACATAGAGATTTGAGGGAGAAACAGTCTTCAGTTCCCGTGTCACATATGTGCGTGCTCAGTCGTGTCTGAGTCTTTGCAACTGCATGGACTGTAGCCCACCAGGCTCCTCTGTCCATGGAATTTTCCCAGCAAGAATACTGGAGTGGGTTGCCATCTCCTCCTCCAGGGGATCTTCTCAATCCAGAGATCAAACCCAAGTCTCTCGTATCTCCTGCCCTGGCAGGCAGATTCTTTACCACTATAGAGCCTCCATGTTGGCGCCCCAAACAAATGAAAGCGTGACAGCCTGTGTAGTCTTAGATGCTCCTTATTGGAAATTCACTCAGGGCCCTCAAATCCTTGGCATGGTTTAGGAATTACTATGAGAGGGACTTCCTTGGTGGTCCAGTGTTTAAAAATCCGCCTTGCAATGCAGGGGACAGTGTTCTGTTGTAGCCATGCGTTCCGGGAAACAAACTCGCTCAGAAGGACAATGCAGATAGTGGAGCGCAGTTTATTACAGCAGCGGGCCCAAGGCAGAGTCTCCTCTGAGCCAAGGACCCCGACCAACTTTTGTGAAAACCTTTTACACCTTAAGTGTACTGCTCAAGCCCAAATCCCCAAATTCCTTAAACCTAGCCTAGAAAGTGTTAAAGGCAGATACAATCAGGTTACAGCCGTGACTCATAATCAGAAGGGTCAGTTGGTTCTACATTGTAGCCTACACCAATGGGTGCCATCAAGATTACAAAGGTGATTGACTATGTAGGGGGTCATTACATTCTTTTTGGCGACAGGAAATCTTGGAGTGAAATCTGGTGTTTATCAGTCTGGGAGGCCAGTTCGGCCATAGGTATGTTATCCCTATGGCTACCAGGCACACGGTCCGAAGCTCACTGAAAGTGCAAGATGGAGTTTCCTTCTTTTTCAAGATGGAGTCGGCTCTGTCTGTTCCTCTCCTCCCTCAGTTCAGTCCTTAATCCAGGAAGATTCCACATGCCGTGGAGCAACTAAGCCTGTGTGTCTCCATTACTGACCCTGTGCCCTAGAGCCCAGGAACCACAACTATAGAAGCTTTTAAAAAAGAAAAGAAATTACTGCAAGAAGGGAACCTCGCTAAGGTCTCTAAAACTTTAAGTGTTTTTGAAAGGAGTTTTATAAGAAAACTAAAAAAAAAGAAAACTGATGAAACATCTAGGGACTTAAGAATGCAACGAACAGGATGAGAGAAAAGCAAATTAAATGTGTAGAAGGAATGTGTTTTACTCTTTTTGGCCATTGCTAATGGAGTGAATGTGTTTCAAGTAGCAGAGGAAATATATGGAGTATGATGTTTGGGGAACAGAAGGGCAGTTGCCTAAGCCTTGCATCTTTACAGCTGACTTTGGACCAACATTAGTGAGATATAAGGAGTGAAAAACAGGAGTCAGTGAGAACCGGCTAACATTCCGATGCTCTGCAGACTCTAGAAAGTAAGGCATTCATAGAGGCTGTTCATTTTACTGGTTTGCTGTTTCCTTTTCCCCTAACAACTCTTTTGTTTAAGCTCAGAAGCTGACCTTGGAGAGCTAAGAAAAGAAACTTCCATGAGATAGAAGACACGGTTTATAAGAGCATCAAGCTGCCACAGAACATTCACCCTGGAAAGCTCCATAGGGAGTAAAATGAAACCCCTGTCTCAAACACAAAGAGAACAAATGTCTTATTATGCTAAAAAGCCTCAAATTAAGTATGGAGAGCTAGTTGGAATAGACAGTTCCCATAGTCATCATTTTTATCTTACAAAAATACTTCTTTTGAGACTGATGTTCTTTAAATATTGCTATCATTTATAAAATGGGTTGAAAACGTCTGCTGTATCATAGCCATAACCCAAAGAAGCAGATGATAGATTCCTGCATTTGCATTTATTTCTAATAAATATTTTGCCTCTCCTGCTCAGTTTTTATTTTCTCTTTCATCAGAAAAGTCTTAAATGCCAGGAACTTTTAAAACAGTCATCGTGCAGCTTTAGCAATCTCATTTTACTTGCTTGCTAGTTCATTCATTCATTTAATAAGGAGTATACTTACTGGATATGCTAGACATTGATCTTGGACTAGGCACTCTTTATAGTATGAAAGCCGACTAACAGCAACAAATAACAAGGACCCCGGGGCTGTAAGTAACACCAGGAGCTTTCTTCATTGCCACAGCCCCAGTGCCTAGAAATGTGGTGAATGACAGTCTGCCTCTGTTAATCCCAAATTCCCATTCCTTCCCTCCCCTACCCCCCTATTTTAGCAACCACAAGTCTGTTCTCTGTATCTGTCGGTCTGTTTCTGTTTCATAGATGAGTTGATTTGTATCGTATTTTAGATTCCATGTATTAATATATGCAATATATATTATTTATCTTTCTCTTTCTGACTTTACTTAGGATGGATAAACAACAAGGTCGTACTGTACAGCACAGGGAATTATGTTCAATATTTTGTGAAACCATAATGGAAAAGAATATGAAATTATATACATATGTTTAATTGAGTCACTTTGCTATAAAGAAGAAATTAATACAACATTGGAAATCAACTATACTTCAATAAAAATTTTTCTTAAATCTGTTGAATGAGTTAATGAATGATCAGCCAACCTCATCCAAAGCTAACAGTGTAGTAGAAGTACTGTCAGCATATAAATACTTCTAATACAACTTCTAAATTGATGAGTACCCTAATAAAGAGTGGAAGTGCTAGGGAAGAATGGAAAGGGTGCTTCCATCTTAAGTGCTAGAGGAAGAAGAAGCAGTTAGGATGAAAGAATGGCTAGATATTTTAGTTTTGTAGGAGCCTGGTGTCCCTCAGTGGGGATAATGCTGGAGTAACACTGGGAAGGTTTTTGTTATTGTTCAGTCACTAAGTTGTGTCCAACTCTTTGTGACCCCATGGACTGCCGCATGCCAGGCTTCCCTGTCCTTCACTATCTCCAGAGTTTGCTCAAAATCATGCCCCTTGAGTCGGTGATGCCATCCAACCATCTCATCCTCTGCCATTCCCTTCTCCTTTTGCCTTCAGTCTTCTCTTTAAGCAGTGTTTGAAGAGCAATGTCTCCTTCAAGAATCAGGAGGCCAACATACTGGAGCTTCAGCATCAGTCCTTCCAATGAATATTCAGGGTTGATTTCCTTTAGGATTGACTGGTTTGATCTCCCTGCTGTCCAAGGGACTCTCGAGAGTCTTCTCCAGCACCACAGTTCGAAAGCATTAATTCTTCAGCACTCAGCCTTTCCTGTTGAGCTATTTAAAATCTTCAAAGATGATGCTGTTAAAGTGCTATGCTCAATATGCCAGCAAATTTGGAAGACTCAGCAATGGCCACAGGACTGGAAAAGGTCAGTTTTCTTTCCAATCCCAAAGAAAGGCAATGCCAAAGAAGATACAAGTAGGATGGGATCGTTGGTGGAACAAATTATTAGAGCATACAAGAGAAACTGGGATAGGTCTGGGAGTAATAAGAAGTTACTACAACCCCAGAAAAGTAGAATTCCTTCTTCTGAGGCAGTAGGAAATGATGGAAAACAATAAAAATACTGAAGGAAGAAAAAAGGAGAAATTGATAATTCAACATTGCCCTCAAAACAGGAGTCAATTAAGATTTCTACTTCTGGGAAGATGAAGAAGAAGGTGTATTTTCCCTTATCCCTTCTGCTAAACACAACTAAAGATGTTGGGCATTATATGTAAAACAAACATAAGAAAACTCTGAAAAGGAGAAGAGCCATCTCAGGACCAAAGAATGATACAGAGATGAGTTCTGTAAGTTTTCTTTCGGGTTCGTATATCCCAGACTTGTAGCTGAGAATTCAACTTGGAAATTGCAATAAGCACAGAGAAAAACACAACCGAAACCCTGGGACTTCTCTGGTGGTCTGGGGGTTAAGAATCCACCTGTCAATGCAGGGAGCGCAGGTAAGATCCCTGGTCAGAGCACCAAGATACCACATGCTTCAGGGCAGCTAAGCCCACACACCTCACCTGGAGAATCCCACATATGCTGCATGAAAGAGCCAACACAGTCAAAAACAAATAAATAAATATTTAAGACAGCAAAAAAGGCCTATGTACTGGAAAAGGGGCATGCTAGCAAGCCAGAAAAACGTTCAGATGGTAACTGTTCTATTCTAGGCAAACACTATAAAAAAAACCTGTGAGTCCCACCCATATCTACACCAGCAAAGGCCAAGTGGAGAGTCTAGATTTCCTTGCAAGGCTGTAACAAGGTGCTCAAACACACCTGCGGGGCTGGTAGACCCTAGAGAAGGCCAAATAGGGAGCGGGGACTTTCATCCTCTCCAGAGGATGGTGTCCGTGGAGGCGGTCATGAGGGGAGCAATCACAAAGCTCCCACGTGCCCAGCCACAGAGCTGTCGGTGGAAGCCTGGCGAGAATGGGAACTCCCAGCTCCTCACACTAATGAGGGGCTCCCTGATTTTTACCCCTACCTGACGGTAATGAGGACTTCCCAGGGAGCACTAGCAGCAAAGAACCCGCTTGCCAATGAAGGAAACATAAAAAACTCGGGTTTGATCCTTGGATTGAGAAGATTCCCCTGGAGGAGGGCATGGCAACCCACTCCAGTATTCTTGCCTGGAGAATCCCATGGACAGAGGAGCCTAGCGGGCTGCAGTCCATGGGGCCGCAAAGAGTCAGACACGACTGAAGCGGCTGAGCACACAGGGGGGTAATGAGGGTGGTAATGAGTCCTTCCTAAAGGAAACCCTGCTTATTTGCTGCCACGGAACATCAAAAGAAGCCAACTGAAACAGAAGGTCGAAAGAAGATCCAGAATCTCAAAACATAATACCACAAATGTCCAGATTTCACTCATCATACCAAGAACCAGAAAGATCTCAAACTGAATTTTTAAAAGGCAATCAATAGATACCACCATTAAGGTGACAGAGATGTCAGAAGTATCTGACCAAGACTTTAAAGCAATAATTATAAAAATGCCAGAATGAGTTGTTTACAAACACACTTGAAACAAGTAAAAGACAGAAAATCTCAGGTAAGCAATAAAAATCCTCAGCAAACAAATAGAAGATGTAAAGAAAATCCAAGTGGCAATTTTGAAACTGAAAAATGCGGTAACCGAAATAGAAAACTTTGCCATGTATTCAGTAATAGAATGAAAGGGACAAATGAAAAAAAAATATTAATAAGTGAACTGAAACAAAACAATGGAAGTTAACCAAACCTGAACAACAAAGAAAAAATAAACTAGAAAAGAAAAAGAACAGAGCCTCAGAGTCCTGCAGAACTGTAACCAGAGATCTTAACATTCGTGTTATCAGCATCTCAGAAAGAGAGGAGAAAGAAGACAGAGCTGAAAAAGAAATAATGCCTGAAATTTTCCCAACTCTGCTAAAAGGCACACAAGAAGCGCAGCAGAGCTCAGTTAGGATGAACCCAAAGAAATTCACACCAAGACACATCAAAGTCAGGCTTCAGAAAACAGAGGCCAATTTTTTTAAATGTCGACAGCAACAAGAGAAGCAAGACATCTTACCTGTAGGGGAACAGTTTGAATTAAAGCAGATGTCTTTTCAGTAATCATGGAAGCCAGAAGGAAGTGGCACGCTTTACAAGCGCTGAAAGAAGAGAACTGTCCATTGGAACCCTGTATGGAGCAAAAACATTCTTCACAAATGAAGAGGAAATAGAAGAATTCTTAAAGTAAAAATAAGAGAATTAGCAACCAGCAAATCTGCTCTTTAAAAAATGTCTAAAGGGGATTCTCTAAGAAGAAAATAAAGAAAGGAAATATGGGGCTTCCCTGGTGGTCCAGTGGTTAAAACCTGCCTTGCAATGCAGGGAGCACCGGTTCGGTCTCTGGCCTGGGAAGATTCCACATGCCCAGGAGCAACTAAGTCAGTGCCCCACAACTATTGAGCTTGTGCTCTGGAGCCCAGGAACCACGACCACGGAAGCCTGTGAGCCCTACAGCCCATGGTCCGCAGCTGGAGAGTAGCCCTGCTCACCACAGCTAGAAAAACCTGCACACAGCTTCAGAGGCCCAGGGCAGCCAGAAGTGAAAATAAAAGGAAGTACACAGGAAGCAATGATACGGGTGGGCACCATCAGCTGTACTTCGCTGCTGGAGTCTTAAATTGTATCTGATGGTTGAAACAAACTCTGTCTAAGGTGGTGCTGACTGTATGAGTATATAAAAGAGAACGAGAAAGGGAAGACAAGTTTTCTACTCGACTGAAATCAGTAAAGTGGCAACATCAACATACTGCAGTAACTTATATATATATAATACAATCCCTATAGCAAGCATTGAAAAACACTGCTGCTGCTACTGCTAAATCACGTCAGGCGTGTCCGACTCTATTGAAAAACACAGACACATCCAAAAACACAAAAGATAAATCAAAATAAAATTCCAAAAAACCTTCAAGTAACCCCGAGGAAGCTAGGAAAAAGAAAACCGAAAAAGGAAAAATAGAACAAAACAAAAACAAAAAATATAAAATGACAGACTTAAGCCCTAACATATCAGTAATTACATTGAATTTATGTTGAACTTAATTATTACAATAATTACATTGAATTTTTCCAATTAAAAGACAAAGATTGACAGAATAGATTAAAAACGTGACCCAGCTATATGTAGTCTACAAGAAACTCACTTCAAATATAGTAATACAGGCAAGTTGAAAGTAAAGATAGATATATCATGCAAGCATTAATCAAGAAATAATTATTTATCATGCAAACACTAATCAAAAGAAAGTAGAAGTGACTATCTTGATATCAGACAGAGGATTGCGTGCATGCTCAGTCGTGTCCAACTCTTTGCAGCCCCACGGACTGCAGCCCACCAGGCTCCTCTGTCCATGGGATTCTCCAGGAAAGAGTACTGGAGTGATGGGAGTTTGATGTATGATATAGGGAACCCAAAGCTGGTGCTCTGTGACAACCTCGAAGGATGGGGTGGGGAGGGAGGTGGAGGAGGGAGTTGTTCAGGAGGGAGGGGTCACATGTATTCCTATGGCTGATTCATGTTGATACGTGTCAGAGGCCATCAAAATATTGCAAAGTAATTATCCTACAATTAAAATAAATAATTTTTTTTAAAGAAAAAGAATACTGGAGTGGGTTGCCATTTCCTTCTCCAGGAGATCTCCCTGACCCAAGGATCGAAACCCGTCTCATGGGTCTCCTGAACTGGCAGGCAGATTCTTTACCACTGAGCCACCTGAGAAGCCCAACCAATAACTTTACAGACATGAATTTGACAACTTTGAAATGGAAGCAATTCTTTTAAAATGCAAACTACTACAATTCACCTAATATGAAACAGAGCATTTGAATAACCTTGTAACTCTTGAGGAAATTGAATTGGTAGTTCAGAAGCTCCCCAAAAAGCAACCTCCAGGCCCAGATGATTTTACTGGCGGATTCTAGATGTTTAAAGAGGAATTAATACCAATTCTACAAATCACTTCCAGAAAATAGAAAATGAGGAAACCCTTTTCAATTCATTTTGTGAAGCAAATGTTACCCTGATACCAAGACCAGACAAAGATTATTTAAAAAAAAAAAACTACAGAACAATAGCTCTCATGAACATCGACACAAAAGTTAACAAAATATTAGCAAATAGAATTAAGCAATATATTTAAAAGAATTATATACCATGACCAAGTGGGGTTTATTCCAGAGGTGCAAAGTTGGTTATTTTTGATGGAAAATTAGAGATTAATTAGAATTGATTCCCTTTCTATTTCAAGGTATCAGTATAGACATACATCACAATATCAAAAGCAGACACACACAGCTGCCACACTCCTAAGTTCCAAGAACAAAGCAGAATGTAAAAAAAAAAAAATGCATTTGGGAAAGGAAGGGCGTATACCCTTGAGTCGGAGAAGGCAATGGCACCCCACTCCAGTACTCTTGCCTGGGAAATCCCATGGACGGAGGAGCCTGGCGGGCTGCAGTCCCCGGGGTCTCAGAGTCAGATGACTCAGCAGCTGAGCACAGGCGCAAGCGGCAAGGGCCCACCAGTGGCAGCGCCGGTCGTTTACTGACCACGACAGCCGCTGCGAAGTGCTTTCCGTACATCACACATTTGGTCTTCAGGTGAATCCCGTCAGCATCTCAGTTCTACAGATGAAGAACCGAGGCCTACAGAAGTTTAATTCACCCAGCTGGGAAATAACCAGCAAGGCTAAAAAACCTGATTGGAGATCCAGTGGTCCTCTCTGCTGCAAGGCGTGCCTGCTCCAGAAAATGACCTTCTGAGATGATGCGTGGCGTGGGCCTTCAGAGCCCTGTCCCTCAAAACTGGGAAAGGGAAAGTAACCCAGGGATGCTGGGGCTGGGGCTAAGGAGACGGGCCTTCCTTTGGAGATGGTTCAAATGTAAACATTCACAGGAGCAGGAAAAACGCAGGGCCAATTCCAACAACCTTGATTTCCACTGTTTTCCTCACATGATTTCCAAAATCCATTTGAAGTTTAGTGCTATTTGTGTAAGGACGAGATTCACGTTAGAACACCCTTAAAGTGTTAATTTGTGAGACTTTGTTCTGCCTGCTCGGGATGGCAATTATTTAAATGATACTGGTTAATTTGTTTTATTGTTTCACATAGCTTGATTTATTGGCTATTTATCGGTTCACTTATGTAATGAGTAGGGTTAGATTAATAGATTGTAGAATGTAAATTCATTTCCAGTAATGTTTATGAGCTACATTGTAGATTGGTTTAAATAAAAACACGATGAATCAGGAGTACAGTACATTTTTGAAGTTATAAAGTAAGCATTCAAATATGTTCCACAAATAAGTAAGACACGCTGATTCAAAAAGAGTGCCTACCAGAAACGGAGAGAATACCAGCTTCACAGTTACTCTCGTTGTTTAGTCGCTCAGTCATGTCTGATGCTTTGCTGCTCCGTGGACTATATAGCACACCAGGCTTCCTTGTCCTTCATTATCTCTGGAGTTTGCTCAAACTCATGTCCATTGAGTCGGTGATGCCGTCCAACCATCTCATCCTCTGTTGCCCCTTCTCCTCCTGCCTTCAATCTTTCCCAGCATCAGGGTCCTTTCCAATGAGTCAGCTCTTCGCATCAGGTGGCGAAAGTATTGGAGCTTCAGCTTCAGCATCAGTCCTTCCAATGTTATTGGTGCATACAAATTAATTATTTTCTGATTATTCTGCCCAACTTAGGTCAACACTGAAGGCTAAGAAATTTCCTCATAAGTCAAGCTTATTCTTAACAGTGAAGAAAACCAATTAGCGAGGATTAACTGGCTAGTTTATTTACAAGTTGTGGTGTTTAATCTTATGTTCAAGGACTTATGCTAAGGACGCCCAGATAGCTGGCATGTGTCTGTGAAGCTGTTTATTTCTGGATGTGTCTGTAAAGTTGTTTCTGCAAGAGGTCAGCATTTGAATCAGTATCCTGAGTAAGGAGCTCACGCTCACCAATGCAGGTGAGCTTCCTCCACTCCGCTGAGGGCGTGAATGGAAGAAAAAGTTTGAGGAAGAGGGCCAGTTAATTCTCTGGTTGAGCAGGGACATTCATCTTCTCCTGCCCTCAGATAATAACACTCCTGGTTCTTGGGTCCTGGGACTTGAAATAGGACTTACACCATTGCCTGCCACCCCCAATCCTCAGACCTCCACTGCCAGCTTTCCTGGTCCTCCATCTTGCTGGCAGCAGACAGTAGGACTCCATCAAAATCACATGAGCCAATTCCTGTAATAAATGTATGCCTGTCTGTCTCTAAATGGTTCTGTTCTCTGGAAAACCTTGGCTAATATGCGCACAGGTCCTAGCCATTGTCAGCCCATTCCCTAACATTGATGCTTGCATGCTCAGTTGTATCTGATGCTTTGTGACCCCATGGACTGTAGCCCGCCAGGCACCACTGTCCATGGAATTTTCCAGGCAAGAGCATTGGAGTGGGTGGCCATTTCCTTCTCCAGGGGATCTTCCAGACCCAGGGATTGAACCCTCATCTCTTGCATCTCCTGCACTGGTGGGCAGGTTCTTTACCAACTCAGCCACTGAAGAACTGGTCCTAGACTGAATCACTGGGTCTGGCTATTTCTGATGAGTATTTGACGCATGACAGAAAATTTCAGTTAGGGATATGCCAGCAAAGAGACTTCCATGTTTTGGGTCAAAAGCTAACCAAAGACTCTATTTGAGAACACAAATGGAATTTTAAGTATTGTGATGTTGTAGATCACACACACACACACACCCCTGAAAGGCACTGGCCTGGCTAGACCCACTGGCTGGTCCCTGAAAGTGCAATGGAATCCATTCTGACCCAACCACAATGATGAGTCCTTCTGTCCTAGGGAAGTAGAAATGCACAGGTCAAATGCTGGGTCTTGCTGGGACCCATCAGCTGTCCAGGCTGGTGAAATGTTCCCATCAGCGTGAATTCCACACATTGCCATTTCACTGCCTTTCTCAGCAGGTAGGCTGAGGACAGTTGTAAAGGGACAGAACTCAGGAACCCTTCACACTGTGACACTCTTAGAATAATGATTTTAGAGACTTTGACCCTGAAGATCACTCTGAAATAAATCTGTGTCCATTGCACTGAGGAATAATCTGTGCTTGGCGTCTCACTTTAAGTGATGAGAAAGGATCCTGTACCACAGGGCCTGAAGTGAGAGTCTCTCAGTCTTGACTGACTCTTTGTGAACCCATGGCTACAGTCCATGAAATTCTCTAGGACAAAATACTGGAGTGCGTAGCCTTTCCCTTCTCCAGGGGATCTTCCTAACCCTAGAATCGAACCCTTGTGGGCAGATTCTGTACCAGCTAAGCAACAAGGGAAGCCCAAGAATACTGCAGTGGGTAACCTAATCCTTCTCCAGCGGATCTTCCCAACCCAGGAATCAAACCAGCGTCTCCTGCATTACAGGAGGATTCTTTACCAACTGAGCTACCAGAGAAGCCCTTCCCACCTTCCCTTCACCTGCATCTTGAACAAATAACTCAGGTAAGCCCTGCATCCGAGGCAGCAAACGTGGTACTTTTTCTCACACAGTAACAGTGACTTTCTTGTGTCTTGGTGTCTCACTGTTCATGCTGCTGAACCAGGGTAGGCAAGGCAAGAGATGAGAGGCTGGAAGAAGATGCGAGGAGCTGTAGGAACAGCAGACACGTGTCCTTGCTCCTGGCTGATGCAGCAGCCGTGGCAGCAGCCGACCTGCCGTATTCTCCGCGCTCCTGTTGACCTAGCGGTCGTCGCAGCCATAACACAGCCATAACGCAGCAGACCCCACCTACCACAACACACCCCAACACCACACCGCGGGCTTTTCCAGGCGGAGTCCATGGAGGTTACAGAACAGAAGTAAGGGCCAGGCGAGACCCTCCTGAGGCACAAGCACAGTGCCACAAGAGATCTCAGCTGTTCCGTAATCATTATTTCCAAAATGTGGGGCCAGAACCAGAGGCTACGGGTTGAGAGAGCCTAACCCCCACCACCTGGCCAAATGCTCTTTCCCTACACTTTTGTCCCAAATTTCTTTCCAAGGTGAAAAATGCAACTACTCTGAATGATAACGTCTCAGAGACCACCATATTGGTACCCGGTGTGTAATTTGTGGACAGTGGGTGTAGCAGGACCAAGCGTGTACCACCCAAGCCCCTGGAATGTCACCTCGGTGGGAACACACATGTCTCCTTATTCACCCGATGCCGTCTGCTGCCAAAAATTTCTACCCCATCATGCCATGAGTACTAAAGAATCCATTTCCAGGCAATTCTCTGTTGCATATTCTCGATGAAATATGGCTGGTGGTGCCGTACTGCAGACTGGAAACACTTTCCACAGATACACATCCTGCAACATTACTGCGACTTCATTGATTTAGGATTGGCATTCACTAGAGCGCTCCTTCAAGATTCTGCAAACCGGGCACCATCTCGCCCAACCGTTGTCTTACCAGGGCTGGTCATTTCCCAATCTCATTTTCCCCGTTGAGTTGGCATAAGAGGCATGAGCAAGGCAGGAAGCGGTCCTGCCTGTTATTTGGTTTTTATTACCTTCTGCATATACAGAGAGGTCCCTGGTGTCCCTTTCCATATCTAAGTTCAACATTTTGGGCACAGAACCCAAATTCAGCAACACACAGTTATGGAATAAACAAGGAAATGAATCACAACGGCTTGGATGAAGTCAGAGCTCTGGAGCCAAGGCACCCACAGAGCGCCCACATTTACAGGCATGGTCGACGGTGCTGCTGATTTTATTTAAAGCTGGGGAATGCTGGACTCAGGCTGCAGCAGAGAGAGGCCGTTTCAAGGTAAATGCATCTTTTGCAACTTAAGCTGGTGCTGTTTGTGAGCCTGGGGTTGGAGAGCTTTGTGCAAAATGCTTTCCACCCAGGCCCATAATTCCCAACAAGATCAGATCCACCAGCCAGGGACACTGGTGGGAACTTTATGGCTGCCCCGGTTCATCAGCGCTACAGTAGACATCTGGAATGCCAGAGTGTGAACCTGAGCTGATGGAGAAAGAAAAAGGCACCTGGGAGGCATCATTTCCTCCTCCACCCGACTATGCTTAACGTTCCTCTGCATTGCGAGGGCTTCCCAGGTGGCTTAAGTAGTAAAGAATCCACCTGCAAATGCAGAAGACACAGGAGACATGGGTTCAATCCCTGGGTCGGGAAGATCCCCTGGAGTAGGAAATGGCAAGCTGCTCCAGTATTCTTGCCTGGACAATTGCCAGGAGAGAGGAGCCTGGCAGGCTACAGTCCGTGGGGTCGCAAACAGACACGACTGAGCACTCTGCCCTCCAAAAGCACACAAACTCTACTGCCCTGAATCAGAGTTTGAGGATGCCAGCCTGCTTCTTTTCCTTCTCAATGAAATGTCCCAGATAGCCAGGCCCTGCACTGTCATAAGAAGACATCTGCCGTACAAAAAACACCAGTTCATCATCACTCCCTCCTCATTCCGTCATTTCATTGGCAGAAGAGTCATTAACTTCACAGTGACAATTATTCGAGGACCAAGTAAACTGTGAAAATTTGTAAACTCTTGCACGGCTAAATTAAATGCTATTTTAACTAACAGTTAATAGTGTTTACTGCTGTGTAATAGTAATTTTCATTTTTTACTGTATCTAATGACATTCTGATGACTGGAATTCTCTGTAGGGATACCAAATCATTACATTAAGGATGAGTGATTTTAGTACGCAATGACTGATCAGTACAATAATATGTAGACTGATGCTCGAGCTGGTAAATTAAATCATTTGCACCACAGTGTTTGTCAACTAGAATAGGGATTCCATTACGCCGTTAAATTATAATGTAGAGCCTGCTTAAAGTAAAATAACAAATGAGCATCTTAAATTGGTGATTCATTGGTAGAATACTTTCTTAGGAGGTGTGGAAAAGAAACACTCCTAACCAGCCCAAGAGCTCATCAGTTCCTTATAGGAGGTGGCCATTGAACTGAATTATAGAGGAACCCTTATAGACACTTGAAAGTGTGACTATAAAAAAGGATTTGCCTGTTGGAGGGAGAAAGAGGAAATAGGACCTCAGGGAAGGTTTGGATAATCAACCATGTGAAGAATTGGGTTTTTGTTAGCCTGTGAGATATAACGATAAAACAAAATTGAAAGGAGAAAGCATTCTCTTCCAGCCTGGTGCTCAGCTATACCTGGGAGCATGATCAAAGCCTAACGATCGTCTGGGTGAGACTCCTGCTTCCGGGTCACAACTGGGCCTCTCCTCCCTCATCTGAACGTCACCGTGGCTTCTCAGACAGACTTGCCTGCACGTGACAAACACGAGCTCTGTTTTGAGCCAGACTCTCTGAAAGTAAGTTCAGTGAGTCAGATATGAGATCAGTCACACTCAAGAGACTGCAACGCTCAAAAGAAAAAGGCAGCCCAGTGTTTAGACATCCTTAGATCTCAGAGATACGCGACCATGAGATCATATATTGGAATCAACATTAAGGAAAGTTTGGGGGGAATAGAACTGGTGCAGTAAAACACAGGAAGGAGAGAAGAAGTAATTTTACAGTCTTTATTCTAAAATAGAGACTTGAGGGTGGAGCACAATGGGGAGTAAACTTCACTCAAGAAAGCGCAGCGTCCTGTGGAGGAGACCCTGGAGGGACAAGGGCTACTCTGTTCGAGTCCATTTTAAATTCTGTTTAATCAGTCGTTATGAGTCAGACATGGTGAACACTCCTGGGTTTATAGAGATAGATGCTCTGAGTGGCTGTCTTTGAGAATCCCACAATAAAGCAAAGGAGACGAGCATGGAAACCAAGAATTACTACACAGTCACATTATGTTTTAATGTAGGGAAGCTCAGAAACTCAAAAGCCTCCAAAAGAGATTCCCTAATTCTGTAATTGGAATAAGGAGGCCTCTGAAATATTGCAGCCTTTGTGTCAAGGGGGAGTCGGCCAAGTGAAGGAGAAAGGGCTGGCCATCATATCAAAAGGCTTAGGGGTTTAAAAATCTTAACCGAGATTCAAGAATGCAGTGGGAATCGTTGTTGGATGTCAAGAAGGGATTAAATCATGAAGAGCTTCTCATGGAATAGGGCTAAATTGTCCTCTGGAAGGCAACGGAGTCACTTCAGACTCTCAGTCAGAGCCACGTGACCAGTAATAGATTTGCACTCTGGAAAGATAGTTCTGGTGGCGATGCAGAGATGGTTTAAAGAAGGGGAGGGCAGTACAAACTGAGAGATCCTTGGGAAAGTTGCGATGGTAATTATAACAGATGACAGAAGCATGTGAATGAGAGCAAGAATAGAAAGTCAGAAACACACACAGTAAGTCCCCTACATATGAATGAGTTCCGTTTCGAGAGCATGTTCGTAAGTCCAACTTGTTCATTAAGGCCAACAAAATCAGCCTAGATACCCAACTAACAAAATCGACTGTATAATACCATACAGTAACATGTTTATAATACTTTTCACACAAACGATATTAAAAAGAAATGGAAAATAGGGAACACAGTTTTAATATTACAGTACAGTACCCTGAAAAGTACCGTAGCCACAGCTCCATCACCACTGCTTTTGCACCTGCTGCGGCCATCCTGGGCTTGACATAAAGATACCGCAGTACTGTGCTCTATACAGCACTGGGCAGTGAAGTGCACAGAAGCATGGCCACTTGTAGACGTGCACACACATGACAATATACACCAGAAATGTGAACTAACTTACGTGATTAGTCATGCAAACACACATTTGCATCTTTGAAGCTTCTCAACTTGAAGGTACGCACATGAGGAACTTGCTGTATTTAGAAAGCAAGATGATAAGACTATCGACCGGGATATTGACACAGCATAAGGTGACTGGCTAGATGGACCCAAGGCATGATGCGAGGAATTCGTCCTTTGGTTGGGCTTATTGACTATTAAGCTGTACATTTAGATGACCTCCCTTCAGTAAACACAAGCCCTGTTTATATTAGATTGGTATGCATTTCAGTTTCTTTCTCAGGGTATCTAAAGAGAAAATTCTAATATAACATTCTAATATAACATTATTAGGCAGTTTCCTGTAAGTTAAGCTACTTTGCCCAGTATATCCTAGAGAGCAAAAAGTTGCTCTCGAAGACTGCATTGCACATGGAGGTATTCACTGGGCATATGCTCTACCAGGTGTGTGACATTTATGCCCTAGACAAGGATGACTGGCGTAGGAATGGGTTCTTGAGCGTTCCTAAGAGCTAACAGGCTGCCCTGGACCCGATCTCTACGGACAGGCAACTGGCCAGACCCACCAAACTCTCATCCAGAAAGTCTGAATTCAAGACAGAGAGGCAGAATTACTAAGTCTAAGACGATAAGAGAGAGAAAAAGCAGCTAGGTCATCAAAGTGGAAGATCACACAAGCCAGGAGGAACACCTGCCTGCTTCCAAGAGGGAAATGAACGTCATGGTTTCGTTCGAGCTTCATCGTGTCCCAGAGGATGTGATGAGAAGGTAGGGCACTGCACAAAAGCCTCCGGCTGAGGGGACAAGCAGGAACAGAAACTCAGCTTGCCCTCTGCACACCGAACCAAGCACCTTTCCTAAACCGCACCGAGGTCCAGCAGAGGACAGTCTAGCCTTCTGTGACTCACAGTGTGCAGAGTGGAGAGGGAACTGTGGCCTGCTTCTCCCCACCCCTATTCCCAGGCATCTTTAAGGTAAACCGGCATTAAATGGCCATTAGGAACATGTACCTTAAGCCTGCCCAGCCACAGATGTGTTTTGGTTACCCTACATGACATTTTTAAAGCTTTCAACATGTGTGCATTGTGTATGTGCGTGTGTGTGTGGTGTATAATACTTTTATTCATAGTTGAATTTGATTTGCTAGTATTTTGTTGAAAATTTTACATCTGTGTTTATGAGAGATTGACGTACAGTGTTATTTTCTTGTGATGTCATTTTCTGGTTTTAAGTTTTAGGAAAATGCTGGTCTTCCAGAATGAGTTAGGAAGCCTTCCTCTGCTTTAATCTTCTCTTTTTAAAAAATTTATTTATTGTTTAAATGAAGGATAATTGCTTTACAGAGTTTTGTTGTTTTCTGTCAAACCTCAGCATGAATCAGCCATAGGTTTACACATATCCCCTCCCTTTAGAACCTCCCTCCCATCTCCCTCCCCATCCCACCCCCCTAGGTTNATCCCCTCCCTTTAGAACTTCCCTCCCATCTCCCTCCCCATCCCACCCCTCTAGGTTGATACAGAGCCCCTGTTTCGGTTTCCTGAGACATACAGCAAGTTCCTGTTGGCTGTTTATTTTATATAGGGTAGTGTAAGTTTCCACATTTCTCTCTCCGTACATCTCAGCCTCTCCTCCCCTCTCACCATGTCCATAAGTCTGATTTTTATGTCTGTTTGTGGTATGTATACACAATGGGATATTACTCAGCCATAAAAAGGAATGCATTTGAGTCAGTTCTAATGAGGTGGATGAACCTAGAGCCTGTTATACAGAGTGAAATAAGTCAGAAAGAGAAAGATAAATATCATATATGAACGCATATAGGCAGCAGTGGAGAAATGTGCGTGCTTTTAAGCAGGGCATGCATCTCCCGTTATGATATCTCCACCATCACACTCAAGTTATTTGCATGTATATGTCAACTGCTTGGACTAAAGGCAGTCAAATTTTGATTCTCTGACTCCAAGTGACTGAATGTAACTCTTTCTTTTGGGCTAGCAGACCCCAGAAATCACAAGGGAGAAAATTTGAATAAGGGGAGAGAACCTAGATGTGAAAAGGCAAATGAATAGCAATATGTGGACTGGAGAAGCATCCACCAGCCTCCTCTGCCCCTGGGATTCTCCAGGCAAGAATACTGGAGTGGGTTGCCGTTTCCTTCTCCAGGGGATCTTCCTGCTGAGAAATCAAACCTGTGTCCCCGGAGTCTCCTGCATTGACAGGCAAGTTCTTTACCACCGGCGCCACCTGGGAAGCCCTTACGGTGAATCAACTACCCAGTTCACTGAGTATCATTCATACCCTGTTCCTGCAGAGCCTTTTAGGCTGTGATGACGGGCAATACTAACCCTTAGTCTAGTCTCAACATCAGAAGCAGAATGAAAGTGCGGTCGCTGTCGTGTCCGACTCTTTGTGACCCCGTGGATGTAGCCCACCAGGCTCCTCTGTCCATGGAATTCTCCAGGCAAGAATACTGGAGTGGGTTGCCATTCCTTTCTCCAGGGGATCTTC
>SJYQ01000123.1:1140844-1225124 GCA_006410935.1 Redunca redunca | reverse complement strand
CATCACACTCAAGTTATTTGCATGTATATGTCAACTGCTTGGACTAAAGGCAGTCAAATTTTGATTCTCTGACTCCAAGTGACTGAATGTAACTCTTCTTTTTGGGCTAGCAGACCCCAGAAATCACAAGGGAGAAAATTTGAATAAGGAGAGAGAACCTAGATGTGAAAAGGCAAATGAATAGCAATATGTGGACTGGAGAAGCATCCACCAGCCTCCTCTGCCCCTGGGATTCTCCAGGCAAGAACACTGGAGTGGGTTGCCGTTTCCTTCTCCAGGGGATCTTCCTGCTGAGAAATCAAACCTGTGTCCCCGGAGTCTCCTGCATTGACAGGCAAGTTCTTTACCACCGGCGCCGCCTGGGAAGCCCTACGGTGAATGAACTACCCAGTTCATTGAGTATCATTCATACCCTGTTCCTGCAGAGCCTTTTAGGCTGTGACGATGGGCAATGCTAACCCTTAGTCTAGTCTCAACATCAGAGGCAGAATGAAAGTGCGGTCACTGTCGTGTCCGACTCTTTGTGACCCCGTGGATGTAGCCCACCAGGCTCCTCTGTCCATGGAATTCTCCAGGCAAGAATACTGGAGTGGATTGCCATTCCTTTCTCCAGGGGATCTTCACAACCCACGGATCGAACCCGGGTCTCCCGCTTGCAGGCAGATTCTTTACCGTCTGAGCCACAAGGGAGAGAAATCTTATAAATCTAAGACCCTGAAATTCTTCCATGCAGACCTCACAGAGGGAGAATCAAAGCTCTTACAATGGTTCGCAAGGTCCTATAAAACCTGGCTTCATTGCCCCTGTGATTTCATCTCCTTCAACTCACCTCCCTGCTCGCTCAGGTCTCATTATGGGGTGTGGGCTCAGGATGTGATTTGACACAAAAAGTGACTAAGCGACATGCTGTTCCCCAAACACCCAACGTTAGGGCCCTTGCATTGGCTGCGACCCCTGCCTAGAGCCATCTCATCTCAGATATGCGCGTGGTTAAATCCCTCATCTGTCCTGTAGGCCCCTCACCGCCTCCTCTGTAAGCCCTTCCCCATTATCCAACTAAAACCTGCTGCCCGAACCCCCCTGCTCTGGCTCTCTCCATTCCCCTCCCCCCGCTCCTTGTTTCTTCTCATCACCTGCTAACACACTTCTTACCAAGTTCACAGTTCGTGGTCTGCTTCCTCCCCCGAACGTCAGCCAAGGGCAGGAATCTGTCTCTGTCACGTATCAATGGTGCCCAGCACTTAGTCAGCCCTTAACAGGTGTTGACTAAACAAATTGGCCTGAAACTATTACAACACTGTGAATCAGCTATGCCCCCAAAGAGAATAAAAAGTTCCCAAAAATACTAAATAAATTGAGTGCTTGCTCTGACTTGGGTTGAACTTGAGACTCACTTAGAGCTTTATATATATTAGTAAATTTGCTACGCTTCACAATCTTAATAAGTAAGAGCCATTGCTATGCCCATTTTGCAGATGAATGAACTGAGACACAGAGCAAGACTACGGTCACAGGCAATAAACAGAGGGGTCCACATTCAAACTCAGATGCTCTTACTCCAGAGCCCATATCTTGACTATGACCAACTCCCTGGCCCTCAATAATTTTATAGTTCAGAGGAGGCAAAATTGACGCACGCATTCTTTCAATCACTGGTTTATCTGAAAGTCCCTCAGTGGAGGCCAGTGAGAAGCTTTTCTGGACTGTTTCACTCTAATGAAAGACAGAAGAAATTGAAGTGGGGAGAGCAAGGTGGAGAAGGAAGTGAGCTATGAAATGCATTGGGAGCAAAAACCCACAATAGGAGATCCAGTCTACTCCCCAGACACGACGTCCACAAAGAAAAGCAACTGAGGAACATGTTAAGTATCTTGAAAGGAAGTGTGCACAGTTGTTTACTTCATAACTCAGATATGTGTCAGGTAAAACTAGGAGGATTTTGAATGTCTTCTACTGTGTCTTTCATAGGAAAGTCAGTTCATGAAAGACGTGGTCACTATTTGGCTACAGTTTTGTTCTCCCAGGAACTTACTGCTCTGCTCTGCTGGACGAGAAAGGAGAGTATTGAAAAAAATGGAGGAAAAAAACATACACCAAGAAATGTTGGGTGGTTGAGGTTTTTTGTGTGTCCACATGAGAAAAATAAATCTTATGTTTAGATCTGCATATTGTAAAATGGCGCTGATAATTCATGCATGTTGAGCTAGATATTAAACGATGTCCTTTTCAAATACGGAAAGTGAAAGTGAAAGTCAAGCCACTCAGTTGTGTCCACTCTTTGCGACCCCACGGACTGTAGCCCACCAGGCTCCTCCGTCCATGGGATTTTCCAGATAAGAATACTGGAGTGGGTTGCCGTTTCCTTCTCCAGGGGATCTTCCCAACTCAGGGATCAAACCCTGGTCTCCCGCATTGCAGGCAGATGCTTTAACTTAGGAAAAATATGTGAAAAAGAAAAGATTTCTTTTTCTAATTCTGGTTTTTAGATGATATTTCAAGATATCCAAAAAAAAGATACTTCTTTTTAAAAATCCAGGTGTGCGGTGGTCCAGAGGTTAACACTGCACTTTCACGAAAGGAAGGCTGGGTTTGATCCCTGGTTGGGAAACTAAGATTCCATAAGCCAAGTGGCAAGGCCAAAAATAAAATAAATAAAAGTTCAGGAGGTATGTTTTTACCATAAATATAAATATATATATATATGCTGCTTTTTAAAAATCTCTTTTATAAATGCAGAATTGCCATGTGCAGGACACTATTTTATTGATACATTTAAATGTAGTTTGATTTTCTAGTAATTTACATTCATTTGCAATTAGCACATGTTGTGGATTTTCAAAATATAAAGAACCCAGTTCTTGAAACTGATCCAGAATGTTGTCTTTGCATCTCCTGAGTCTTCTGGCTAAAATGGTATAAGCACCTCTCTAGATTTCTCATGCTCTTGAAAGTAATTTCATAACTGTATTTTCCCAGTTGTGAACTATTTTCCTGCTAAAGGCATCACAGCTCTAACACATGACCTTCTAACTATAACAGCCAGATGAGACCTTGACTAGATTACTTTAAAGAAACGGGTGGAAAAAATTACCTAGCACTCTACTTTTATTTTAGTCCTTGATAATGGGCTTCCCCGGTGTCTCAGCAGTAAAGAATCCATCTGCAATGCAGGAGACGCGGGTAATGCAGGAGATGCAGGTTCAGTCCCTGAGTTGGGAAGATCCCCTGGAGAAGGAAATGGCAACCCACTCCAGTAGCCTTGCCTGAAAAGTCCCATAAACAGAGGAGCCTGGCAGACCACAATCCATGTGGTCTCAAAAGAGTCAAACATGACTTAGCAACGAAACAACAACAAATACACAGACCCAGCATTTAAAAAATAAACAGTCTCACCATTTATCTTCAATAAAAGCTCTTTCCACATGCCATCCTTGCAAAATGGGTTAAAATGATCAGATCTGAGTTTGGAAAGCAAGTTAAGTGACATTATGGAAAGCATCTTTAAAACTTGAACTGAGATATTTTAAATATTCAAAGTATTCTCTGGGATATTTGATCACCTGAAACAAGTTATTAAAATATGTGCTGTTATTTAGTTGCTAAGTCATGTCCAACTCTTTTGCAATGCCATGGACAGTAGCCCACCAGGCTACTCTGTCCCTGGAATTTTCCAGGCAAGAGTACTGGAGCGGGTTGCCATTTCCTTCTCCAGGGGATCTTCCCGACCCAGGGATTGAACCTGTGTCTCCTGCATCGGTAGGCTGATTCTTTACCACTGAGCCACTAGGGAAGCACTGTTGTATGTTAAAATATATAATTTTTTAAAATTGGATTCAATAGCTTTATAATGAACCAGGAATGATGGATTCTTCATAGGCACTGTTTTTGGAGCTTAGTCTGAAAAGAGCAGATGAGATGAGAGTCCCTTTCCTTGGCCTGCTATTTTCGCTCATATGTGTTATTGGGCGATCAGAAATCCTTACTTAAGGGATTAGCCACTGTTGTACTGTTTTATTCCAGTGTTCCAAGAATTCCTTCAGAGATTAAGAACAAATCCTTGGAAAAATGATCCAATTTTTTTTAGTCCAAAATTACTTCCCGGGACACCAGTGCAAAACATCAGAAATGAGCTAATCCCTTAAGAAAGGGATATTTGATAACTCAATAGCACAAATTAATTGTGAGAATGCTCAGGGAATCCAAATGCATTATAATTAATTTAATTCTTGAGAAATACGTTGAATAATGTAGTTAATCCCCATAAATGTAACCTAGTGGAGGGAAGGTGGGAGTTGCTGCTCTTGCCCGGCTTTGATTTGATAAGCCAATGATCAGCCTGAAGTTCAAGAAGCGTGTTTCATCTCTGCAGCCCTGCACTCTGCACTTCCACACGGAACAGACTGTGAAAGCGTGTAAACTACACAGAAATGAGACGAATAACATTTTTGGTGTAGAAATAGATGGAAACAGGTATGGACTTGTGGCTCTTATTACTCAAGTTAGTCATCTCTCGTGCAGGAGAATAACTATGTTCTTTTTTTTCTCTCTTCTTGGTTTCTTTTTTTGATGGCACTGGATTTTCATAGCCTGACTTGAGCTTCTTCTAGTTGAAGTGGGGGTTCAGTTGCCTCGTGGCACGTGGGGTGTTAGTTCCCCAACTAGGAGTCAAACCTGAGTCCCCTGCATTGGAAGGCAGATTCTTAATCGTTGGACCACCATGGAAGTCCCAAATTCTGTTCTTCTGATAAAGGCAAAGCATCATACCATCGAGGGAAAAATAAAAGCCTGTTCGGTGAACACATTTAAAGCTGAAGACATATATTGTCTTTCATGAACTTAATGACTCATTTTATTTTTTCCCCAAGAGGTCCAGAGTTACAAAAGCATTATATTTTAAGTTGTGAATTCCTCATTACAGAAATGTTTTATGTACTGCCGCATTCAGATTAAGTTTCTCTGGTGATATTAAAAAAAAAAAATCTAGTTATCATGTCTAGTTTATGGACTACTTGGAATGCTTCGGTAAGAGACATTTAACAAATAAGATCCGTGATTTGTAAACTGTCTTAAGTAATATCTCAGCACCTTGTACTGTGCAGCTTCTTTTCAAAGAGACTGTCAGTATCCTCAAGCCCTTTTTCAGTCAAGTCATCAGCAGTTCAAGGGTAAATGTTGAGCAGCCTAGAAAGGAAATATAGGTGAGATACTGCACCGCTACTAAAACGGAGTACAGATGCCAAACCATAGCACCAAATTTCATCTGATCCAGAGCTGAGTATTCCAAATAGGTGACTTCAGGGGACATGGCCAACCCCGATGGTTTTTTTCATCTCACAGTAACCCCCCAAAAAGCACGAAGCACCATCACATGTCCTGTGAGCTGCATGCCAGCTCAGACTTGCCTTCGTCTGGAGCAGTTATACCCAGCGAGAGCTAACCAAGAAAGGCAGAGCCATCCTCTCCTGTCTGACTGCCCCCTCTGGGTGACCTCATGCAATTGGGCGGAGGCCACCATGTGGCCTCCCATGAACAGCCCTTGTCCATTCAGTACAGACATCCTGAATGCCCACCCTGTGCTAAGTTGCACCACTAAGTAATTCGTGGTCATGTCCCAATTCCTGAGGAAGTGACCCTCAAGCTGAGAAAGCGAGAATGAATCACAAGAGGTTAAAAAACAATAGAGATGAAAATAACAGCAAAAGGCAGCTACAGATGATGAGCCAGCCGGCAGATGACTACATGATGGATGAGTGGGTCAGACCAGAAGCTGTCACGGAGGAGGTGACTTGGAGGTGGACAGCGTGGAGGCAGGCAGGAAGGAGAAGAGCCATTATGACAGGTTCGCCCTCGCGCGCCCACGTACTCCTCGTGTGCCAAAGCTCGTGCTGTGTGAAGCACTCTTGTGGCTCTCCTGCATCTCCTCTGAGCGTTCCTCTTTTTGTGTTCCCAAAAGGAAGTGAAAAGATAAAGATGATGTGGTCAGAGCTCGGGACAGAAAGGAGACCAACAGGGCTACCGCCCAGAATAGAAACTATGTAAAAGGATGAAGCTGGAGCCCGGTTCCTGCCGGGAGCTGCAAGGAATCTAGGGCACGGGTGAGCGCAGGCTCGGAGAGCTGCCCTCGCTTTTGCTCACCACCAGCTCCCAGGAAGCGGCCCCACGCTTGGAAGGGGTGGAGAGCAGACAGCTCACCACACACCGCCGGGGAGGCGAGGGACGTGGCGGGACTGATGGCAGAAACAGGCTTGGAAGCACTGCAGACTATAAAAGAGACCTGACCCAGGATTGGATGGGCCCGAAGGCGGTAAATGCAGTGACCGCAGAGGTAAAAGAAGGGTCCAGCGGACAGAGAACGGACTTGAAGACTCGGCAGAGGGACAGGGAGGGTGGGCCGCGTTGAGAGAGTGGCACTGAGATATGTACCCAGCCAGGCGTCAAACAGGTGGCCCGTGGGAAGCTGCTGTGTAGCGCAGGGAGCTCGGCCCCGTGCTCTGGGATGACCCAGCGGGTGGGATGGGGATGGAGGGAGGTTCCAGAGCGAAGGGGTATGTGTGAATGTATAGCTGAATCTAACACAGCACCATAAAGCAATTTAAAAATAATAAGTCATATTACTAACCAAAGGAAAAATCAAAACAACTTTGCCGTACAAATTGGCAAGGATTAAACTGACCCGGCAATATTTAGGGTGGGGAAATGAGTGCTCTGATGCACTGTTGTTGAGTCTAAATTGGTATGGACTATGTGAAGGAATATATGGCAGGACCCATCCAGCTTTAAAATGTACATAACCATTAATCCAGCAATTTTTCTTTTAGAAATATTCCCTAAAGAAAGCATGCGGAAAGATATACATGCGTGTGAGACTGCTTGTGTAAACACACAGTATACACCAAGAGATTTAATATAGCACTGTTAATAAAAGCAACAAGTGAAAAAAAAAAATAAATGCCTTTCAACAGTGAAGAAAAATAAATAAAAAATAAAAAGTAAAAAAATTTTTTAAGGGTTCTTCCCTACCTTGCTTGGTATTTTTCAAGCATCAATTGATCTTACAAATATATAGCTTCTTTGTCTGACAGTAGGGAAAGCGGTTTATGCTTCACAGTCTGATGTATTTTGAAGACGGGTTGGCTAATTCCAAAAGGACTTGGGGTTCTCAGGGAAAATGTGGTTTAGATGAGGTATATGACCTCATTCTCTCATGTGAGTTCGTTCTCAGACTGTCCGTCTTTTTCATCCACAGAAAACATACCGTTAAGTATCATAAAACTGTGTGTATTTAGTGTATCATACAGAGAGTCAATATATGCAAATAGAGGACTTCCCCGGCAGCCCAGTGGTTAAGACTCCCTCTTCCAATTCAGGGTGCGGGTCAGATCCCTGGTTGGGGAACTAAGATCATACATGCCACACAGTGAAGTCAAAAGAATTTTTTTATTTTTAAAAAGTATACAATATACAGATACAAAATCCCACACATGAACACATTTAAGTATCTCATGCTTGTGATTTTAAGCTACTGAAAGTGCACCACTCACTAACCTACATCCTAGAACCTGAGGCTTTAGCAGGAGGAAAGAGTTTCTCTTCCAGAATCAGCCATCTAATATCCTTCCAAATAAACAAGTCAAAATGAAACAATAATGTTTAATAATGAGGAAATCTTAAATGGAAGAATTAAAAATATTCTCAACGCTTTCTTACTAAATGAACGAGCAGATCAGAAAACAGAATCCACAGCCTTAAAAAGGAAAGACAGTTTGACACAGGCGACGATGTGGATGAACCTTGGTGATGCTAAGGGAAATAAGCCCATCACCAAGGCCAAATACTGTATGATTCCACTCATGTGCGGTACCCCGAAGAGTAAATTCATGGAGACAGAGGCAAAAGGATGGTTGTTAGCAGCTGGAGGCAGGGGGATGGGGAGTTAGTGTTTGATGAGCATAGAGTTCAAGTTTGAGAAGACAAAAAAGTTCTGGAGATGTTTGATGAGATGGTTATACAGCAATGTAAATGCACTTAATGCCACAGAACTGTACACTTGAAAATGATCTAAATGGTAGGTTTTGTTATGTATATTTTACCACACTTTTTAAAAACAGGAAGAGTGGGGCTCCCCTGGTGGCCCAGTGGTCAAGAATCTGCCTACCAATGCAGGAGATGCGGGTTCAATCCCCGATCCGGGAAGATCCCACATGCTGCAGGCAGCTAAATCCGTGCATGGCAACTACTGAGCCTGTGCTCTAGAGCCGGGGAGCCTCAACTACTGAGCCCACCTGCCACGGCTACTGAAACCCAAGGGCCCTAGAGCCGCTCTCTGCGGCAAGAGAAGCCAGCACACCGCAGCTAGAGAGGAGGCCCCCTCCCCACAGCTGCAGAAAAGCCTGCAGGCGACGAAGACCCAGCACAGCCGGAAGCAAACCAATAAAATTACTTCTTTAAAAAAAGCCAGAAAGCGGTGGAAATATGTACAATGAAATGATATGATGCCTGGAATTTGCCTCAGAATAATAGGGTGGGGAGGGGGTGATTTAGGTATAGATAAAATAAAGTTGGCCACCTGTGCTAATCGTTGAAGCTGGGGGATGAGGCCGTTGATTCTATATTATTTGTTCTCCTTTGAATATGCTTGAAATGTTCCATTATAAAAATGTTTTTAAAAAGGGAAGCCAGAATGTAGCCCATGATGACAATTTTGAAGGATTATTTGTGTGTGTGTGTGTGTGTGTGTGTATATATATGCATAGAACATGTCTAAGCATGCAGAGTTTGGTGGCAGGAGGGAATGTAATATAGTTGAAAAGAGAGGGAGTTACACAAGAAATAAAATAACACTGGAATGCACAGAATTCTGGCATTTTCAGAAGGAGCCGTCTAAGCTTCATCTCTGGTTTTGAACTGAAATGAGGAACGAGGTTCTGAAGTTCTCGGGGAGCGTTTCCAGAACTCTGAAACTCACCCTGCGTGCAGACACACACACATTCTTCTGTTAGCTCATCTTCCCCCGGTTAGACTGTTGAGTACAAGCCACTAAGCCCAGGTCGACCCCTGGGAGCCAGTGAGAGCCATCAGCAGGCTTTGCCCCAGGCAGTCCCTCAGCAGAGAACCCAGACAAGGCTCAGCCTGGGAAGAGCCTTGTCCACCCCCCCAGGACCAGGCCTTCTCAAAAGCGCCCCAAGAAGAGGCTTCAACTGTGACTCTTTGCATTATAATCAGCCCAAGGCAAAGAGCATGAAGTGGTTTTGATGTGTAAATTTCATGTTTAACAATGAAAATTGCACACCAAGGTTTCCAAGTACACACACACACACACACAATTTTAGGTTTTCTGCCCTGGTGTTTATATATTTCATGGTCTCCCACAAAATAACAATGTCTTACACTAAAAAGAATCCTAAGCTTTTTTAAAGGCTATAAATATATGTGTGTGTGTGTGGGTGTGGGTGTGGGTGTGGGTGTGGGTGTGTGTATACACCACACATAAGAGTTATTTCTCTTTCTTTCAATATGTATCTGTGGTTACTTCTGAGGAAGAATGTAGCTGGAAGGATGATACACAACGCTTATTTAATGAAATGGTGAAAATTATGTGATGTCCAGAAAAGTTAAAAATAAGACTATACAATAAAGTTCTTTTGTTGTTGTTTAGCTGCTAAGTCTTGTCTGGTTCTTTGCAGCCCCATGGACTGTAGCCACCCAGGCTCCTCTGTCCATGGGATTTCCCCGGCAAGAATACTGGAGTGCATTGCCATTCCCTTCTCCGGGGGATTTTCTCAACCCTGGAATTGAACTCACGTCTCCTACATTAGCAGGCAGATTCTGGACCACTGAGCTACCTAGGAAGCTCCAGTAAAATTCTTTGGAAGCCCCAATAAGATAATCACAAAGGCAATTAACCCCGATTGGAATTTGAAGAGGCCCCCTGAGTCCTGGGCCACATGAGAGTAGTCCTGAGGGTCAGCAGGGGCCAGAGTCTTTGCCTTCCGGTCTCTAGTGAGTGATCCTGCTTGGACAGGCTCAAAATGACCAGAGAGAGAACTACATGGGTTTTTTTCTTTCCCCCAAAATAGCAAAAGGCATCGAGCGTCTTTCATTTTGCACACAGACTCACTGTGTGCTCTTCGGGGAAGAAAGGCACGATGGACTTGGCCCCGGGGTGTGCTGCAGTCCATGGGGTCCCAAAGAGTCAGACACGACTGAGCCACTGAACGACGACAAAGTTCAGAAGGACACCACCTTNCCCCCTGAGTCCTGGGCCACATGAGAGTAGTCCTGAGGGTCAGCAGGGGCCAGAGTCTTTGCCTTCCGGTCTCTAGTGAGTGATCCTGCTTGGACAGGCTCAAAATGACCAGAGAGAGAACTACATGGGTTTTTTTCTTTCCCCCAAAATAGCAAAAGGCATCGAGCGTCTTTCATTTTGCACACAGACTCACTGTGTGCTCTTCGGGGAAGAAAGGCACGATGGACTTGGCCCCGGGGTGCTTGCCCTGTGGTAGGTGCTGACCGGCTACAGAGCATGAGGTATGACAGCCAAACCTCCCCCAACCTCACTAGATGGGAAAACAGGGTGGGTGCCCAGGGGGCCCCTTGAAGGAGATTCTTAGGGCCTGTATTCATTTCCACATCTGCTGCCCCATAGGAATCTAAGAATACCTTGAGGAGGGGATGAGACGGATGGCAGACCGCCAAGAAATAACTAGAGAAGAGAGTGCTGGGAGCAAATTCGTGTGCCCCTGAATCAAGCCAGCACCAAAAATCTTACACGATCCTAAAAAGTCTAGGGAAATTTTTTCAAATAAGAAGGCCGAGTAAAGTTCTGTCACAGATTCCAGCACCTTCCTTCCATGTTCTGGTCATAATTTAACAATCATGTTGAATTAGGAAACCTGCTTTCAACATCCGCACAGCAGATAATAGTCATCAGTATCACCTATTTTATTTATGAGGCTGATTTTCTAGTCACTGGCCACTTTTCTATAATTCTAAGTCTGGAAGATGTTTGCTCCTTGGAAGAAAAGCTATGACAAACCTAGACAGCATGTTAAAAAGCAGAGACATTACTTTGCCAACAAAGGTCTGTCTAGTCAAAGCTATGGTATTTCCAGTAGTCATGTATGGATGTCAGAGTTGGACCGCAAAGAAGGCTGAACACCAAAGAATTGATGCTTTCGAACTGTGGTGCTGGAGAAGATTCTTGAGAGTCCCTTGAACTGTAAGGAGATCAAACCAGTCAATCCTAAAGGAAATCAATCCTGAATATTCATTGGAAGGACTGATGCTGAAGCTGAGTCTCCAAAACTTTGGCCACCTGATGATGAGAAGAACTGACTCATTGGAAAAGACCCTGATGCTGGGAAAGAAGGCAAGAGGAGAAGATGGTTGGATGCCATCACCAACTCAATGGACATGAGTTTGAACAAGTTCCAAGTGATGGTGAAGGACAGGAAAGCCTGGTGTGCTGCAGTCCATGGGGTCCCAAAGAGTCAGACACGACTGAGCCACTGAACGACGACAAAGTTCAGAAGGACACCACCTTATGGCACAGTGAGGAAGTGGTGAGGGTCCCACCTTCATCAGACCTCCTTACCCCGGAAGAGGTGGTGCTGTCCAAATCACTTCCTCGTTCCAGGCTGAAATGTTCACATCTGTGAGGTGAAGGCACTGGAGATTTCCAAGTTCACTCCAGCTCCAACATCCTATGATTCCCTCAATAAATTTTAGATGAAACGTGAGTTTCTGAGAAGGGGAAATCTGAGCCAACAATTTAGCCCATAGAGACAACGACCTGAGCTGAGAGTCTCTGAAAGGAGAAATATGCAGAACCACAGGGGAAGACAGAAAAGGCCTTGACAGCAGAAACCTACATAGAGTCTCCCTTTTCCCACCCTTCATTCCATCCTGGACTCTCCTCTACAGTTTCTGAGACCTTCCTTTATCCCTCCCCAGCAATATGCCCACCTTCCTGATACCTGATGATGATCCAGGTGTCCTTTTTGCTGGATTTTGGTTTTTTTAACAAGCTATCTTATCATTAAGAGAAAAGCTGTGACAAAACTAGACAGCGTATTAAAAAGCAGAGACATCAGATCGTTGACATGGGTCCAGATAGTCAAAGCTATGGTTTCCCTATCTTGGGTCCTAGAGTCTTTCCCTGGTGGCTCAGACAGTAAAGAAACTGCCTGCAACACAGGAGACCTGGGTTAGATCCCTGGCTTGGGAAGATCCCCTGAAGAAGGAAATGGCAACCCACTCCAGTATTCTTGCCTGGAGAATCCCATGGACAGAGGAGCCTGAAGGGCTACAGTCCATGGGGTCGCAAAGAGTTGGGCACGACTGAGTGACTAACATTTTCACGCTTTTTCCAGTAGTCATGTACAGGATGTGAGAGTTGGACCATGAAGAAGGCTGAGTGCTGAAGAATTGATGCTTTCAAATTGTGGTACTGGAGAAAACTCTTGAGAGTCCTTTGGAAAGCAAGGAGATCAAACCAGTCAATCCTAAAGGAAATCAACCTTGAATACTTATTGAAAGGACTGAGGCTGAAGCTGAAGCTCTAGTACTTTGGCCACTTGAGGCAAAGAGCTGACTCATTGGACCCTGATGCTCATCAACCATGATGCTGGGAAAGACTGAGGGCAAGAAGAGATGGGGGTGACAGAGGATGAGATGGTTGCATAGCATTACCAACTCAACAGACATGAGCTTTTAGCAAACTCCAGGAGACAGTGAAGGACAGGGAAGCCTGACATGCTGCAGTCCACGGGGTCACAAAGAGTCGGACGTGACTTAGAGAATGAACAAGAACAACAATCATCACACCTCTTTCACTATAACCTCTTTGCATCCTTCCAACAAATGTATAATGAGGATGCAGTGAAATCCACGCCATAATATGAGCAAATGACTCTTTCTACACAACTGACCTGAAGTCTAGCTTACTACCGCAAAATGACCGGAGTCAGGCATCTGAGTCCTTTAAACTTTTTATTGCATATAGACGGGAAAACAATTCAAGCTGGGATTTTTTTTTCCCCCCAGTGTATTATCATTTTCTCTTCCCCCTGGCTTTTTTCCATCACGTTTCCAAGAATGTACGTAATATTAGCCCCCTGTTTCCATCCTCTCATCTCTTTCCTCCAACAACTCATCCTTTTAAGGTTAGCCGAGCACAGGCTATCATTACACACCCTCAGCGCGATAAGGCCGCCAACAAGAAGAAAAGAGAAAGGGGGAAAAAATAGTTGGGGGGGTGCATTTAAAGCTCCTCATAAAATTAAATCTTAGATTTCAATTCTCCCTCATATTTTATTGTCTTTTCTTTTCTTTTTCCTGTGGTAAATGGTAATTAGAGTCAATAATCTTTTGCTGAGAGAGCACCTTGTCTCCACAGTGTTTATATCATCATCATCAAAGATGTGCCTTAAGGCCCTGGCGTGTTAATAATTTAAGGTGTGCACAGCCTAGTTATAGCAGGAAGCCGAGTTATTGAGTTTGTAAACCAGCCAATGATTTATGGGAACACCTTGCATGAGTCATGCTCATTAAATAAAATACTTCAGTTTAATAAGGAACATGGGGTAAACAGTTCTTCCCGTTACGGGGTGAGCGTGCAATTGGAAATTGTTGAGTTTTGTCACCAGGCTCACCGACGCTATTTTGTCTTAATTGTGTTGGCAGGGCCCGGGAGGGTGGGCTGCGTGTCCGTGTGCACCTGTACATGTGTGCACGGAGCTCTGACCCTCTCCTTCCCGACACAGACTGCAAGCCTAGAACTTTCTCTCCCTTGAGAAGCTAGATCACAGAAGCCGAATCCTCTGATAGAGAGAATGTTAAATCTCTCTCTAAAAGGCTACTAATTAAGAAACCAGAAATGCTCATGGAAATAAAATTACAAGAAAAAATCAATATACGGTTGTTAAATGTAGCCTGCATTTAAGAGCCATAACCATATTTTACTGTTAAACACTATGGTTTACTCATTAGGAATTCCTAAGCAGACTGAGACAGCAAAAACCAAACATGGCACTCTGCCCTGTTTAAAAGAAAATGTATACACAGGGTACATTTTTTCTTTTAAATAAGGTTCCACATCTAGAGCTTCAAAAAAAATGTTTGAACAATCTTGTTGCGTGTTGGTGTGTGTGTGTGTGTGTGTGTGTATTCCATTTCTTAACCAACACAGGTCTGGTGACTGCTTATATTTCTTTTATCCTGAATTAACTGATGTAAGGGCTTCCCAGGTAGCTCAGTGATAAAGACTTTATCCCCTGGCCAATGCAAGAGGTGTGAGTTCGATCCCTGGGTTGGGAGGATCCCCTGGAGAAGGAAATTGCAACCTACTCCAATATTCTTGCCTGGGAAATCCCATGGACAGAGGAGCCTGGTGGGCTGCAGTCCATGGGGTCGCAAAAGAGTCCGACACGACTTGGCAACTTAACAACAACAATCGATGTAAGCATGAAGTTGGAAGCGTGAAGTTAGCCCCGGAATAGGTGAGCAACTAGCTTTTTGGTTTCACAGACTTCTGTATACAGTGAACTTTGCTGTCTGGTTGTGCTGACGGCTGCATTATCTCTTGGGCGCTTTAGAAAAAAGAAAAAAGAGGGATGAAGTAAGAACTCTGAACTCTTATCTGTCTTGTGTGTTTAAAAAATTCCAGATCTAGTTTACTAACTTTGGGGGCATTTCTAAGCATATTCAGAAATGCTTTATAAGCAGAATCACTAAAACAGGATCATTCACAATTCATTTAATTCACCAAATGCAGTCAAAGGTATTTATCAGCTTTCTTTAGAAAAATTACTGGTTTCTGAAAAAGAGATGCCTCTGGGAGGCAGTTTGATGAGTGAGGAGGTGTACTTTGTGGTCTCTGTTTGACCACAGAGAATATGGCTAATCTGAGTTTCAAATTGCCGTGCTTCAGTCCCAGGAATCCTCCCTGTTTTCAGTTTGATACTGAGTTTGTTCTCACTGTGGACACTGTTTGAGAATGTGGCTTCCAGTCCAGAAACTCGGCATGCTGTGTTTCCCTTCCTCAAGACAGGAGAGCACCTACTAACCTCCACGTAAGTATAACCTGAGTTAAATAAAATTTTCCATTTTGTGTTTATAGCATGTTTTAGGTGACTCAGTGGTACATAACCCGCCTGCCAATGCAGGAGACACAGGAAGCGGGGGTTCAATCCCTGGATCGTGAAGAGCCCCTGGAGGAAGAAATGGCAACTCACTCCAGTATTCTTGTCTGGGAAATCCCATGGATAGAGGAGCCTGGCGGGCTACAGTCCATGGGCCACAAAGAGTCAGACATGACTGAATGACTGAGCACACACACATATAAAATCCCTTTATGATAAAAGAGAAATTATGCAATAGTGCCAAACGAACGCACGATGAACACTTCCTTGGGAGAATTTCTGAATGATGATCTCAAAACCATGAAAGTATGTCAATGGATTTTGAGTTACACTACCTATCATAAATGACCTGGTTTACCAAATACAGTCAATCTTCTCCAACCACAAAAAATTAACAAATACAGTCTCACTCATTTCTCTTCTAAGATCTGAAAGTGAAAGTGAAAGTCGTTCAGTCATGTCCAACTCTTTGCAACCCCGTGAACTATCCAGTCCATGGAATTCTCCAGGCCAGAATACTGGAGTGGGTAGCCTTTCCCTTTTCCAGGGGATCTTCCCTTCCCAGGGATCAAACCCAGGTCTCCTGCGTTGTAAGCGGATTCTTTACCAGCTGAGCCACAAGGGAAGCCCTATAAGACCTATTTTATACTTTTCCTCTCCGTGCACAGAAGTCTTACGTCAAAAAGTAGTTTCAAGTAGAAACACTTTATTCAAAACATTTAAAAATTCCGAGCAGCCTCATGGACATTTTAATAAGTGGCATTTATGACACTAAATAGACTGTGAGATTCCAACAGACCAAAAATAGATATTTGTATTATTTTCCCTTTCATATTTAGCAGTGTCGGTATAATTATGTTCTCACTAAATAATGCTGGTGTTAATAGAATTTATGCTATTATCTCAAGCCTCCTAGATTGGACGGTGTTTTCTTTTCCTCTAATAGCCTGCGGTTCTGGTTTACACACAAATTTTACAAACTCTGCTTTGATTTCAGCAATTTTTTTTTATAAACTGAATAACTATGAGTTCATTTAAAAATTCTCCATGGGGGACTTCCCTGGTGATCCAGTGCGCTTCTGTTGCTGGCAGCATGGGTTCAATCCCTGGCTGGGGAACCAAGATCCCACATGCTACATGTCTTGGCAAAAAAAAAAAAAAGCCCTGTGTGTGTGCTTGTGATCTAATCCAGACTCAAGAAGAGGGCTCAGTCGTGTCCGACTCTTTGTGACCCCACAGACAATAGCCCGCCAGACTCCTCGCTTAAAGACTAAAAGGCCACCAAGATGTTAATAAATAGATCCAAGGTCATATAAATATAGATCATTTTGGTCCTCCTGAAAGTGAATATACTTTCACTTATTTACATATACAGTGTTGTTAATTTTATTAATATTATTATTACTATATAATTATCATTCCTGGTGTTCCTACAACACTTAATCCTGCTTTAAGGACCTCAAGACCTTCCCACTTTTGTCTCTCACCTGCTTAACCTCAGCCCCTGTGGAGAAAGCGAGGAGCCCCGAACCCACGGTGCGTGACCACTCACACAGGACTCGGTCGCTAAACCTGCTCTAAGGGCTCCCATGGGACAAAGCCATCTCTTCTGTAATGAGCCTTCTCAGTCGAACACAAGACCGCGTTCTGTTCCATCAACTTCACTGAGAGATGAACACGTGGGTACGTATTTATCTGTTTATTTCGGCTGTGCAGGGTCTTCACTGCGGGGTGAGCTTTCCTCTAGTCGCAGTGGGCGGGGGCTACTCTCTAGGTGCGGTGGTCGGGCTGCTCATTTTGGGGGCCTCTCCTGTTGCAGAGCACAGCTCCAGGGCACACAGGCTTTCAGAGTTGTGGTGCTGGGCCTAGCTTCTCGGTCGCACGTGAGATCTTCCCAGGTCAGGGATGAGACCCATGTCTCTTGCACCGGCAGGCGGATTCTTTACCCCTGAGCCAACAGGGGAGCCTGAATAATGTTTTGCTTCCTGGAAATGTCTCCTGATTTTTGGTTCTTGCGGTTCCGTGGGTAAGTATCTCCAAATAAGGGCAAATCAGGAGAATTCTGGACAACATGTGTTTCCCAACCTGACAGCCGCTGATGTATCTGCCGCCACCTGCCTTTGACGTCAGGGGAGCTCGGCCTCCTTGAAGATGGAAGCAGAGATAATATTGGCAGAGTTTGCTTTGCAAAATTCAGCTTTTTTCCCCCTTCTGTGGCAGATAGGATGATAAGCCCGAGACCTGCAAGGCCAACACCTTCACAGGAGAGTTTCCTTGCTGTGCTCCCCTACCAAAGTCGCATAAATCAGCCTTTAAGAGCTGCCCATTATGGTCCCCTCTGATAGCATCTCAGCTACTCCCTTCAAAGACATGCAGGGCTTTTTTGTTTTTTAATGCCTCTGTTTCCATACAGTCTATTTTCCTCACACTGCCCATATGTAAGCACAATTGAAAATAGGTTGTTTATCCATACACAGAGATATTTACTGACCAGCAAATGCCAGCCCGGTCAGGGTGGAGAGGTCCAATCGCAACCTTCTAGGACCCATTGATTAAAGGTATGTCTCCAGTGTTTCCTGATCTCCTTCACTCTGCAAGGGGACCCTTGGGGACACGGTGGTTGAAAAGAATCCTCCGTTTCAGTCACAAGCTAAGGAGTAGACAAGTGCTATGCCAGGAATCTTTTCCATCATTCCTGAAGCTGCAACAGAGCTTTCCTCTCTAGAAATAAAATCTGAGATAGTCCAGGGAAAACAGTAGGGAGGAGATAAAAATCTTGAAAATGTCGTCCCAGGAGCCCTCCCCCCGACCCTCCCTGCTGTGGACAGGGAGGACCGAGGCTCTCACACTCACCCTGAATGTATGGTTGCCATTTGTGCCCCAGGGCTCGAAGAGATTTCTTTACTGGAGATGCAATCAGTTCTAACCAATCAGTAAGAAGGGTTAATCAGCTGATCGATTGGTCCCTCCACAGCCAAGACCTGGCTCCTCTCTGACTGGCTCTAGCCTGGCCTTGGGGCAAAAGGTTGGGAACTTTTAATTATCCGCAGCAGCTACTGCACTGATTGAATGGTCAATGGGTTTACCACTGAGGCGGCGCTGCTTGAATAATAATAGAAAGCCCTGAGAACGCCAGGGAGTGCAAACAGAGGGCCAGAAAAGGCACTTGGCCACGCACAATGCGCGTTAAGGCGAGTTAATTGCCCGGCAGATACCCAGTTTCAAAGGTCTGGAAGATGTTTTATCACAGTGTGGTAGGTGCTGGAGGAAAGAGCCTCTGAGAGAGGGCATTTTCTCGTCTCCCTCTTAGGTCTGGGACTCCACTGTTGGCTGCACAATCCTGCCCCAGCAGACAGGGACACTTGCTTACCTTGGTGGTTAAAAAAAAGAAGATCACTGGGGAAAATTTGTATTTTGACATTTGCAAGCACTGTCAGGGTTTAATTATTTTTCATTGTGGATTTCCTTTAAAAGAAATCTTCCTTAGCTTCACTACATGAGATATGCTTATTCGGTGTGAGAGTTTTTTTTGTGGGGGGCGGGAGGTAGGAAGGGCAGGGGTACGGTTAGGTGGAATTAAAGGCAGATTATACCAAGCAAAAAAAATACAGAGTTCTCACCCAAAGGGATTTAAAAATCTCACTCAGCTCTGTGGTTTGAAGACCCTTCCACTTTCTGTCCCTCAGAATAACTCATTAATCCCACTGTTCTCATTTTTCAGTCGCTCAGTTGTGCCTGACTCTTGGCGACCCCATGGACTGCAGCGCGCCAGGCCTCCCTGTCCTTCACTACCTCCATCCGATAACTTACTAGAATATTTTGATCTCTCCTTTCCCTGATAAACACAGTTCATCCATAGTGGTTCCATTTTTTCCCTGAAGATTAAAGCAACAAGTGCCTCCGAGTAAAAACAGTATCTGTGTTCCATTCCTCAGAGAGTTGAAGAGCGGAAGCAAGAACCCCAGAGAGGCAAAGGACATGCGCTGGCGGGGAGGTTAGCAAAAGATGTGAGCAGTTCCACAGAGCTGCTGAAAAGGATACGTCTGGGGTCTTTTTTAAAAAGAAAGAAAAGAGCAATCGATTTGGTACAGAAGCCAGTGTTTGGAGGGGCGTCGGAGAGAAGTCAACTGGAATCCCTTTCCAAGGTGTCAGCTGAAATCTCCACCAAGACCCTCAGATCGTCAAAGATCAGGAATTGTCCTGTTTCAGCAGATTCCCTGTTAAAAAATGTGCCCTCCTCCAGTGTCCTCACACAAACACGGAGCTTTCGGCCAGCTCTGCCAGAGTCATTACTATTTATATTGCCATACCCTGGCTGTGTGCAGTCAATTCATAATTGTCCAGTTTTTCTAATTAATCACAAAAGATTTTTGTTTTGCCTGCAGCTAGTTCTGGGGTGACTCACGATGGCGAGCCGGAGCTCATACATCAAACACAGGCCCTTTCTCACTCGGGCCTTCTGCTGGGGGATGCGGCGGGGCGCTTCTCCACTGAAGAGGCACGCACTGGGCATGCGCAGCCCCGGGCAGGGGAGAAGCCCGAGATCTGTCCTCTACTGGTGACTTGTTATTTTTATCCGATGCCTGCATTCTCAGGCCAAATCAGACCCAGAGAGCAAACCAAGGTTTCTATATTCGGAGCAGGGCCGCTGCAGTTCCTCTCTCCCCCTGTCTTCTAACTTGCTCCTCTTCTTCTTTCACCAAATTGCTCAAGACCGCAGAGCATCTCCAAAGAGAGGTCCAGACGTGCTTTCGCATCTTCCTCGGTCCTTTCAAGAGCTCCCTATTATGGAGGCGACAACTACCAAAGGATATCATGCAGATGGGAAAAAAAAGGAGTCTCTGTATTTTATCCGACAGCATCCACGGAATGGCAGGGCAGCAGGAAATACTTGTTTCATATGCAGTTGCTCTTACTAAAAGGCCCTGAGGCTGTTTCAGCAGGTGACCATTTGGAAAGATGTCCAGTGCAAATAACCTCTACGACTGCTAGGAAGGAGGCCCAGTTCCATGGCTGGCCTGAGTCGGAACAGCAAGCGCACCTTCTTCAGAGGATCAGAGGGCCTCCGGGGCAGGATTCAGGCCAGACTGTCCTGTGTAACCTGTGTTGCATGTGAAGAATTTCAAGCTCTCCTTTGATCGCCCTCCACCTGCTTTGGCGTGGGGTCAGGGTGGTGACGGGAGACAAGCACGAGGATTCAGCAGCCCTACACAACCTCCACAGCTGCACCAGAGGTTGATTGCATACCCTGATTCGTTGTGCTGGTATTTATGAATGTCGATGCATTGTCCTGATAGATAAGTTCCAGGCAGCAACAGATAACGTGCGTTTCCTTGCATAACATGCTGTTGGCAAGACCCTAAACCTCCCACCTGTCCGTCTCACCAAAACCCGCTTGTCCTTAAGGTCTAACCAGATATCAGCTCCTCTAAGAAGCCTTTTCTGGCCACCTGCCCTGATCCGCCAGCCACCTGTCCCCACCAGATTGTTAGAAGCGCCTTTTCTGCACTCCTACAAAAGTTTGCACTGCCCAGATCCCAGTAAACAGCACACAACACCGCCACGGCCTGTGCGCCTGCTGGACTCCCCCCACATCGACCCGGAACACAGGAAACAGCGCAGAAATACTGACTAGGCGGCCCTCAGAGCACAGTCACCCAGAAAGGAAACTGGGAACCCGTGTGAGAGCTCTCAAACCAAAAATTATATTCTCTTAGACTAAAAGCAGGTTAGAAAGTTTAAATACCAACAGCCAGAACATTTCTATCTATAACCAAATAGTAAGTACACTTAGGTATCTTATCAGTTTTGTGATTGCATTTTTCACACATTTATCATATTCTGGATTACCAATTTCTCCTTCCTCAGAAGAGAATTCTGAATTCCAACACGAGTTTCTGTTGTCCCTGCCCCTTTGGTAAAGAGTAGTTACCCAAGCGGCCTTTTCTCTAATGCTCATATAATAGGGGTCTTGATGCTAATAATAGGCACTCTCTCAGGTACCTGGATTAAAGACCAAATCCCCTTCATAATTCTCTGAAGGAGTTTCTCAAAATCAGAGAGAACAGCTTCACTTTAATATATACCACTTGTAACGAAGAAGGAAAGTTCTGGATACCTCTTCTTTCATTTACCTGAGGTAGTGGACATGAAATAACAAAACTCCAAATCAACAAAAGAATTGGCATGAAGTCTTAGGACCTATTTTATTTATTTAACAGTCATTTTTAAAATTTTATTTATTTTTAAAATCACTTTTGTTTCTTTTATTTTTTTATTTTTGACTATCCTGGGTCTCCTTGCTTTCTGCAAGGGCTTTCTCGAGTTGCGCCAAGCGGGGTCTGCTCTTCCCGGCGGTGGCTTCTCTAGTTGTGGAGAGAAGCACCGGCCCGCGGGCAGCCGGGCTTCAGCAGCCGCAGCACGTGGGCCTGGTTGCTCGTAGCACGTGGGAATCTCCCCGGACCAGGGACTGACCGCCTGCCCCCTGCACTGGCAGGCAGCTTCCTATCCATTGCACCACCAGGGAAGTCGCTGGAACCTATATTTAAAAGATTTGAAGTCAAGGGTAAATGTGAGTGGCTACTCGCGGGGCAGAAAGTGACAGAGGAAAATCTCCCAGCTTCACGGCTGGACACTGAACCAACAATGGAAAAAAGAAGAATAGGAAACCATTTAAGATCTGATTGAAGAGAAGTTTTTGTCAGAGCAAACCAAACGGTTTCCTGATTCTCCTTGTAACTTCCATCGTAATTCGACCTCTCACACGGCATCTGCTTCCAGCTGCTTTCCCATGGATGGGTACCTGACCAGGAAAGGACCTTCTTTTCAAGACAATTCAGTTCCCCTGGGTAGAGAAAGCCCTGGAAAGGCTCCAGCACATTCCTGGTCTGATCTGAATACCTGAGCGCATACCTACTGGCCTCACCTAGGTGAGGGACTCTGGACCTGCACTAAAGGAAGAGTTCCTGGAAGAGCCAGCCCTTCTTTTCCAGGTTTCCATCAATGCATTAGAACTTAGGCCTCCTTGCTCCAGGCCGATGGGCCAGAAGAGCCAAGTGGGAGCCCAGAAAGGCCTCTCATGGACTGGGCTGCCCCCTTCACGGTGCCGGAGGACACAGGACTCACCCTGGCACAGAAATCAGTGTGTGCCGTGGTCGCCTTTGTCTCTGTGGCTTTCAGGCTTTCCTGCTGGCTCAGACGGTAAAGAATCTGCCTGCAATGCAGGAGACCCGGGTTTGATCTCTGGGTCAGGAAGATCCCCCAGAGAAGGGAATGGCAACCCACTCCTGTATTCTTACCTGGAGAATCCCATGGACAGAGGAGCCTGACAGGCTACAGTCCACGGGGTCATAAAGAGGCAGACACAACTGAAATGACAACACTTTCACTTCACCTTCAGAGGCTTTTAGTGAGGATAAGCACAGGTGCCTAAGAGGGCTGTGATGATGAAACGAACCCCTTAAACTGAGGGAAAGAAAAGGATCATTTTCTCTCCTCCTTCCCTTTCATTGCCATTCCTGTTTTCAGTTTTACTTCCAGATTTTCAGTCAGTGGAAAGATACTTTCTTGCATTTAAGTGCTTGATCTATTTGTAAACACCCTCAAAAATAAACATCTAACACAAAGCAGCCTTCAAAGACTTGTACTTTGAACGACTCTTTCTGGGGAAGATAGAAATTAGGAAGACAAACCCAAAGCCAAAGAATGCATCTCATTTCAATAAGTTCACCTCTCCTGCAGGTCTTGAGGAGTCAAGAGTGAGCCAGGAGGAAGCAGGAACCTGAAAACACAAGTCACTTTAGTTCAGGGCCTGTGATTTTTCATCCGTTGGCTAAAGCTACAATTACAGAGAAGGCTCTCCATCACCTGTGTCTGGGAAGTGAGTCGCCGGATGAACTGTGAATGGGGCTATTACTGAGCGTCTGCTCTTCAGAGACTAAGAGAAGAGGACTGAGGTAGAGGTTTTGCTGATTTATAAGCATTAAATCAGATGAGGATAATGGCAAATATGCCTATCTTTCTTATAATACCCTATGAACAGTAATCATTCTCCAGTACCTGGAGGAGTGTCTCGCAACACCCAGGTAATAGAAGCAGCAGAAAAGGAGGTTGAAAGTGACTCTCTGTCATCCCCGCATTAGTGGAACGGCAAGATGAATGTTGCGTCTTGAAATGCCTCGCATTTTTTTGCCTGCTATTATTAACCTCGCTTGCTTCTAAGCAGCACGGGGTCCTGGAGAAAAAGGTTATACCAAGTGGATGTTGGAAGGCAGAGATTGCTATCCAGGGTAGGTGGAATCGTATCTGCTTCCTTTAACCTTTCTTTGTGCTTGAAATCTACTCCTTCCATGCAGCAGCTCTTTCCCAGTGATAAAAACCCCACAACAGAGCAGCTAAATGTTGAATTCAGTACAATGTTAGATTCAAATAAAGTACCTGAAATGATTGAACTGATGCTCCTCCAAGACAACTGGGTGGGGCTTCCCTGGTGGCTCGGTGGTAAAGAATCCACCTGCCAAAGCAGGAGACACAGGTTCAATTCCTGGTCCGGGAAGATGCCACATGCAGCAGGGCAACTAAGCCCGTGAGCCACAGCTACTGAGTCTGTGCTCTAGAGTCCAGGGAGCCACAGCTACCGAGCCCATGAGCCTAGAGCCCACGCCCTGCAACAAGAGAAGCCAGCGCAAAGGGAAGCCTGCACGCCACACCTCGAGAGTACCCCCTGCTCACTGCAGCTAGAGAAAGCCAGAGCAGCGACGAAGACCAGCACAGCCAAGAGACAAAGAAAATTTTAAATTATTTTTTAAAAGACAGCTGGGTGGTTTCCATCAGAAGAGATGCCGACTGGCTTGTCCCCCGTGCCGACTACAAATATCACAGGGGTCTTTGAGTTTTATAGCGTCTTTTCTTTCTTGGTGAGAGTTCTGTACTCTGATTTTCATTTTTATCACGCTAAAGAGGATATATTTTATCATAACAGCTTTATATCCAATGTGTATAGGCCAACACAAATAGGGTATTACACGTTAAAGCACTGTACCTCAGGCACCACTTTATTAGAACCGGTGTTTACATCAGACAATACATCCTAAGTACTTTATATTAAGCGTGGACAAATCATTTGCCTGAGGATTAGGTGTTGTGCCACTGAAATGTAATCCTTCTGTTTTTTTCCTTAACTGCCAAGCCAAACATGGTCAAAGAAGTAACTATAAAAGCTGAAACGGGAGCAACCTTATCCTACATTTCAAGCATAAAATAAAAACCAAATCAAAACGGGTACAACACAGTAATATAAAGTGAAGTGTTTCATTCAAGCGCACACCTATTTCGGTAGCATCTAATATCTGTCCTGCGTGTTCCTTCATTCCTAGAATGTACATAAGTAGGGGCTTCCCAGGTGGCTCAGTGGCAAAGAATTTGCTTGCCAACCCGGAAGACACAGGAGTCTCTTGATTCGATCCCTGGGTTGGGAAGATCCTCAGGAAGAGGAAGTGGCAACCCACTCCAGTATTCTTGCCTGGAAAATCCCATGGACTGAGGAGCCTGGCGGGCTACAGTCCATGACGTTGCAAAGAGTCAGATACAGCTTAGCGACTGAGCATGCACGTGCTCAGTGTATGTAAGGGCGAAAAAGAAAGCAGCTCCCAGGAGAAGCCAAGAACCCCCAGAGCACCACTCACCTGGCACACTCCGAAGTAACCCACTTTACTCTTCTCAGCTAAGTTCACCCTTTACTGGCTACTAGTGAGGGGGAAAGTCTTCCTGTGTGAGACCAGTGTGACAGTTGACTCTATTCTCTCAGGACAGGACCGTATTCTTCAGGATTGTTGTTTAATCACTTAGTCATGTCTGACTCTTCGAGACCCCATGGACTGTAGCCCTGCCAGGCCCCTCTGTCCATGAGATTCTCCAGGCAACAGTACTGAAATGGGTTGCCATTTCCTTCTCCAGAGAATCTTCCTGACCCAGGGATCAAACCTGGGTCTCCCACACTGCAGACAGATTCTTTATTGTCTAAGCCACCAGGGAAGCCACTACAGAAAGCATATGACTTCTTAATGTATGGCAGAAACCAACACATTATTGTAAAGCATTATCTTTCAATTAAAACTAAATAAATTTTTTAAAAAAGAAATAGAAAGGGGAAGGATCTGGAAGTGCTCAAGAAGACCAAGGAAGAGCTGGACACCTTCCCTGGGTCCAGTCTTCCTGCACACGGCTCTATTTCTGAAAAGGAAACAAATGGGAAAGCTGAACAACAGTTCCTTCCCAGAGCCTTGCCCAGAAATATTAAAAGCCAAATTCCATCATCTGCATAATAATATTTTCCTGAACAAAGGTCTAGAAAAACCAGCCAGCCAGGTCTGAGTGGTGTCAAGGAAGCAGAATGAGGGGACGTCTTCCTTCTAAAGGTTAGTGTGGGAAAGTTCCGGCGCTCTCAGCCTCTCTCCTCCTCCAACAGCTGCCTGGTTTGTGACTCTGGGTGAGTTGCCTGCTTCATCTTTTGTGCCCCACTTCAATCTGGGGTACAATTAGGAGAACACTTCTCACCAACTTCATGGCATTTGGGACAGAAGAACATCCATACATGTTGATGTGCCATTTTGGGTTGTGTTAGTCTTCAGGGCCCCTGCAATGTACAAAAAAGAGAGGGATTTCCCTGGTGGCTCAGTGGTAAAGGAATCTGTCTGCCAATGCAGGAGACCTGGGCTCCATCCCAGGTCTGGGAGGACCCCCCACACCTCAAAGCGACTAAGCCTGTGCGCCACAGCTATTGAGCCTGTGCTCTAGAGCGTGGGGGCTCACACACCACAACCCACGCACCCTAGAGCACGTGCTCAGAGCAGCCAGAGCAGCCACTGTGATGAGAAGCCCAAGCAACGCAGCTCAAGAGTAGCCCCCGTGTCCCGCAACTAGAGAAAAACTTGAGCAGCAACGAGGACCCAGCACAGCCAAACTAAATGAATAATTTAAAAAAAAAAAGAGAGAAAAATATTTCTAAGCTAAGACACAGAGCAATGTTCATGGTTTTTATTCTTCCTTTAAATTCATACATTTATTTCTAAATGTAGACCTAATTCTTTTCACACTCATTTTTCAACATCTTTTGGGTAGTTTCATAATAAAAGTGCTTATTTGAAGACTATTCCAACCATCAATAAGTTAATTCCTTTATACTTGGCACGGTAAAAGAATCCGAAAATCTTTAAACATCTGAAATGTTATTAAGCTGGATAAACATCAGAAGGATATGGAGTTCTTTTCAAATGCAAATCATGCCTGCCACCTTCTCAACAATGTGGATTCTGTCGGCAGACAAATTTCCTCAGTACAACTCTATTTTTTTAATTTATGTTTATTTATTTGGCTGCTCCAGGGCGTAGTTGTGGCACACAGGATCTCTGTCGTGCGGTGTGTAATATTCCGTTGCGGCACGCAGGCATGTGTGCCAGCTCAGTAGCTGAAGTTTGCTGGCTTAGTTCTTCCAGAGTATTTGGAATCTTAGTTCCCTGACCAGGAAACGAACCTATGTCCTCTGCACTGGCAGGCAGATTCTTAACCACTGCACTACCAGGAAAGTCCCCTCAGTATAACTCTTGACTGAGAGTTTTAATATAGAGAACATCTGTGGCTCTCAACCTTCGATTTCTCCAATTTTCTACAAGAAAACAATTACGATAATTAACAGTATATAAAGTTTTTCTTCTACAAAGATAAGAAGGTGTTCTCATGTTGATCTCCCATAGAGTTCCCCTAAATGTCACAAATCATTTAGGAAATAGTTAGGAAGTGGATTTGTATACGTAGCCCTCACATATACACCTCGTTACACAGAAATCTGATACTCTGAAATTCACTGTCACGGAATTTAGACTCTGTGACAGCCTAGAGGGGTGGGAGGGATGGGGTAGGAGGTGGAAGGGAGGTTCAAGAGGGAGGGACATTTGTATCCTTATGACCAATTCATGTTCTTGTATGGCAGAAACCAATACAACATTGTAAAGCAATTATCTTCCAATTAAAAATAAATTTAAAAAGAAAAGAAGACATATAACACCCCCCCCAAAAAAAAAGAATTTAGGAACTGGAAAACTAACTCAATCCACATAACACACAAAATCCCACAACTTCTTTTACATAATATTCAAGTCTGTTCAGCCATAAATATTCCAGTAAGCGCATCCCATCCCCTAACTTCATTTCCTGAGACAAGGAGACTCCATCTCTGCAATATTTCTGCATTTTTTCCAGTCTAGAAGAGTCTGCTCATTCTTTTTTCATTTTTTTATTTTTAATTGAAGGATAATTACAATATTGTAATAGTCCTAATACAACCTCTTCTTGTTCTGTATTACAAGCTCTGAATAATCAAAAGGATTGCACATTCACTCCCAATGGAAAATAATGAAGTGTCAGTTGGTTGGAAACAAATGACTCTTCAATCCACTGTGACTATTCAGTTAAGAAATTTTTTTTTTTTTACTTTGCTCAGAAGGGAGCAGGGTGGAAACTGTTAGGTAATTTAATGGTTTGAGTTATCGAAAGTGATTTTAATGTATATACATCCCATTTTATAATGAAACCACATAGGCTCTGAAACATACAAATTCAGGTCAGAGAAAAGTTCAGGAGTCCATCTGCTCCGAAAGGAACTTGCACCTGAAATCTATCAGATGCGGCAGACTTTTAAGTTTTACTCTAGTAGAGCTTTCAAGTCACTCCCTCCCTCCCTCCTCCTTGCTGCTTGAGTGTTTGTATAAATTTCAATTTATGACTTTGCTGCTGTGTTTGCGTTTGTGTCAGTCTCCTCTGCTGGACTGCGAGTTGCTTGAGGGAAGGTCTTGAGGCTTATTTATCCTTGTACCTCCAGAACCTGGCGTTCAGCAGATACACATCAAGCCCTGAGCCTCCTCCCATTCTGGATGCTACCCGCATGGAACCTCCACATAGCTGTTGCCCAACAAAAATTTTAAGTAAGCCAAACTGTCCTTGGTGCTGTGTTTCATCACTGATTTCAACTCCTGTTTTTATCAGCGATGTCTGAGTTCATCGGTACGTTTGCCAGGTTCATCCTGTTGAAAGGATATCCTGATGACCCAAATGCTGATTGCCAGAAGTAAGAAAAAGTCAGAGACTCCACATAAGATCTGGGAAAGAGTGCCTGGCCCCAGGGCCCTGCTGGAGGAGAGTGTTTTGAAAGAATTCAATCTACTAGTTCCCATAACCCCCTTGGATACACCCAAAGCAGTATTCCAAGGCAGAGCCTTCTTTCTGCTAGCCTCATGGGAGAAAGTCTAGTACGTTCCTTGATAACCTCTGATTCACCTTCTAAAGCTGAGCAGGTCACCAGCTTTCAGCATCTGCTGTTTCTTCATCTGGAGAATGCCAATGATAACCCATCAGTGAGAAAGATAATAAGAGCCATGAGTGACATTACTCACTTAAACATGGACAAGATCAAAAGCCCTTTTGCTAAATATTTAGCACCAAGAAGAATATTTAGTACTTGGCATGCTGTAGTCCCTGGGGTCACAAAAAGTCAGACCTGACTTAATGACTGAACAACAAAAACAAAGAGTTTTTGGAGGCCAGCGTGAAAGTGACAGCAGTGGCAACTCTTTTCTTTCTCCTAAGACAAGACTCAAGGAAATCTGTGCCTTTGTTTCAGCCACTTCACTGTTTCAAGGGTTGGCTTTCTAAATTGCCTTTTGGGAAGCCCAGACTGCAAGGAGATCAAACCAGTCCATCCTAAAGGAAATCAACCTTGAATATTCACTGGAAGGACTGATGCTGAAACTGAGGCTCCAATACTTTGGCCACCTGATGCAAACAGCTGACGCATTGGAACCCTGATGCTGGGAAAGATTGAAGTTAGGAGAAGAAGGGGGCGACAGAGGATGAGATGATTAGATAGCATCACCAAGTCAACGGCCATGAGTTTGAGCAAACTCCAGGAGATAATGAATGACAGAGGAGCCTGGCGTGCTTGCTACAGTCCGTGGGGTTGCTAAGAGTCAGACACAACTTAGCAACTGAACAACAGCAACAAAGAGAAGATTCAGGAATGCAATTATTCCCACTGTGTGAAATCAGCATGAAAGAATGACATATGGAGGAATACCTTAGAGCTCTAATCCATTGCCTTAAGTCTGTATATGAATCAGTTGATAGTGATAAAAGTTTTTTGGTTTACTGAATATCACATGAGTAATTTAGTGTGGGTTAGGAGTGATGATATCATTCTTCTTATATTATTTAAAGGAAAATTTATAAGACTTCCTCTATAATGACAAACAGATAATCTTTCCAAATAATAATTTAGGCGACCTTTTGCAAGATAGACTCAGCAATTCCACTTCTATGAATTTGCCATAAGAAAGTAACCAGAGAAATGCACTATGATTTAGCAACAAAGATGTTCATTGGTGATTTATAGTAAGAAAAACTGGGAAGCAACCTAAATGTACAAAATAACAGGCTGGTTAAATTTTAAAATGCTAAATAATGGGAAAAACTATGCAAGTCCTAAAATCTACATTGTAAAAGGTCATGTTAGCATGCTAGATGAAAAAGAGAGGTAGCCAAATAATGTGGACAAAGATGCAAATTACACACAAAAAAAATTTGAAGAGAGGGAAAGAAGCAGCCAGATGGGGGCTTCCCTGGTAGTACAGTGGTTACGACTCTGTTCCTTCACTGCAGGGGAACAGGTTCAGTCCCTGGTTGGGGAAGTTCCGCATGCCACCTGGTGCAACCAAAAAAAAAAAAAAATCATCCAGATGATATTGAAATGAAGTCAGGGAAACTAAAGTAGATGATGCCATAAATACACTATATTTCATTTAAGCCTGCATGTTCTATGTTTCTAGGCATTTTAAAAAGCTATAACTTATCAATGCTACTCTCTCAATTCATCCCACCCTCCCCTTCCCCCCTTACCCATGTCTGCAAGTCCATTCTCTATGTCTGCATCTCTATTCCTGCCTTGCAAACAAGTTCATCAAGACCATTTTTCTAGAGTAGCATTGACATACATACACTGTGAAGTGAAAATGTCAGTCACTCAGTTGTGTCTGACTCCTTGTGACCCCATGGACTGCAGCACGCCAGGCTTCCCTGTCCATCACCAGCTCCCAGAGCTTGCCCAAACTCATCATCAAGTCAGTGATGCCATCCAACCATCTCATCCTGTTGTCCCCTTCTCCTCTTGCCTTCAGTCTTTCCCAGCATCAGGGTATTTTCCAATAAGTCAGTTCTTCACATCAGGCGGCTAAAGTATTGGATTTCAGCTTCAGCGTCAGTCCTTCCAATGAATATTCAGGACTGATCTTCTTTAGGATGGACTGGTTGGATCTCCTTGCAGTCCAAGGGACTCTCAAGCGTCTCCTCCAACACCACAGTTCAAAAGCATCAATTCTTCAGTGCTCAGCTTTCTTTATAGTCCAACTCTCACATCCATACACAACCACAGGAAAAACCATAGCCTTGGCTAGACGGACTTTTGTTGGCAAAGTAATGTCTCTGCTTTTGAATATGCTGTCTAGGTTGGTCATAACTTTACTTCCAAGGAGTAAGCGTCTTTTAATTTCATGGCTGCAGTCACCATCTGCGGTGATTTTGGAGCCCCCCAAAATAAAGTCAGCCACTGTTTCCACTGTTTTCCCATCTATTTGCTATGAAGTGATAGGGCCAGATACCATGATCTTAGTTTTTTGAATGTTAAGTTTTAAGCCAGCTTATTCATTCTCCTCTTTCACTTTCATCAGGAGGTTCTTTAGTTCTTCTTCGCTTTCTGCCATAAGGGTGGTGTCATCTGCACATCTGAGGTTATTGACATTTCTCCCAGCAATCTGGATTCCAGCTTGTGCTCCTTCCAGCCCGGCATTTCCCATGATGTACTCTGCATATAAATTAAATAATCAGGGCAACAGTATACAGTCTTGATGTACTCCTTTCCCAATTTGGAACCAGTCTATTGTTCCATGTCCAGTTCTAACTGTTGCTTCTTGACCTGCATACAGATTTCTCAGGAGGCAGGTCAGGTGCTCTGGTATTCCCATCTCTTTAAGAATTTTCCAGTTTGTGATCCATATAGTCAATGGCTTTGGCATAGTCAATAAAGCAGAATAGATGTTTTTCTGAAACTCTCTTGCTTTTTCTATGATCCAGGGGATGTTGGCAATTTGATCTCTGGTTCCTCTGCCTTTTCTAAATCCAGCTTGAACATGTGGAATTTCTCAGTTCACATACTGTTGAAGCCTGGCTTGGAGAATTTTGAGCATTACTTTGCTAGTGTGTGAGATGAGTGCAATTGTGTGGTAGTTTGAACATTCTTTGGCATTGCCTTTCTTTGGGATTGGAATGAAAAGTGACCTTTTCCAGTCCTGTGGCCGGTGCTGAGTTCTCCAGATTTGCTGTTCTTCAAATTTCTGCTGAGTTTTCAAAACTGCTGTTTTCCAAATTTTCAAATTTGGTTTCCAAATCTCCAAATACATTCCAAATATATACACTTCCATGTGTGAAATAGATGGCTAGTGGGAAGCTGCTGTATAGCACAGGGAGCTCAGCTCAGGGTTCTGGGAACCTAGAGGGGTGGGATGGCAGTGGGGAGTGAGGCTCAAGAGGGAAGATATATGTATACATACAGGTTTCCACTTTATTCTAGAACAAAAACTAACACAACACTGTAAAGCAATTATATTCCAATAAAAAGTCATTTTTAACAAAACAGAATAAAAGTCAAAAAATCATAAAAAGCTATAATGACATAGACTAGCTTTTTAGATGTTTAAGTGAAAGTGAAAGTCGCTCAGTCGTGTCCGACTCTTTGTGACCCATGGACTGTAGCCCACCAAGCTCCTCTGTCCATGGGATTCTCCAGGCAAGAATACTGGAGTGGATTGCCATTTCCTTCTCCAGGGGATCTTCCCGACCCAGGGATCGAACCCAGGTCTCCCACATTGCAGGCAGATGCTTTAACCTCTGCACCACCAGGGAAGCCCTTAAATATAAGAATCCCAGTACTAACATCAAAGATTTCAAGGGAGGAAAGGAAGCCAGGTTGAAAGAAGAAGGGAGAGGAGGCGGGAGTGGGGGGGCGAAAGGGGTGGCCTTACAGACGTCTCCTGCCACCTGTAGATACCCAGGCATTATGGGACTTTTCCCTGGGCCTCCAGAGATGGGAGGACTGGAATTTGGCCCTACCAGAAATCAGACCAGACCAGAACCAGAATTTGAGTTCTCTGCCAAGAGGAGGTGATCAGTCTCCAATCCTCAGCTCAGGCTGAGGGCCCTTCGACCAGATTCCTGAGTCCAGGACTAGAAAAACAGGGAAGGACAGGAAGGGTTAAGGAGAGGAAAGAGAGAAGGAAGGGGAGAGAGGTCAGTAGTCTCTTGTTCCTTACCGGTCGGGGCACTCTGGCCAGTTGTCCTCGTCAGGAGGAGACCAGGGACCAAAGGGTCCCACTTGTGGCTGCTGGGTCTGGTCCATTGGCAGGCAAGCTGGCCCCTGAGTACCCCGAGTGGTCAGGACGTCAGTCTCAGTGAAGAAGAGTCCCCACCAGAGTCGCCATTTGTTGCAGGAAGGAGGACCCCTTCCAGGGCCTGAAACTGGGCTCTTGTCTAACACTCAGAAGTGAATTGTCCGAGGAGACACATGTGCTGACAAAGCAAGAGATTTCATTGGGAAAGGACACCCGGGTGGAGAACAGTAGGGTGAGGGAACCCACTCACTAGTCACTAAATGGAAGGTGATGTTAGAATAGTGAATGGAAAAGGGGATGAAGCAGAGGTCAGGAATGAGGACTGGTGAAAAAAAGGGGAGTTGGTGGTGAGAAGGGAGTAACTCAAAATGAGACTACAGATAGAGATAAGAGTGGAATTGGGTGGAGTGCTAAAAATGAATGAGAGATGCTCGATAAAGTCTGACCTAGCCTTTTTCATGATGAGAAGTCTGATAACAGGCACAGGTGGACTTGCAGAAGCTCAAACTGGGAGTTAAAAGTTCAAGGATGACAAAGTGTATCCCGGATTTAACCAGAGAAGCAAAAGGAAAAAGTTTACCAAGACGGAGTCATTGAAAATTCAGTTTAGAAAAAGGCATTCTTTGCCAGGAATTCTGAATGTCAGAGCATGAAATTATAACTGTGACAACTTTATACCATTATAGCAATACAATTAATAAAATGAATAAGGCTTAATGTATGATTTCCCTATAGGTAATATATCTCCCATCATCAACCTTCCTCCTTCTCTTATCCAGCACAGCGTCATGCAATGACTGGCTTGGATCCCAACTCATCTTCCTGAGACTCAGTTTCCTCATTTGCTACATGAGTATAGTAACAATCTACCCAGAGAAAATGATCCTAAAAACAAAGTGAGTTAGGATGTGTAAATCACCTAAAGTGCACAACAGACTTTCAATATTTGGGTTTTTTTCCTTACCTACCCCTCTGTGCCACTAGCTGCCGATAGTGGATAAAGAAAACCAAATCTAATATAGATACTACCATGTGCAAAATAGAGAGCTAGTGGGAAGCTGCTGTGTAGCACAGGGAGCTCAGCTCGGGGCTCTGTGATGATCTAGACGGATGGAATGGGAGCAAGGTGACAGGGAGGGGATGTATATACATGTACATATAGACATACAGCTGATTCACCTTGTTGCACACAGAAACTAACACATTGTGAAGCAGTTACACTAAAAAAAAAAAAAAAAACTAATTTTAAAATTAAACAAAAAGACTTCCCTGGTGGTCTGATGGTAAAGAATCCGGACACAAGGGGTTCAATCCCTAGTCCGGGAAGATCCCACATGTCCCAGGATAGCTGAGCCCGTGTGCAGCAACAAGAGAAGCCTCCACAATGAGAAGCCCACTCACCACACAGGGTAGACCCCTCGCCACAAGAGACAAGGCCCAGGCGGCCAAAAGTAGGTAAATAAATAAAACATTGTTAATAATAAATAAAATTCAAAAAATGTTTAGTTAAGAAAAAAGAAAACAGAGGCTAGCAGAGAGGGACCACAAGGCCACCAAGCACAGTCTGTCTCTTGCTGGGTTTTATGGTCAGCACGGTTTTGATCAAGATGGGCTCCAATTTCGGCTGGTCTCGTCCCTCCTGGCAAAGGCTGCCTAGCACCTCAAACTGGACACACGCTCAAGCCAAGTGGATCTTTCGATTTTACTTAAGATCTTGCCTTTTAGAGAGGAGTTAGGGGACTAATGGTAATATAGGTAATATTCATGATTTCTCAGCACTGCCACTTTCTGATTCTAGAAAATATGCCTCTCATATCAGTGCCTATCGCCCAGTGACCAGCCCTTCCAATTTCTCACCATTCTAAGTACCTACTACTCACCCCACAGCATCCCAGAGTGGCCACAAAACTTAGCCACATTGTCCAATCAGTGCCAGCCACACCCAAGCACTGCCCACATTTTCAGGATGGGTGTCTGGCAAGGCCACTTTGGGTTCTGTTCTGAATTAGCTCTTTGAAGCACGAGCCAGCTTAGAAGAAGACTTTGCACAAAGATGCTGCTAGGAAAGTACTATTCCATTTTTTGTTTTCTGAGTGATAGAAAATTCTTTTTTCTTATGAATTAAAATCTTCTCACCCACAGCATGCCTTGATTGATCTTAGTTCCACCTCTGAAGGATGTAAAATAACTTTAAAATGCCTCCTTTTCTTTCATATGCTTCATAGTCCATAAGAGATACACAGTAAATGGGTTTATAATTCACATTCATAGACTATACTCGGGAGTATGTTCCACAAGCCAAAAAACAACAACAAAAAAAGAAGCTTAATGAAAGAGCCCTTACTTGCCAGCTTAGAAAACTTCTACACCCAAAATATCCCCAGGACAATTCCTAGAAAGCAGATCAAACTGGGAAAAGAAATAATGGCTCATATCGAAAGTAAAATCAATCTCCCAATTCCCATGATGTAAGATGAGTTTCCACACCCTGGGACTCAGGCACATCACCAGCACCGGCACTAACTGCTCTCTTCCAAAACCCAGCTGCAGACACAGATGCTCTGTTTATACAAAAAGTACCACTGGCTATTCCCAACTAGTTGTCCTTGGTGCAAAGGAATAAGTGTTCTGAGCCCCTTCACTTGGAATCTACTGTATCACTCTAGTTCACAACCTCTAGTTCATATCACTGTAATTCATAACATTTCATAACTAAAATGCTGGGTTTACTTTCAAACTTCCTATATTGAATTACTTTATTGAATTGACATTACTTTGCCAACAAAGGTCCGTCTAGTTAAATCTATGGTTTTTCCAGTAGTCATGTATGGATGTGAGAGTTGGACTGTGAAGAAAGCTGAGCACTGAAGAATTGATGCTTTTGAACTGTAGAGTTGGAGGAGACTCTTGAGAGTCCCTTGGACTGCAAGGAGACCCAACCAGTCCATCCTAAAGGAAATCAGTCCTGAATATTTATTGGAAGGACTGACGCTGAAGCTGAAACTCCAATACTCTGGCCACCTGATGCGAAGAGCTGACTCATTGGAAAAAACCCTGATGCTGAGGAAGATTGAAGGCAGGAGCAGAAGGGGATGACAGAGGATGAGTTGGTTGGATGGCATCACCAACTCAATGGACATGAGTTTGAGCAAGCTCTGGGAGTTGGTGATGGACAGGGAAGCCTGGCGTGCTGCAGTCCATGGGATCGCAAAGAGTCGAACATGACTGAGCAACTGAACTGAACTGATATCGAATTATGTGCTGAAATATGTCTTAATCATTGGCAGAATTATGTAACATTATGTAAAACAATGCGTCCATCTGGCTGGCTTATCTGTAAGTGATTATGAGTGTGTATTGCATACGTGGGCTTTCCTTGAAGAGGGCACATGTGTGCTGTTCTAGGACTTCTTTGAATAATTAGCAGAAAGTTCTTGATAAATGCACACATCTGGTGAAGGAGAAAGCTGTGTTTGATTTGAATGTGTGGTCACTAGTTGGTAACTATCCATTTAAGTGCTGAGTCTTCCAACAATTCAGGGTAAGACCACATTTCTTTTTTCTTCCCACTTAGATCCGATTGTCACACATACCCCTTAGCCTTTCAAGGTAATTAATTTAAATGTTTAAAGGGACATCAGGACATAGATTATGGGTTGCCAGGGACATATGGTCCTAACAAACTGTGGGGCAAGCACAAGATTATTGTGCAAGGAAGCAACCAAGCTTTCTTGACATGATCATTCCATAACCATTCCAAGCTTTCCCAAACTTGGACATAAACTCCTGGGCTCCAAGAAAACTTTTCCTACTGCCATTTTCCTGCCTACTCCTTTTCCTGCAGACCTTTGCAAGGAACATCCTCGAGGTGAAGAGAAGCTCTCCAAGGACGCAGTGTTTACTGCGCCGTTGTCGGTACAGCGCAACCGTCTGCCTCCTGGAGGCTTACCACCTAGTCGTTAAGAAATGTTCATCCCATCTGAGATTTTTCAGGATTGTTAGGTCTTGTGCAACACAGGGTGCCTGTAATCTGTTCCACGTGTCTCTGTAACAGACCGTGCAGCGTGAGGCCCAGGTTCATGTCAGCGTGTGTTCACGTTCACCTTCTCAGTACTTATAACAAGCACTTGGTTACAAATCTTTGCTAGTTATTCGTAAATACATTCAAATACAATACACATCATAAAATGCAATAGAAATCCAGGAAAGGGGACATCATTTAAGAGCCTAGTTATAGGAAGGATTTCATGGAGGAAATGACCTAGGCATTAGAAATTCAGAGATCTTACACGAAGGCATGAAGGAAGGAAGAGATAAATGGACAGATGGTAAGAAGAAAAGCCTACAGTTTCCAGACCCACAATGACCCAAGTCTGTGTACTCCTCCAAATTGTCTTCATAGCCATCAGCCTCACAAGGTGTACATTTTCCTCCTAACCCTGCTTAGAATTCACACCCGTCTAAGTATTCTCCCCTTCACACACACCCTCGATCCCTTTCTTTCTCCCTCCCCTTCCTAGAACTCACTTGGAAAAACTCCAAAATCTGGGTAAACCCAAGCCCCCCATCTGCTTAGCATCTGCCCTCCAGCTGAACATGACCGGAGGAAAGCACACAGCAGTCCTAACAAGTTTCATCTTTAATTTATATTATAGCTTAAAAGTTTATGAACAAAAATCTCAAGTGACTTTTGAAGACTTCCTAACATTAGCTGTCCGGTCAACTCAGTTTCTCATCCTCCAAAATGACTATCTCACCCCCGTTTCCTCTCTTCCTAAAATTCTAAAAGATGTCACACCTCCCCACTCACTCTGACACTGCTTTATCTCCTACAGAAAATAGAAACAATAAGGAGAGATTCAGCTAGCTTCCCCACAACCCAGTTCTACCAATATTCAGTTCAGTTCGGTTCAGTCGCTCAGTCGTGTCCAACTCTTTGCAACCCCATGGACTGCCAACTCCCGGAGTTCACTCAAACTGATGTCCATTGAGTCGGTGATGCCATCCAGCCGTCTCATCCTCTGTCGTCCCCTTCTCTTTCTGCCTTGTTCCCAGCATCAGGGTCTTTTCCAATGAGTCATATTCCTACAGCCTTAACTCGCTTTTCCTTATTTCCTACCTTCTAAGGTCAATTGATTGGGCTTCCCAGGTGGCACTACTGGTAAGGAACCCACCTCCCAATGCAGGAGACGTAAGAGACATGGGTTCTATCCCCCGGTCTGAAAGATCCCCTGGAGGAAAGCACTGTAACCCACTCCCCGTATTCTTGCCTGGAGAGTCCCATGGACAGAGGAGCCTGACAGGCTACAGTCCATAGTGTCACAAAGAGTTGGACACAACTGAAGCAACTTAGCGTGTGCACACACACACAAACACACACACAAGGTCAACTGATCCCTTGTTCTCTTGAGTCAGTAAGCCCTTGCCTATTAAAGGCTTAGTAACTCCTATTATCTCCTCTTTCTTGTAATTTATCTTTCATCCATTCTTCTACGCCACTTCCATCCATATACAGAAACACCTTAACTGCGTTTTCCTTAAAAAAAAAAAATCTATCTTTCACCCCACATTCCCATATTTTCCTTCCTTTTACAGCAAAATTTGAGTCTCTATACTTTGCGTCTCCACTTCTTTCCCTCCCATTTTTGCTTTAACTCATTTTATTCAGCATTTTCTCCCCACCATTCAGCTATCGCTGCTCGTGTTAAGGTCATCATGTCAAACCTAGTGGTCAGCTTTCCATCCTGATTCTACTGGATGTCTCAACAGGAGTCAACGCCGTGGACCACCTGTTCTTTCTTAAAACGTTATGGTTTTCAGGACACCACCTAGGTCTGAGTTTTCTCCTCTTTTGTCGGCTGTTCCCTTCCAGTCTTCCTTGCTGGCTTCCCATTCTCATTGTTCAGTTGCTCCATCGTCCCTGACTCCCTGCGACCCAAGGTACTGCCACACACCAGGCTTCCCTGTCTTTCACCATTTCCCAGAGCTTGCTCAAACCCATATCCATCAAGTCGATGATGCCATCCAACCATCTCACCCTGGGTCGCCCCCTTCTTCTCCTGCCCTCAGTCTTTCCCTGCATCAGGGTATTTTCCAATAAGGCGACTCTTCGCATTGGGTGGCCTATTCTCAGGCTACTCATTAAGCATCAGAGTGCCCCTGAGCTCAGCCCCAACCTCCAGGTGAACACGCCCCTCCCCAGGTGACCTCTTCCTGACCCATGACTTTAATGCCCTGTCTACTGGTGAGTCACGCTGGTAACTCCCAAAGTGTTTCTCCAGCTCTGATCTTTCATTTCAATTGCAGCCTACTCTGTCCATACCGGTACATCTAATGCTCAATGTCTTCACTTCAAATGATCAAAACAGAGTTCTCAATTTCCCAATCTCAACTACCTCCTCCCCTAATTTCCCCATTTCAGAAAATGACCCCAGAAATCACCCTGTTGTTCAGACCTTCCACCCACAAGTCACCACTGACTCCCCTCTTTCCGTCTTGCTCCTCATCCGATCCTTTATCAAGTCCTCTGACAGCCTCTTAAAACACGTACTGGGCTTCAGCATCTTTCACCACCACCTCCCCCCTCAGCCCCCATCAGCCTCCACGTGTGCTTCCAAAAGCCCAGCAGCTGCTCTCCCACCTCCTTCTTTCTCTCAGCAAGAATATTCTCCATGGAGCTGTCTGCATAATCTTTCTAAACTGTAGATCAGATCCCCTTGCTTCCCTGCACAACTCCAACAGTTTCCCACTGCACACGGAATAAAACGCGGGGCTCCCACTGTGGCCGACAAGTCCCTAGCGAAGCAGCTACTGGCTGCTTCCTCTCCTCCCACCCTGCTCTTCCTCCACCACTCCTCCCCAGGCACACTGACCTTCTTGCTCCTCCTTGACCAGACTTTGCTCTCTGCCACCTCTTCCTGCCAAGCTCTCTGCCTCGGTTCCTGCTGGAATGCCCATTCTCAGCTCAGGTTTCTACCCAGATGCTGCTCCTTGATTTTCTAGCCCACGCCCAGTCGCCCTCTAATCCTCCCTTCCCTTCTTCCACCACACATCACCTTATGCAACCAAATTACTTTTTAACTTGTTTATTTATTACTTACCTGTTTTCCTTTCTGGAATATACATTTAATAGAGGAAGGAAACTGTACTTGTTTTTTCTACCCCCCGAGATTCCAGACCCAAGATAGAACATTTAAAAAATATTGCTAGACAGACAAATAGACACAGAGAGGGGAAGGGAAGCTGAGATGACTAGGGAGATGAGGCTTGGCACAAATACACTACCGTGCGGAAAACAGATAGCTCATGGGAAGCTGCTCTACAGGACTCGGAGCTCAGCTCGGTGCTCTGTGATGACCCAGAGGGATGGGATCGGGGTGGGGTAGGAAGGAGATCCAAAAGGGGAGAGAATATACGTATGCACAGAGCTGATTCACTCCACCGTACAGCATAAACTAACACAACATTGTAAAACAACTGAACTCCAATTGAAAATAACAAAATAAAATATTTTTTAAATTATATCGCTAAAGGAAAGAAGGAAGGGAGGAAGGGAGCAGAGGAGAATGGTAAGAATGTTCTTTTGTATCTGACTATTTCCACGAATCCAATTAAACTAAAATATACAGATGAATAGCAACACCTTCGTGTTACCAGCTTTGCAAAGCAGTTGTCATGAGCTTCAGATCAACAGAGCTGCTGTCGTGTCACCTAGTCCAGGGAACAACCTGACTTGGCTCTCTCGAAATTAGCTTGTGTGGTTGCCAGATCTAGATTCCCATCTAACAGGTGCATTCTTTGAATGGATTCGGGCAATGGGCTGCTAAAAATAATCTGTCACAGAGAACAGATATGCTAATGGAATTGCCTTGACCAGTCTGGAGTGGTTGAGGATGCGAACTCCCAGGGGTCAGGATGTCAAATCCCCCATTACCTGCAAAGTAAACTCCAAATGTAAATGAAGTCCGTCCTTCCCTGAGACCTTGTGCATGGCAGGCAAGGAACAGTATTTCCCCAAGACCTCATTCATGGAAAACTTGGGGAAGGAACTCATCGCTGTGCCCTGACACCCTTCAGTTCTTGGCTCAAAGCTGTCATCCCCAAACCGGAAAAAAACTCAGTCGTTTCCCCATCTCTCAGCCTGATCCTCAACCTTCTCTCCGTTTCGTACAAAGATCCTCCTAGCCAACATCCCACCAGCCCCTTACACAAGCTGCCCTCTCCACTGTTCTCTGCAGAAAACATGCTTGTTCTTGCTTCAGACCACTGATCAGACTTTATCTCTCCCAGTCGCTTTTCTCCTCCTTTACTCCCAGTTCAAAAGTTTCATTTCTTACCCAGGGAGAGTTTTTAAATTTTCGTTCACAGATTTCTCTGGTTATTATTTATTATATTTTTTGAGTTTTCACTGGAGAGTAGTCGTTTGCAGTGTTGTGTTCGTTTCTGCTGTACAGCAAAGTGCACCAGCTACACATATACAGGAAGTGAAGTGACGTGTTGGTCGCCAAGTCGTGTCCCGCTCTTTGCCACCGCATGGACTGTAGCCCACCAGGCTCCTCTGTCCTCGAATTCTCCAGGCAAGAATACTGGAGTGGGTAGCCATCCCCTTCTCCAGGGGATCTTCCCAACCCAGGGATCAGACCTGGGTCTCCTGCATTGCAGGCAGATTGTTTACTGTCTGAACCACCAGGGAAGCCCATAGGTATATATATCGTCTCTTTTTTTGGACCTCCTTCTTTTTTCGATCTCCTTTAGGTCACCAAAGAGCTCTGAAGAGAGATCCCTGCACTATACGGCAGGTTCTGATTAGTTACCTATCGTATGCATAGTATCAGTAGGGTATATATGTCAATCCCAATCTCCCAATTCATCCCACACTCCCTTTCCCCCTCGGGGTCCATTAGATTTCGTAATTTTTGACGACTGCTGCCTTTCCAGTGAGTCCAGCCTGTCCTCTCTCTGCTTGAGCCTGAATCGGCCTAACCTGTCTCTGGTCTCTCGCAACAGCTAGTGTGTGTCGCCGTCAGCTCACGGGTAACTACAGCCAGCCTTGCACTGTCAGACACCATTCTCTCCTGTTGTTCTTCCAGTGCCTCTGTGAGCACCTGGAGAATGACCAGCTCTCTCGGTGTCCCCCAAAGCACCACACTTAGGAGAGATTCTCCAAAAATCTTTTCACTGACTCACTTGTTTTACAAAAGAGAAATTTGAAGCATCCTGACAATGACCACCAAGTCCTCATCATTGATAAAAATTTCACTTTAAATATACATTTTTTTTAATTTCACTTAGCCACAGCAAACCAAATAGGTACAATTTTCAGAAGAGATGGCTCTGGTGTGCGTGGCCTACACCTATCTACCTAGAACTAATGCTAAATTTAATGAAAATTGCCATTTAGAAATTCGCCTGGGACTTTCCGAGTGGTCCAGTGGTTGAGACTCTGCCTCCCAATGCAGGGGACGTGGGTTCCATCCCTGGTCTGGGAGCTAAGATCCCACATGCCTCGGGCAACTCAGCCCATAGGCCACAACTAGAGAAAGCCCAGGCACCTCAACGAAGAGAGACCATGTGCAGCCAAAAGAAGAAAAAGAGATTGGCCTGAGTGGAAGAAATCATCTTCCAAATATTAATAGCAACATCTGCAAGCAGGCGCACAGAACTTCGCTCACACATAATGCCTATAAATTTGTTCTATCAGCCTGGTTCCGCCTGTGCATACTCACACTTTCAGGAAACTGGACTGAGCATCTCCAAAGTACTGAAGAAGCTCCAGCTGGTGAGTACAGGGGTAAGCAAGCAGCCTGGTACAATGCAAAGAAGCTTCACAGAAGGCAAGGATCTTTTCTTTTTCTTAACTTTTTATTTTGTACTGGGAGATAGCCGATTAACAAGCAATGTTGATAGTTTCAGATGAACAGCGAAGGGACTCCACCATACATATACACATGTCCATTCTCCCCCAGTCTCCCCTCCCATCCAGGCTGCCACATACCATTGAGCAGTTCCCTGTGGCCTACAGTAGGTGCCTCTTGGTTATCCATTTTAAACAGAACAGTGTGTCCATCCCAAACTCCCTATCCCTTAATCCCTTAGAGGGTAAGATTCTTGAGTTAAGTTTTGAAGAGGGAAAAAACAATCTGTACGCAAGAGAGTTGAGAGAAAAGAGACTTTGGCAAAAATTAAAAGACTTGGATTTTCAGGGGGGTAGTGGCGTGGGAAAAGATTGGAAGTACAACTCGGCCAGGAGTGTGGGCACGTGTTCCAGACCTCCCAGCAGCGGTGCTGCAGAAGCCTGTCAGGGCAAGACGGTGCGGGGGAGTGTGATCACTCTAGGATGCATACTAAGGATGCAGGGAGTTTGGACTTGACTTTGGAGAGCATCAAAAAGCCACGGAGGTTTTAAGAACTTCCTTTTAAACAAATCACGTTGACAACAGATTGGAGAATGGACGTGGCTGGGTGGGCGTGATCGTTTTGGGAGGGATCTTAGTTCCCCCACCAAGGATGGAACTTGAGACCCCCTACAATGGACGCTCAGAGTCCTAACCACTGGACCACCAGGGAAGTCTCATGGATGGGTGCAATAGTTGAGGCAAAAGGTGACGAGGTGACCGGGGAATGTCGACAGGAGTAGGAGTAGAAAGTCAGATTTGAGGGACGTGTCTAAGAGGAATGAACAAGTGTGTGCTGTGAATTATCTTCCAGTAAAATCTCCTGTGACTCATGAGACTGGAGCCTGGGAGAGGGGAATGAATCGGGATGACACTGGGGCTCCAGTCAAAGAGACTGCCTAGGCGGTGACAGCATCGCCCAGAGTGGAAGAGGAGGCAGGAGGAGGACAGGCTGGTTGAAGGAGGAACAATGTCTTCCATTTGGGACACACGAAGTTGGAAGTTCATGGGCCTCAAATGCAGAGAACAGGGAGAAGTTGCCCCCCGCACCCCCCCAACAAAGACACGGAGGTTGATCAAAGCTATGGAAATGGATGGAATCACCCAAGGAGGGCACACAGAGCGAGAAGAGAAGACATCCATCCTCTTCTCTACAGCAAAGCAGAAAGGAGAAAGACAGACCAGGATCTGGAGATAAAGACAGTGGAGGGGGTGGGAGATTATTTCAGGTTTCAGGGAACTGAACATCTCCACCAGCTAAATGGAAGGAGCTAAAGGAAAGAGAGCAATAGAATATTCAGAAAAGAGAGCTGGAAGCTTAAGGACATGGAGAGGGTGAAGGTCACAGATGAGGCAGAAGGGTCTGAGACACAGAGCCCAGGTAGCAGAGAGTTCAGCCTCGGAGGCAGGGATGTGCCCTTTCTCTCAGACAAAAGGCAGAGACGGGGTAACAAGCAATAGCATGGGAAAGCCAGCTTTGAAAGTAGGACATTGCTTGGTTATTCCGATGGTCACTAGGTTCTCTAAGAAAAGTGAAAGTCGCTCAGTTGTGTCTGACTCTTTGCAACCCTATGGACTATACAGTCCATGGAATTCTCCAGGCCAGAATAGTGGAGTGGGTAGCCGTTCCCTTCTCCAAAGGATCTTCCCAACCCAGGGATCAAACCCAGGTCTCCCACATTGCAGGCGGATTCTTTACCATCTGAGCCACCAGGGAAGCCCAAGAATACTGGAGTGGGTAGCCTATCCCTTCTCCAGCAGATCTTCCCGACCCAGGAACTGAACGGAGAACTCCCGCATTGCAGGCAGATTCTTTACCCGCTGAGCTACCTGGAAAGCCCTCTCTTTTAGAGGGAGATGATAAAATCTACAAAGAGTGAGGGCAAGGCTGGTGAGGGGATCAGTTTTGAAGGAATCAGAGAGGTTTTAGAATAGCAATCCTGGAATAGACGAAAGGAAGCCAACTGGGACGTGCAGGTGGGGGACACATCAGCACGGGGGTGAGGACCACATTTGGTTTCCGAGTGGCTCAGACGGTAAACAAGCCTTCTGCCCATGCAGGAGAGGCGGCTTCAACCGCTGTGTCAGGAAGATCCCTTAGAGAAGGAAATAGCAACCCACGCCAGTACTCTTGCCTGGAGAATACCGTGGACAGAGGAGCCTGTGGGCTGCAGTCCATGAGGTCGCACAGAGTCGGACATGACTGAGCACGAGCTTGAGGACCGCATTTACGAAGCACGTCCTCTGTGTAAGCAGGACGCTAACTGATATGTGAGATTTGCTGCACCCATGGGAAGGCTGGAGATCTTTATGGGCTTGAAAACACTGTTAAACTCCGTGGTGTCTCATTGCTTCATCACTAATCATCTTCGAGGTCCTTGGGAAAGGAGGCTAGGAGGATGGTGACAGTGATGGTGATGATCAGAGATCACCCCTCCTTGCTTCTTCCGCATTTGCTGCCACAAACAAAGACGATGATTGCAGCTGTGGCTTGCTCTGTGTAGGTGGGGGGAGGGGGAGCTATTTCCTTCACACCTTCCTGCTATCACACTGATCTTCATTCTTCCTCCTCTACCCTCTGCTGCACCCAGTTCCCATCAATTGGGGATGTGATTGCCAAGAAAAAGGGCTGAAAGTGCCCCATCAATGATCAGGAGGAAGCGGGGGACTCAGAACATTGGTGGTTTTGGAGGGGTGTTGAACATTCAGTAATAATAGCTAATAATAGCTAACACTTATCAATCACAAACCCTGGTCTACACACTCTGCAGGTATTAACCTGCTTGTTTCTTATAATAACCTCATGAGATGAGGCAGCCTAGCCCCTGTGAAATAGATACTACCATTACCCTACCTATTTTACAGATGGGAAAACTGAGGCACAGAGTTTTGCCTAAGGTCACACAGCACAGGCTGTGAGTAACAGAATTCAAATCCAGGCAGCCTGGCTTCAGCCTCTGCTTTGGATCAACGCACCCTACCACCTTCCTGTCAGAGAGCTAAATATAAGAAAACCTCAGACTGACTTTTAGAAAAGACCTCAGAAATCATCTATTCCAATCCTCCCAGGTGAAGTGGGAATCCTTCTGCAGCCCAGACAATTTCAGCGGCAGCCTGTTCCACTGCTGCAGGGCTCTCACTGGAGCAAATCCTGCCAAAATCCTACCACTCTGGACCTGTCACCACCCTTGGCAAGTCCAGAGAGAATGGTATAAAGGTAGTGAGCCTCCCAGCCTCCTGGCCTATGCAAGTCATCACTCACCCTGGACAAGCCAGAAGGGCTATTTCCTAAGCTAAAGAGACCGGCAGAAACCTACACTCTGGTGCTTTATTTTTTCATTTCTTTTGGCCACATAACAAAGGAGGGAAAGGAGCAGCTTATGGGATCTTTCTTCCCTGACCAGGGATTGAACCCATGCCCTCAGCAGTAGAAGCACCGAGTCCTAACCTCTAGACCATCAGGGACATCCTCAGGCTACAGTGCTTTATACGTGGTCTTGGCAGGAAATAGAAAGTGGAGACCGGCTCTCAGATAAACTGGATCTCTGAGGCCTAAGAGCATTTGCCTTCGGTTTAAACCACCTTGAGGAGGATACTTATCCTGACCCTTGAGTGTGAGTATTAGTCATTCAGTCATGTCTGACTCTTTGCAACCCCATGGGCTATAGCCCACCAGGCTCCTCTCTCGACGGGGATTCTCCAGGCAAGAATACTGGAGTGGGCAGCCATTCCCTTCTCTAGGGGATCTTCCCAACCCAGGCATCGAACCCTGGTCTCCTGATTTGCAGGCAGATTGTTTACCATTTGAGCCACCAGGGAAGTCCTTCCTGACCCTTGGGGCATGCTAATGACAAATCCGAAAATGTTATGTAGTTCAACATTTGTTTAGTTTCAGAGATGGATATAAAAATAGACAGCCTCTTTACAGCTCAACTCTTCAGTCAATAATTCATCATTCCCTTCTGAAAGTAAAGACGGATTTCAGAAAAGGCTTCCCCACCCCTTCTTAATTAAGCATAGGTTTCTCATCCCGAGTTTTTCTTCGGGGCAGGAGATTGACTCGCTGTGCCCTGCAAAGCTTGGCCTTTTGTCACCTTCCTCTCGGGCCCTGGAAAAGCTCAGCGTGCCTGTTCCCGTTTCTCTCGCCCATCATATGGGCTACACTCACCTGAGGAGAGAGAGGGCGTTTGGTCAGACAGACAGTGACAAGGCGTCTCGGGAATGGAGGCCCGGCCACAGGCTGAGCCGTCAGCCTCTGCAGGCGCGGACAGCAGCCTGGGATGACCCTCCGGAAGCCGCGGCCATCCTTCTGAGAACCCATGTGTGAGGCTGTAACCATCGGCACATTCCCACTTCACACTCCTGGGGGTGTGTGCGGAGGGGTGGGGGCTGGAGAACAAGCAAGCAGAGACAGGACTGAAAACTCAGGAAACAATAAATAAAATGGAAAGCGTGGGCCAAATCTTTTCACACTGAAGGAGATAAACATATGGAATAAGTTATTGGAGCCAGCAGCTAAATCACAAAGCGCAAATGAGTTCAACAGATATCTGTTTTGTTTGCTTGAAGACAAAAGAACCAAAAAGAGATTGGATAAGAAGGAAGTAAGTAGGAGTGTGTCTCCTTCCTACCATTCATTAATTCCACACAAATTTTGTTGAGCATCTACTAGATATTAGACCTTGAGCTAGTTCCCAAGGATGTAAAGAAGGATAAAATGTGGTCCCTGCTCTTAAATTTCTTACAGGCGAGTGCCCTGATTCCTCAAAGTTTTTATGGTTTCAGAGCCCTACTAAAATTCCATCAGAATAAGTGTTTTAGGCATCGAAAGACATGTAGGCTTGACTAATAAAATTAAATTCTGTCTCTTGGGATCCACATTTTGATGCATCATTTTCAAACCAAGGTCACTCCCACTCTTGGATGGAAGAGACCCAGAGGTCACAGTGGTGGGAGTTCTTTGGTTGGTTGCATGTGGTAGGACCTGGATGTTCATGCTATAGTAGAAACAGCCCAGGCGTTGCAGCCAGGGAGAATCCAGACTCAAGCATTAACTGGCCTTGAGAACTGAATCAAAGTATAAGCTTCAGCATTTAACAATTTGACTATTGGGAGACAATTCACATGGACCTGCAGGAAGGAAAAACTGCAACAAGTTTGTGAAGTGAAAGTTGCTCAGTCCTGTTGGACTCTTTGCAACCCCATGGACTATACAGCCCATGGAATTCTCCAGGCCAGAATACTGGAGTGGGTAGCCTTTCCCTTCTCCAGGGCATCTTCCCAACCCAGGGACCGAACCCAGGTCTCCCACATTGTGGGCGGATTCTTTACCAGCTGAGCCACAAGGGAAGCCCAACAAGTTTGTTAAATTAGATACAAAACTGGATAGTGCCCTACTGGTAACAGGAAGAATTCATTTACTTATTTGCTGTACAAAAATAAGTTGCAAAAAGTGGATGCAGGTATACATATCACTGATTGATGTGCTGCACACCTGAGACTAATACAACATTGTACACCAAGTAGACTCCAATTAAAAAAATTTTAAGTTGCAATTTAGCAATCTAAAAGTTAACAGATTGGACTCTGTCATTTAACAGAGTCTGGGACCTGATCTTAGCATATGTGCAAAGGTAGCTTTCCCTAAAGAATGCTGTCATCTTTCGGTGAGCCTGTTAGTGCTTTTAATGATACTGGAAGCACATGAAGGCAGTCGTCCTTTTGCTTATTTCCAAGTTTCAGATTATTTTTTCTTACCAAGTAATCTAAGCTCCCGGAGTTCAGTGTCTTCATCTATAAAACAGAGAAAATAACACCCAGCTTTAAGGGTAGCTGTACGGAGGAGAAATGGTACATAAAAAGTGTCTGGCACAGGGTAGGTGCTAAATTAAAAATAGCTGTTAGGAGCAGTAACCATACACTATTATTAGATTTCCCTAAATCTTTCTTCTCCAATGGATCCAAGGGACTTCTCTGATGAGCCGCTGGTTAAGACTCCTGGCTCAATGTAGGGAGCCTGGGTTTGATCCCTGGTTGGGGAACAAGACCCTGCATGCTGCAACTAAGACTGAGCGCAGCCAAATAAATATATTTATTTGGTTAATAGCTGGGTGTTATTTTCTCTGTTTTATAGGTGAAGACACTGAACTCTGGGAGCTCAGATTACTTGGTAAGAAAAAATAATCTGGAACTTGGAAATAAGCAAAAGAATGACTGCCTTTTATTCTTAAATTAAAAATAAAATCAGAGCTTCCCTGATCCAGGAAGATTCCACGTGCCGTGGAGCAACTAAGCCCTTGTGCCGCAACTGTTGAGCCTGGGCTCTAGAGCTTAGGAGCCACGACCACTGAGCCCACGTGCCGAAACCACCGCCGCAACGCCTGAAGCCCGAGGACCCTAGCGCCCGAGCTCTGCAACGAGAGACGCCACCACAGTGAGAAGCCCAACACTCAAGGAAGAGAGGCCACTACCACCCACACACGCATACCTCTCTGCAACCAGAGCAAAGCCCGAGCAGCGACAAATACCCAGCTTAGCAACAAACAAATAAATAAAATTATTTAAATGACAATAATAAAAAATAAATTCAGGTAAAACTCAAACTGGCCATTCGGACACTAAATGAGCAACATTCCATCTGTGCCTGCCTCCTTCCAACCCGGCCACATGGAAGGACATAGTCCCGGGTCAGCTCTGAAAACAATAGCCTTTATCCCCCAGGGTCTACCTTTCTCCACCTCCCTGCCCCCATCATCCCACCACCGGATAGCACAACAGGACTTGGTAGGAGCTGCCAGTTCTCAGCAGAAAGTCTCCGCCCACACCGGGAAAGCCAGCCCCTGCTAGTAACCTAGTATTATTCAGTGCCTGATGAGAAATGTTTGTTTTTCCATGACAGTAACGTGAATAGTTCCCATGGGTGCTAATGGGACTTCCCCACAGATACACAAAAGAGAATAGCACTTTGAGTTCAAACAGATAGAACCTTCTACAGAACTCAGACATTATCTCATTAATTGTCTTTACATCCCTATGAAGTGAGTAGCGGCCAAGTACTATGCTGTCTAGAATCCAGATGAAGAAATTGAGAAACATGTCATTACAGGTGACATGGAAGGAGGTATTTTACAAAGGGAACCGACTTGAACTCCTCCGTGTATGTATGCGTGTGTGATTTCGGGGGGCTTCCCAGGTGGCGCTAACGGTAAGGAACCTGCCTGCCAATGCAGAGACATAAAAGACACGGATTCAGTCCCTGGGTTGGGAAGATGCCCTGGAGGAGGGTACCCACTTCAGTATTCTTGCAGGAGAATCTCACGGACAGAGGAGACTGGTGGGCAGGGGCCCATAGGGTCACAAAGAGTCAACACGACTGAAGCGCACACGAACAATTTCTGGGGCCCTACTCAGGGTCAGTGTCAATGAGAATCATCGAGGGCTTTATTTATTTATTCATTTACTCTGGTCGCGAGGTATGCAGGGTCTTAGTTCCCATGCCCCCTGCAGTGGAAGCTGGGAGCCCTAACCACCAGACCAGGGACCACCAGGGAATTCCCTCCATCCCTTTCGCTTAACATCTAAATGTAGCTATTAAAAACTAGCATATTTGTAGCTTATGTTACACTTCTGTTGGCAGAGCTGACTTAGAGTTCAGTGGGTTCCTTTGTGACCTCTACAAACAGTTCCTGTTTACACAGAAGAAAAAAATGTAACCAACAGTCTTGAGCTGTTGTCCTGCCTTGACCACTAACCAACCAGCAAGCTATGTGACCTTGATTAAATTACTCTTCATTTCCATGGGCTTCGATTTCCTTCTTGATAAAATTAAAGTTTTTGACTGTTGATTCCAAGGATCTCTTCCAGTTGTGATAACTAAGTACTTTAAAATAACTCTACTTTATCCCTTTGAGATCTTGACCAAATCCCAGAAAAGTCCTCAAGTATTCATTTCAGAACAAAATGAAGAAATATCCTCTTGCTTAAGAGTCTGTATATGTTCTATGCTGAGTCAGCTCCAGATGAAAAGACTGCTGGGATTTGCGGAGGGATATTAGACTAAATTTTAGGAATGCAAATGCACCTGAGAAAGGCATGAAAGCTTGGTTACAAGACATTCTGTGATTCAGGGATCGGACTTCTGTATCAATCAGCACAGACTGGGTTATGCTGTGTAATAAATAACCCCCAAATCTCTATGAATGCCTCAAACAAATATTTATTCCTTAGTCACAATATATGTTTATTTCTAGTCATTAGGAGCATTTGTTCATTTGTTTGCTCCGTAATTACTCAGGAACTTGGGTTAATAGAGAAGTCACCTTCCCAAATACTCAGTTGTTACTCCAGAGGAAAAGTGATACTCAAGGGTCTCATATAGATAATTATATGGTCAGCTAAGAAATAGTTCAGGTCACTTTCACTTGGTCTCATTGGCCAGAATCGGCCATGTGACCCTACTCAACTGCAAGGGGGCCAAGTGCAATCCTACACGGGCCCAGAAAGTAAAGAGCTAGAAATGTCTGACGTACATATCTATGACCTTCACTTGTTCCAAGATTGACCCTCAACTTATTCAGTCTCCCTAAGTATGTCCCAGAATGATATACATGTGTGGCCCCTAGGCCCACACAGACTGGAAGGAACCTCTTACATCACAGTCAGACACTTGAGCACCCTCAGGCCAGGCTCCAGGCCAGAGGGAGATGGGAAGTGAAATACAAAACAAATACCAAGTCACCTTATTTCATCTTTTTCCATTGAAAAGGGAATTCCCTCTAATCATCATTCAGTTTTTTACTTAGAAGCTTTTTATTTAAAAGCTTTCATGCTTTTAAAGACATTTGAGAGAGAGATTTAAGACGTATGTACCTATGTTCTCATTTTTGCCAAGTTAATCCCTTTTACATAAAACCATCTTCCAAAATCCAGGAAGTGTGGTTTCATGGATTTCTTTCCCAAGGATCAACAGCCCCACTGATCTGTGTTGAAGCAACCTTAAACAAACTTCACCACCATCAGAAACAACCCCCAAGTGCTTCCACGGCAACACTAACCACCCAGCACACATTCAGGGGCTGCTTTCAGAGGCTTCTCTGCCGACGGCTCCACTCCAACCAAATCACCGCACTCCGTGCAAACGCACACGTGGGGCCGGCCCCTCAGGGCAAGGATCCCTCCCACGGCCTCCATCCAGAATAGGACAGCCCTGGACATTATAGGCTGGACACTGGGCTTTTTCATCCAGCTACTTTATACCGTACAGACCCTCTTGTACACTGCAGGCACATACACAAACAAACGCAGCAAGATTACCCACTAAAACACTGAATGGCTCGGCTCAGCGCATAACATTAGACAGGTAGCTCTGCGAAGCAGTTCATGTGAGCCAAGGGACGACCAGTGGCAACAGACTTTAATGTCCTCTGAGCATCCCGCTTCCTGGGGTACAGTGTTTTGGTTCAAACTGAACCTCAGCGTGTCTCCTGACTCCTGAGTCACTGCAGAGACCTCTACGGCGGCTGCTCCCCAGGCACCAGTCCCCACGTTCAGACTGCTTTCCAGAATCACTTCCTCAGCCCATTTGGGGCTGACCCACTTTGCAGGTTAAGCAGCAGCCACAGAACAATCATATGTTCATATGGTTGCTGGAGACTGCAGGGTCGGAAGCACTGCTAAAAACAAGCGTGATGCTTGGCCCCCGGAAAAACCCAAGTTACCATGATATACAACTTTGTTTTAGCTCCATGCCTCAAATTGAGGCCAAGGTAATGTTTAACTGAAAATAGGATAGGAGCAAACATTTCTGAGCTCTTAACCCACACCAGACCCCTTGCTCAGAGCTCAAGTGCATTTATTCATTTAATCCTCCCAAAAACCCTATGAGGGCTTTCTCGAGGTTCAGCGGATGAAAAGTCCCCTACAATGCAGGAGACATGGGTTCGATACCTGGGCTGGGAAGATCCCCTGGAGGAGGGCATGGCAACCCACTTCAGTATTCTGGTGAATTCTGTCCATGGAGAATCCCATGGACAGAGGAGCCTGGCAGGCTAGAGTCCCTAGTGTCGCAAAGAGTTGGACAGGACTGAAGTGACTTAGCACGCACACACATCACTCTCAAAAGGATTTTGGTTTGTACAAGATTGAAAACCGCCATATAGAACTTTACCACCTGTCTAATTTACACCCAGGTGAATTCAAGACTCTTGAACAAGAAGAGATGCATTCCTGGCCTCTTCCTTCATTGTCTTGTGTAGCCAGCATCTCTGCTTTGCACAAATTAGGTCAAAGTTACAGCTGGGTAATAGGGGTCTTGGGCTTCCCTGGTGGCTCAGATGGTAAAGAATCCACCTGCGATGCAAGAGACCTGGGTTCGATTCCTGGGTTGGGAAGATCCCCTGGAGGAGGGCATGGCAACCCATTCCAACATTTTTGCCTGGAGAAACCCCATGGACAGAGGAGCCTGGCAGCTACAGAACATGGGGTTGCAGACACAACTGAATGACTAAGCACACCAATAGGGGGCCTTAGTTCTTCACCCAAAGCTTCAGACCCCAGACTCTGGCTGCACCCTTGACACTCACGAATCATTGATCATAAGTGAAACCAGATCAGCAAAAGAACCAACAACATTCCTGGGAGTAACTGAAAATACATGTCCTACTGACAGGGCATCTGTAAAACCAATGCAACAGCACATTCTTTTACGGAGGTGACCTGAGGCTTTTCATCTCAGAAACTCACCTTGATAGATGATGATGAGAACGAGATTTGCTGACAAGGAGAGAAGGGACCACTGTGAACCACTGAGCTTGCTTCTCCCTTGGGAGGAGGCTGTAATAACTGACTTGGAAATTGCTCACTGATCAACCCGTCAATAAAGATCAATATATCAGAGAAATTTCTGTAATGAGGCACCCTGATCACATTTTTCTTGGTCAAAACTGGCACTCTCCTGCTAAGACACATCCATGGAAGAAACTTGGGACTGTTTTAATTCATCAAGAACCTAAAAATTCCAAGGATAGAAAAATATTTTTATTTTTATAGAAAATAAAACATATAGAAAAATCAAGTATGAATTAATTCATTAATTAATTCTTTCATATAAATGAAAGGCACTAAAAGAAAAACATAGCAAGCAAAAATGAAATAAAAATATAGTTCTTACCACTAGATACTGCCAGTGCGCTGGCTGGGGAAGATGAGGCACAGAGAGAGAGACAGTAAAATAACAGGATGAGGGGTACAATGAGCATTCATTCTAAAGATCCAACTAGGGGAAGATCAACAGATTTTGGGACATTCAGGGAAAAGATTATGGAATTGGAGAAATCTTTAGAAATGAGTGGGACTTCCCTGGTGATCCAATGGTTAGGAATCCACCTGCCAACCCAGGGGATGCAGGTTCGATCCCTGGTCCAGGAGCTAAGATCCCATGTGCTGTGGGGCAACTGAGCCTGCATACCACAAGAGAGAAGCCGGCACAGTGCAACAGAAGATCCCACGTGCCACAACTAAGACCCGACGCAGTCAAAAATAAGCAAATAAAGAAAATTTTAAAACAGGAAAAAGAACTCACACAAAATTTAAAGCAGGAAAAAGACCTAACACAAAATTTTAAAGCAGGTAAAAGAATTTTCGTAGGCAAAGAGAAAAGGAAGAGGCACGCCCAGCAGGAGCCCACGCGGAGTTTTCCCCTGGGAACACTTCAAGCCTAACAGCCGTGTGACAGCCACCCTCCATGTGATATAGCAGCCACGGGTGTGCGGGTGCACCTTCAGCTCAGTTCAGTTGCTCAGTCGCGTCTGACTCTGCGACCCCATGAATCGCAGCACGCCAGGCCTCCCTGTCCCTCACCAACTCCTGGAGTTCACTCAGACTCACGTCCATCGAGTCGGTGATGCCATCCAGCCATGTCATCCTCTGTCGTCCCCTTCTCCTCCTGCCCTCAGTCCCTCCCAGCATCAGGGTCTTTTCCCATGAGTCAGCTCTTTGCATGAGGTGGCCAAAGTACTGGAGCTTCAGCTTTAGCATCATTCCCTCCAAAGAACACCCAGGGCTGATCTTCTTCAGAATGGACTGGTTGGATCTCCTTGCAGTCCAAGGGACTCTCAGGAGTCTTCTCCAACACCACAGTTCAAAAGCATCAGTTCTTCATCGCTCAGCTTTCTTCACAGTCCAACTCTCACATCCATACATGACCACTGGAAAAACCATAGCCTTGGAGCAGGGAAATGAGGCAGGGGACGTTTCCCCATATTCAGCAAAAGGTGAAACAAGCCCATCGGCCTCTGCCCAAGGCAGGGAAATTGGGCTCACCATCTATCTACACTTTCCAAGACACTGAGCAGTTCATCCGTCAAGATCTTAAATGCCTTCAACAGGTCTCAGGGCATATGATTCATGTCATTTCTGATTCACTCAGGGACGATGTCTATCACATCCATTTCTTCTTTGGTATTTAACCCTATAGCGACACACCTGAAAAGCTAGAAGAGCCTAGAAGAGATTAACACATTCCATGAGTGAAGGTTAAAGGGCGGAATAAATGTCTTCATTGACTGTTTCATTTCAGTGAAAGAAACTGAAAGTGAAAGCTGCTCAGCCATGTGCAACTCTTTGCCACCCCACAGACTATACAGTCTGTGGAATTCTCCAGGCCAAAATACTGGAGTGGGTAGCTGTTCCCTTCTTCAGGGGCTCTTCCCAACCCAGGGATCAAACCCAGGTCTCCCACACTGCAGGTGGATTCTTTACCAGCTGAGCCAGAAGGGAAGCTTAAGAATACTGGAATGGGTAGCCTATCCCTTCTCCAGCGGATCTTCCCAACCCAGGAATCTAACAGAGAGGAGGCTATTTCAGTGGTTCAGTGGTTCAGTATTTTATTTTACCTCTCTGCATGTTCAAGACTTTACATCTTTTACAATGTAAAAGTATGATGCCAGAAAATGTCTATTTTAATAACTCAAATCCACATTAAAAGAATCTTGCCGGTTTTACTGGTTTCTTGATCCCATCTTTCTAGAGATTTTTAGGTCAAGGCTGTTGACACTTAAGATAACAATTTATTGGAAGATCTTAAAACCGTCTTATCTGATGGTTTTTCAAAGCAATTACTGCTCTCATACCCTAGAGAATGACATCTGTGAAAAAAGTATTCATTATAAGGAAAACATTAAGGGGGTCTGTTTTGTCATATAAAGCAAAGAAATTCATCTTCAAGGATTGAAACAATAAGGGGACAAATTTCTATGAGAAAAGATCAGGGGTAGCCTTTGAAGAGTGCTAAAAATCAGATGAGATTCTGGAAAATGAGACCAAAATGTAGCTCCAGATTTTATGAAAGATGATATTCTGAAAACTGTAGATCTGACATGTTTCCCTGGCAAAATTCTAGAAAAGTAAACACAGGAGGGGAAAGTCTTGTGAACACAAGAAAAATAAGATAAGATTACAGCAAATCAGTAAGCGTTCAATGAGAATACCCAAGAGAGTTCATTTCCTTTTCATGTAAAGATTATCAGCCTGAGGAATATTTTCAACAACTAGACCTCAACTTTTTGAATTTTTGATAAAATCTCTTTCACTCGCGTGGTGTTGATGGAGAAATATGAGCTGGATGATAACACAGCCGTAGGTGAGTCACACTTAGTCAAACAATGTTATGCAAGAATATTTGCTTCCTGTGGGTGGGTTGTCCTTGGATGTGCTTGAGGCTGGGGCTGTCGGCAAGCCTGTTTCTTCTGGGCTCGATGTTATGGTCCAAAAGGCGGCTTCTCCGTTTAGCTGCTCTCCAAGTTGTCTCTGCCACCTCTTCCTATTGAGATCAACTTAACATCAAAATGCCTGAGGATCTAACATATTGATAATTATGACCCTGGAATGGGAAGGAAGCATATTATATTGACAGTTTAAAATTCTGATTACCATAAAGTATGCTCTTTTTAATGATATTTAAATATACATATTCTATTTCTCAGAGATCCTAATAGCTTTTCCCTCATAACAGCTCTCATTCTTAAGAAACCTAGCACACACAAGTTACTTAGTAAGCAGTGGCTTAATGAATAAGATGCTTTGATAATCCTTAAGAATACATATAATGAATTCTAGCTCAGCTAGTAAAGAATCCGCCTGCAGTGTGGGAGACCTGGGTTTGATCCCGGGGTTGGGAAGATTCCCCTGGAGAAGGGAAAGGCTACTCACTCCAGTATTCTGGCCTGGAGAATTCCATGGACTGACTACCCATGGGGTCGCAAAGAGTCGGACATGACTGAGTGACTTTCACTTTCACTTTTCACTGCCACTTGGCTGGTATGATGTTGAGAGGCAACATTTTTGTGAATTTAGGGAGAGCTCCATGGCCAACTCTAGGCAATACAGACATTTGCTTCCTAGGGCAGTCGGGGTCTGAACAAAGGGCAGTCACGGCAGCTGGCAAAGCCGTCAGTGGATGCTGGGTACAAAGCAGGCTGGAGGTGATAGCCCAACCTGAGACCACAAAGATCAGGCGATCTGGCACCCTGTAGATATTAAGATTGCAAAAGTGACCAAGGATCATGAAAGAAAATAATTGGTACTTATTTGCAAATAATTTCTTATATGTTTTATAAGTTAATCAAGGTCAAAATGAACATAAATTCCCCTCGGTCTGTATATTTTCAACTCACGTATCCTCAGTTTTTTTCTGCTTCTGCTTAAGGAGATAAAGTTCATCCATTCTGGGAAAAACAAAAACAAAAAACCCTCTCTTCGACCCAGCCTAAGCCAGTGGCTCTCAGTTGTCATCCTGCACCATGGTGAGGTGTCTTGCTCCAGCATCTCTAGTCTCATCTTTATCTCTCCATCACCACCTTGACATTACAGTGTCAAGCAAAGTAGCAACACTCAAGCCAAAGATCTCCTTTACTGCTCAGAACAATCCTCATTTTGCAGATGATGACTCAGAAACACAGAGAGGATTTTAGTAACTAGGTCAAATCATCCAGCTGGTAACAGGAATTCAAACCCGGTTGTGAGGCTTTGAATCAACCCTTGTGTTCTGTGGTCCTTTTCCTCCTCAAGTCAGAAAATCTGAAGCCTGCTGTCATTGGATGGCAAAGATCTGGACACCTGCCTCCCTCTGAGCATCCCACCAGAACATGAGGTCTCCCAGGAGACAGTGGAGATGTAGAAGGCCCACTCAGTCATGCCCACCTCGTCCACTGCTTCCAACCCAGGAGGCTACTCAAGCCTCAAAGCTTGAGGCTCATTATCCTGATTTCCCCTGAATCTGTAACTTCCAGTGTGAGGAGCCTGGCTCTTGGCATTCCAGCCTTGACTGACATAGTCCTTCTACAGCTTATGAGCCCATAAGTGCAGACACTAGAAACTCAGCCCAATTCTGATGCTGAGATGGGAGGTAACCGCAACCAACTCCTCTCTTTCTCTCTCCTTAACGATAAAGCTGTAACAATATCCATCCCTTTCCATGCCAGAGCATTTTCACTGGACAATAATTGGAAAATACATAGAAAAAATAAAGACAAGGCGAAGAACAATGGTATAATAGATTCCCATTATGTAAAGGAGAGATAAAAATCTATAATATATACTGTATAAGTTAACTAGTAAAATGAATGGCCATGGTGGAAAGACAGGATGAGGCAAGATGGGAAAAGAGCAGATGAGGAATGGAATGAGAGAAACATTTTTCGTTGTATAATTTTGTGTGTGAATTTCTTTGTCATGTAAGGAGGTTTACTGGGGCTTCCCTGGTGGCTCAGCGGTAAAGAATCCACCTGCCAGTGCAGGAGACCTGGGTTTGATCCCTGGGTCAGGAAGACCCCCTGGAGAAGGGAATGGCAACCCACTCTAGTCTTCTTGCCTGGAGAATTCCATAGACAGAGGAGCCTGGCGGATTACAGTCTATAGGGTTGCAAAAGAGTTGGACATGACTTCAGGATAAAACAACAACAAAGGAAGCTTATTAGTTTTCTTTTATCAATATAGATCTTATAACTTGTTATTGAGGTGGATGTTGGTTTATGATATTATATAAATTTCATGTGTACAGCATTCTATTTTGACTTCTGTACACACTACAGTTTCCATTTGTCACCATTCAATTGACCCCTTCACCCATTTGACCCTGTGCCCACCCCATCTCCCTGGTACTCAGTATTTTGTTCTCTGTTTTTGTGCTTGTTTTGGCTTGGTTTGATTTATTCATTGTATTCCACTTATGAGTGAAATTATACGGCATTTGTCTTTCTCCATCTGACTTATTTCACTTAGCATCATACCCTTAAAGTTCATCCATGTTATCACAAATGACAAGATTTCATCTTTCTTTTAGTGGCTGAGTATTTTGTATAATTTTCAATCCACTGGAATGTATCACCTATTCAAAAATCAAACACGCTGATTTTCAAATTAAAATAAACTGTTATTGTCAGACCTGTTAACATGGTTTGCCTCTGGACAGAGAAACCAAAAGGCAAGAAGTTGATATACTGGTTTGCTAGGGCGGCTGTAGCAAAGTACCACAAACTAGACGGCTTAAAGCAACAGAAATTCATTCTCTTACAGCTGTGGAGGAGAGAAGTCCAAAACCAAGCTCTCAGTAGGGATTTCTTCCCTCTGAAATGCTTAGGTCCTTCCTTGCCTCTTCCTAACTTCCAGCGGAGGCTGCCATTCCTTGGCGCTCCCGGGTTTACAACTTTATCCTTCCATCCTCTGACTCTGTTATGATGTGGCTTCTCCCAGTTGGTGTCTGCGTCCAAATTTCCCTCCGTCTATAAGTCACGACCATACTGCGTTCAGGGTCCATCGTAGGCCGCTATGACCTCAACGTAACGGATCACTTCTGCAATGACCCTATTTCCAAATAAGGTCACGTTCTGAGGTTCTGGGGTTAGAACGTCCGTGTATCTTGTAGGGGACGATGCACAACCCACAGCAGATGGAATAAACGGGAAAATCGTTCTCAGCACCGCCCTTCTGTTTCTTCATACCACGTGCAAAAGAGACGTACACAACATGCAAAATTTCAAAGACTATCGTCACAAACCCATTCACTGTTGGAAAAAGGGTGCTCTCCCTTCAGGCTGTACTCTGAAACCCTTCTGTATGAGAATTCTCCCTGTACTTGTGATTGCTTGGGGGCTGAGTTGTTGTGTTGGGTTTCTTTCCCAGCATGCTAAAAGTAAAAAATAGGTGTTAGGGAAGCATATGCACATTTACACAAGCCCTCAAAAGCCCTGATCTTTTCATGACCCCAGTGCAGTCAGAGTGGGACCCCACTGGCCCAGAGTCGTTTTAGTACAACTGGCCCAAAGCATTCTTCATTTTTGGTTTACATTCCTCTCCTATAAATACAGAAAGGGGAAAATATGTATCACCCAGGATCCCCCTCCCCAGCATTTATTAATTACCCAATAAAATAGAATGGCTTCATCATTAATTCAGATGATGATCATTCGCCTAGAAAGCCATAGGAAATTTCTGCAGCAGAAAGGCCACAGGCCACGCAGCAACGGATATTTCAGCTGCGATATCCTGAAGGAGTTTGTTTGTCAAAATGAAAAAGGAGTTAAATTGTTTGCTGGCAACAATTCAGAGCTGTAGGAGGTTGCAGGGAGATGGCAAGGCTACGAGCATTCTCCGATCACCGTAAATCCAACATGAAAACACAGGGGTTTCTTTGAAAAGATCTCTTATTAAATATAATAATCAGGGCCAATTTTCAAATGCAAAGAAATCCAATTAAGTCATACAGTTTCAGGAATATATCTTTTCTCAAAGTACAGTTGATCCTTGAACAACGAGGGGGATAGGGGAGCCCACAACTTCAGAGTTTAAAATCACTACATAACTGTACAATCAGCCCTTCTTATCCGTGGTTCCACATCCTTGAATTCAACCAACCACAGATCACGTGGTACATATTTATTGAGAAAAACAACTCTTAGTGGACCCGAGTTGTTCATAAGTCAACTATATACCTATATCCAAATCACTTTTTATTATTGGCCTCTGCTTAATAGGTTTCATTCACACCAAAAGAGCTAAACCTTCATAAAGTGTATCTTGTTAACCTGATTTCTTTTGTTACTAATATATGCAAGACTCTTTGTCAATCACTATTAAGAACACAGATATAAAGGAAGCAGAGGGGACTTCCCTCCCCGGTGGTCCGGTGGTTAACACTTCACCTTCCAATGCAGAGGCTGCGGGTTTGATCCCTGGTCAGGGAGCTAGGATCTCACATGTCTTGCAGCCAAAAAAAAAACCCAAAACACTAAACACACAAGCAAACAAACAGAAAACAGAAGCAGGGCTTCCCTGATGGCCCAGCAGTTGAGAATCCGCCTGCCAATGCAATGCAGGGGATGTGGGTTCGATCTCTGGTCCAGGAAGAGTCTTCAGGCCTCTGGGTAACTACTGAGCCCACACCCTAGAACCCGTGCTCTGCAACAAGAGAAGCTGTGGCAATGAAAAGCCCGTGTGCTGCAACTAGAGAAAGCCTGAGCGCAGCCACCAAGACCAGAGTGGCCAAAAATAAACAAATAACAACTTTTCAAAATAGAATATTATAACAAATTCAATGAAAGACTTTAAGATGGTCCACATCAAAAAAAAAATCTTAGAAAAAGAAAGAAAGCATAGGCCCTTTCCTCAATATACTTGTCATTTGGTGAAGGACAGAGACATAACTAACTAAACACAGAGTGGAGTGACTGGACCTGAAGCACGCACAGCATAACATCCACTAACTTCTTTATAAAGATAGTAATGTTAGTGTGAAAGTTGCTCAGTACTGTCCAACTCTTTGTGACCCCCTGGACCATAGCCTACCAGGCTCCTCTGTCCATGAGACTCACCAGGCAAGAATACTGGAGTGGGTTTCCATTTCCTCCTCCAGGGGATCTTCCCAGCCCAGGGATGGAACCCAGGTCTCCTGCACTGCAGGCGGATGCTTTACCATCTGAACCACGAGGGAAGCCCCCCTAAGATACAGGATGTTCAACAAATAATAACAATCATCATAGGTTCACAGCAAAGGGAGTTAAACAGAATTCAAGCAGGCTTAAATAAAGTTACAAGAATTATGCTGTAAGAAGTCAGGAGACGAGACAACTGCTTCTGACTAGAGATATCAGAGATGCTTTATGAGATGAATTGGTACACCGGGACTTAAAGGATGAGAATGATTACTCATGTTCCGAGTGGAAGAACTCGACATCGGAGGCTGAGCAAAGTTCGGGCGGAGTCCTGTAAGGTCCCGACATATTCAATGCCTGGCAAGGTTAGAGCAGCCAAAACATGGGAAGCATTTAATGAACAAAAGCCTTGGAAAAGCAGTCTCAGGTTAGATCAAGGAAGATTTCCCCTGCCAGGCTGAGTTTTAGAGGTTAATCTTTATACAAGGGAACCCGTTGCAGTTTTGTGAAGAGGAGATTGATATAATTAGATCTACATTTAGGAATATAACTCTAGGCTACCATAAAATACTCAGCATTCATCCAGTGTGGCAGATGAACTAGGGTGAGGAAAAACTGTCCATGAAGCTCTCAGAGGGGAAGTCTCAGTGTTAGCTCATTCTCAGCCTAATTACAAAGCCACCTCACATCTTCAAAGCACTGTGATTTTTACAGTGTCCATTATTTTATCTAAACCACCCAAGACTCCGATGAGCTGGTATAGTATCATGCCCATTTAATGGGCATGGAAATAAACGCTCATGTACATTAAATAATTTGCCCACAGCTAAAAAAACACCTGCTCCTCCCCTTTCAAACCAACTGCTCTTCAAGCTAAACCTCAGCCAGCTCCAGATATGTTCGTCTTTATTTTACAATGAGGTTATTGACTCAAAGGTACCTCAGATAGTAGGTACGAAGATGGAAATATTTAGGAGTTTAAACACTAGTTTCCTCTAGATGAAACTGCCTCTCGGGTCATTCTCGTGTGTGCACATACACAGACACACACCCGAAACACTTTAACACTAAGATTTAAAGTGAAGCAAATGTTAGCAGTCAACTTTTAAACTTTTGAAAATAGTGTCATTAAAGGAGTAACAGCCACAATAACAAGACTGACAATGAACAGTCAGCCCTCCTATGGTGTGAATGAGGAGAATTGTTTGCTACGCTCCCTGAGGAATGTGGGTCAGCCTGCTCACGGCTCCCCTTCAGCCCCGTCTGAAGCGTTAACAAATGGCTTTTGTGTCCCCGTCTGTGTGACTGGACCAGCAGCGACTTCACACAAGCAGGGTTTACATGGAAAGGCTCGAATCTACAGTAGCCACTGCTGACCCAGAGGGACTGAAAGGCGCTGGGCTGTCCCGCCCCGCCCCCTCCCGCTCGGCTCTCTGTCTGGGAAGGCGCTAACCAGCGGACCAGCTCTGCCCTTTGCTGGCAAGGAGGCCTGAGCCAGGTTTTCTGCCAGCCCCCACTAACATGTCCTTAGGACTACCAAGGATATCCTTGGGGGTGGCCAGTCAGTTCAGTGGCTCAGTCGTGTCCGACTCTTTGCGACCCCATGGACCACAGCACACCAGGCCTCCCTGTCCATCACCAACTCCCAGAGTTTACCCAAACTCACGTCCATCAAGTCAGTGATGCCATCCAACCATCTCATATTGTGGGTGATAAGGCTTTTTATTTTTCAAACTTCCATGGAAGGGGAAACAGAAGGTTCTATTCCTCCTTTTAAATGAAGCCATTTCAGGTAAAGCTCTTTTGTGACCATTTTCAAGCCCCCTACCCACCCGGGCCACTTTCCTTTTCTCCCTCTTCATTAAATGGTCTCAGGAATCATCATTGCTTCTGCTCATTTGATTGTTAGGATCCAGCTATTAGTACATTTCCTAACTAGTCTTATGTTCTACTACTTAAATGTCTTTCTACAGTGAAAAATTCATTCCAAAATTCCTCCAAAAATCTCAGATATTGGGCCCAGTCATTTCTTAGGTTAAGCTTTGGGCAAGATATAGAACTGGTAATTACAGTTAGCCCAAAGGATAAGAACTGTAAACCAAAAGAATAAATTACTTACAACCTTGTGAAGGGATTGTATTGCTTTCTCTGTATATTAAAATTTGATATCCTAACCTCTGCATGAGTGGAAGGAATCATGCTTGCAAATTCAACAACCATCTATTTGTAACTAATAGTACAGCATATCATCTGTGCAAAACTTCTTGCTTCTCAGGATGTCGACGTTGTATCTGGCAGCTTCTTCTTGCAGCAAGGAAACTGAGGGGCTAAAAGTTGGTTTTCCATGTGTCCCCAGAGTTAACTAATTTTTGAGGAAACAAGAGGAATAATAGAATTCGCTTTTTTATTTTGAGACTGTGCATGACAGGGCAGGCAAGTCTCTATATTAAGACACAAATCAGGAAAGCTTTTATCAGTAAAATAATGAGGAAGTTTTGGACAAATTAACCAAACCAACAACTGCTTTTTAACTAACTGAAAATGCCAGCCAGAACTGCCAACTTGGTAGTCTTAGATAGCCCTTTACTTTGTAAGGGGAAATTCATCTATCTAGGCCAGTGGTTATCAGTCCTTTTTTTTTTTTTCCATTATCACTCCCTCAAAGATGAAAAACATTTGAGTTTAAGTCTATGTAACAAGGGAAATTAAATATAAAAGAATAAGCTTTTATTGAGTAATGCTGGTCTTGGAAGATCACAAACCAATGTGATAGCTAAAAACTTTTTGCCTCCCAAGAAACAACTTTTGCCCTTTTCAAGTCAATATCACCCCAACTGAGGATGCATGCTGTAGCCTACTGCCTGTGTATCAAAATGATTAACTGACTCAGCCCAACAGTGTGAGTAAATCTGTATTAAAACTTCCCTCACTGTTCTGTAGTATATTTTGACTCATCTGCCTCCCCACCAGCCTGGGAGCTTCTCAATGGAATTTTTGAGTTTTCAGCAAAGAGCTCAAAAGAGTTGAGGAAATGAATGCACACATAAGCAAATGAATGAAATATAAATATAAAGACTGGTTGTGAAAGCGTTAGCTGCTCAGTCATGTCTGACTCTTTGTGACCCCATGGACTGGGGCATGCTAGGCTCCTCTGTCCATTGGATTCTCCAGGCAAGAATACTGGAATGGGTTGCCATGCCCTTCTCCAGAGGATCTTACTGACCCAGGAATCAAACCCAGGTCTCCTGTATTGCAGCCAGGTTCTTTATCACCTGAGCCACCAGGGAAGCTGATTACTAAAACCATTAAGAAGCTAGTACATCCTTGACAGCTTTGCCTCTTTATGCCTCGACTAGCTGACCCAAGTTTCCAACAGTAAAGACATCTTCAGGTGTCACCCCAGACAAGGGACTCATGTGAAAAGGTGCTAAAGGTTTTCAAACACCCGCAAGGTCTTGCCCACTTTGCGGAGGATGACAGGTGCAGTAGGCAGTGCCAGAGACGTGATGTTCGTCTGATGTCTTTGTGACCGTTTCTCCACCAGTCACAAGAAGATGTGGGAAGTAGCAATTATGTTGTCTCCAGGCAGCACTGCAAATTTACTCACCGAAATGAACACTTAACTTTTCTCACTGTTGTGCTGGACCAGCTCAAAGAGTGATGGCCAACGACAGGGCCGATGGCACAGGCAAGGCGGAGCAGGGAACCCTGCCATTAGAAGGATGTCCCTAGGGAAGACTGTGGAGGGTGGGTAGGAAGCCTCAGACCCCTTCCTGCCAGACCCTGAGATCCCCCAGGATGCAGCAAGACTCATCAGGAAGAGCCGTCATCTCCGTAGTGTTTTCTCCACTTAACCAGCACATTAAATGTGCTACCTCATCCCCACCAGATCCATCACCGCCTGCATCCCCCAAACAATCGCTCAGCCAAAGTTCCATCAATTTCAGACTGCTGCTGCAGAGCACCTTATTGGAGGTACTAGCTGTTGTAGATCAGGAACAGCATAGAGTGATAATAACCAAAACCGGCAGTATACTCATGCAGTGTTTTAACATTTTCACAGTGCTTTTAAATTTTATCTTTACCACACTGTGAACAATATAGAGCAGACAGGTATTGGCTCCATTTTATAGATAAGAAGTCCAGTTCAATTGCTCAGTCATACCCGACTCTTTGCAACCGCATGGACTGCAGCACACCAGGCCTCCCTGTCCATCACCAACTCCCGGAGCTTACTCAAATTCATGTTCATTGAGTTGGTGATGCCATCCAACCATCTCATCCTCTGTCGTCCCCTTCTCCTCCCACCTTCAATCTTTCCCAGCATCAGGGTCTTTTCCAATGAGTCAGTTCTTCATATTAAGTGGCCAAAGTATTGGAGTTTCAGTTTCAGCATCAGTCCTTCCAATGAATATACAGGACTGACTTCCTTTAGGGTGGACTGGTTGTATCTCCTTGCAGTCCAAGGGACTCTCAAGAGTCTTCTCCAACACCGCAGTTCAAAAGCATCAGTTCTTTGGAGGTCAGCTTTCTTTGTAGTCCAACTCTCACATCCATACGTGACTACTAGAAAAACCATAGCTTTGACTAGAAGGATCCTTGTTGGCAAAGTAATATCTCTGCTTTTTAATATGCTGTCTAGGTTGGTCATAACTTTTTTTCCAAGGAGCAAGTATCTTTTAATTTCATGGCTGCAGTCACCATCTGCAGTGATTTTGAACCCCCCAAAATAAAGTCTATCACTGTTTTCACTGCTTCCCCATCTATTTGATGTGAAGTGATGGGACCAGATGCCATGATCTTAGTTTTCTGAATGTTGAGTTTTAAGCGAGCTTTTTCACTCTCTTCTTTCACTTTCATCAAGAGGCTTTTTAGTTCCTCTTCACTTTCTGCCATAAGGGTGGTGTCATCTGCATATCTGAGGTTTTGATATTTCTCACAGAAATCTTGATTCCAGCTTGTGCTTCCTCGAGCCCAGCGTTTCTCATGATGTACTCTGCATATAAGATAAATAAGCAGGGTGAAAATATACAGCCTTAACATACTTCTTTCCCAATTTGAAATCAGTCTGTTTTTCCATGTTCAGTTCTAACTGTTGCTTCCTGACCTGCATACAGATTTTTCAGGAAGCAGGTCAGGTGGTCTGGTATTCTCATCTCTTGAAGAATTTTCCACAGTTTGTTGTGATCCACACAGTCAAAGGCTTTGGCACAGTCAATGAAGCAGAAGTAGATGTTTTTCTGGAACTCTCTTGCTTTTCTGATTATCCAACAGATGTTGGCAATTTGATCTCTGGTTCTTCTGCCTTTTCTAAATCCAGCTTGAACATCTAGAAGTTCTTGGTTCACGTACTATTGAAGCCTGGCTTGGAGAATTTTGAGCATTATATTGCTAGCATGTGAGATGAGTGCAATTGTGCGGTAGTTTGAGAATTCTTTGGCATTGCTTTTCTTTGGGATTGGAATGAAAACTGACCTTTTCCAGTCCCATGGCCACTGCTGAGTTTTCCAAATTTACCGGGATGTTGAGTGTAGCACTTTCACTGCATCATCTTTTAGGATTTGAAATAGCTCAGCTGGAATTCCATCACCTCCACTAGCTTTGTTCATGGTGATGCTTCCTAAGGCTCACTTGACTTCACATTCCAGGATGTCTGGAACATTCCAGTGAATATTCAGGACTGATTTCCCTTAGGATGGACTGGTTGGCTCTCCTTGCAGTCCAAGGGACTCTCAAGAGTCTTCTCCAACACCACAGTTCAAAAGCATCAATTCTTTGGCACTCAGCTTTCTTTATGGTCCAACTCTCAAATCCATACATGACTACTGGAAAAACCATAGCCTTGACTAGAAGGACCTTAGATAGATAAGAAAGCTGCGGGCAAATGAGCTGCCTTTGATTACAATGGCTGGAAGCTCTATGGAGTGTTCTCTCTTCTAGTGCCAAGGGTTCCAGATCGGGCATTGCCAGGTATTCCGTGCTGGCCCAAGATTCACTACTTACCTTCTCTCAACCTTGGCTCCCCAGTTTAAAAATAAAACACTGACCATAAAACTTATCTCAAAGGGTTGTTGACAGTTTGAATGAGGTAACGCTAATAAAGCATCAAGCACAGTAACTGGCAAAAGATAAGGGCTTCAAAAAGTAGATTTATTAGTACTGGTACTCATATTTAGAGGCCACGAAATATTAAGCAATACATGCAAAGCCAAAATGACTTGACTTCAGCAGCTCTAAAGGGAACAGGAAAATATTCAAATTCTCCTAAGTATTAAAAAAAAAAAAAAAAAACGTTTTATCCATCAGAAATAAAGCCAAAAGACAAAATAATCGCATTAAAGGAATATAAAACATGCACTTTCAAAACATATCCTTTAAAATATTGTGTACATTATTCAGCCTTAAAAGAAGGAAATCTTGCCATTTGGGACAACATGATGAACCTGGAGGACATTATGCTAAGCTGGACACAGAAAGACAAATACTGCAAGAGCTCACTTATAAGTGGAATTTAAAATAGTTGAGGGCTTCCCCGGTGGCTCAGTGGTAAAGAATCGACCTGCCAATGAAGGAGACACAGGTTCAATCGCTGGGTCAGGAAGATCTCCTGGAGTAGGAAATGGCAACCCTCTCCAGTATTCTTGCCTGGGAAATCCCATGACCAGAGGAGCCTGGGGGGCTATAGTCCATGGGGGTCACAAGAGTTCGACACAACTTATCAACTAAACAACAACAAGAAATACTTGAACTCATAGAAGCAGAGAGCTGAATGGTGGTTGCCAGAGGCTGGGGGAGAGGGGTTGGGGGGGAAACAGGCTTCAGGATGAAGGGCTGGGTGAATAGCTGAGAGGGAGAAGAGATGTTAATAAAGGATACAAAGTTTCAATTATGCAAGATGAACAGACTGGAGATCTAATGTACAGCATGCTGACTACAGGTAACAATACTCAATTGCATACCTGAAATTTGCTCAAAGTGTAGGTCTTAAGTATTGTCACCAAAAAGAAAAATAAAAAGGTAACAATGTGATATGACAGATATGTTAATTAGCTTGAGTGTGGTTATCATTTCACAATGTACCCTATTTAAAAACATCAAGTGGTACACCTTAAATATATACAATTCCTATATGTCAGTCATGTAGCAATAGAGCTGGGGGAGGGGGGAAGGACATATCATTTATATAATGAATTTTAGCAGTTGACCTCGCGTCTCCAAAATTCCATTTAATAAGGAAGAATCTGGAAGGTGGAAATTAAAGTATTTTTCCAAAGTTAGATAGGAGATCATTTGTCCGGCCATGTGAAACAACACATCTACAAAAACATCCCAAATCAAACGTAAGCTTCCTGAGTGGAGGGATTATGGTCTGTCTTGGTAGAGTTTTGCTGTGTCCCCAGGGCCAAGAACAGTTCCTTCACGTAGTAAGTTATCAAAAAGAAATGCATGTTGAATATTGAAACTATTAAGTGCTTGAGCATCTCAGATGTCATCAAGTAGATTATCCATTGAGTTATTTAACTTTCTGTTGCTGATCCATTCTCATTGGCTTACTCAGAACATACCTATTAAACACCTGCCATGTACCAAACACTGGGTTGGATGCTCAGGGCAGAAATAGCAGAATAAGATAGCTAGCTCTAGGAGCTTACCCTCTAGGAGCTTACAGTCTGCAGGGAAAAGAGGAAGAGAAAAGCAATGAGGTCCCCCAGGGAGTGGAAGATGATAAACTTGCCTGGCCTCTCCTCTTCTGGGCATCTCCACTGGGTTCGATTTTCAGCACGAAGTTTGAGGACATCTGAGTCAGTAACAAGCATTCTGTTGCAAAAGAAAAGGAACAGAGGCGCTGGTTTTATTTTCATTCTGCTCCACCTGTTTCTGCGCCTCCAGTTTTTGGCTGTGTTCCTTAGGCCGAAGCGTCCTCCCTGTCCAGAGAAACACCAACGGCCAAGCCAGATCGGGTACAGAGGCGTGAGGCTGGACCGGGCCTCCGACCACAGGAGCCATAGGCCCCATTGTTGCTGCCGCTGCTGTTATTTTAATTATGATTGTACGTTAACCACCACCTTCCTTCCTCTGCCTCCCTTCGGCTGCAATGATGTATGTTACTTTTTGGTAACTGGATTTCATTAACATTTATGAACTCTCATAAAGTAGTAGAAAAAGCAATTTGTGTGGAAGAATTTTCCACCTCATTAAACAGTGTTCTTTTGGGGGTCAAGTTGATATTTTTTTGTTGTTGTTGGATTTTTTTTTTAATAGGTCCTTTGTCCTTCCCGGAGCCCTGGGGGATGAAAGGAGAGCGGTCCACACTCAGCGGGGCTCGTGGGAGCCATAGAGGGCGCTAGACCCAGCGCGGGCTCTGCGCGGGCTCAGCCCGGCTCAGATTGCCCTCAGTCCCTGGTGGCCACTCTGGGTCGCTGTGCCCTTGGCCCTCCTCGGCCGGTCGGACCCCTCTGTCGCCTGCGCTGTAGAGGAGCGGGGTGGTGTGGCCCGCGAAGGGGCACGTGCGGTGGTCCCTGGGCCTCGGGGGCTGCTCCCACCTGGGCCTAAGAGGCTGCTCCAGACTTTCTCCCAGACCGAGGTGCTCGGCATCCCGGCGCCGGGCACGGACAGTCCCCAGCTCGGCTCTCGCCCTTCGACGGCCCCCACCCAAGCCGCCTCTCCCGGGAAGCTCCAACGCAGGCCTGGCGAAGTGGGAGCAGAGACCCACCTTGGGGGTGGGGGTGGGGGGCGGCCTCAGTCTTTTTCAAGTCTTTCCCGGCCTTTCAAGCTTAGTTGCATCTTCTGCTGCTGCTGCTGCTAAGTCGCTTCAGTAGTGTCCGATTCTGTGCGACCCCAGAGACGGTAGCCCATGAGGCTCCCCCATCCCTGGGATTCTCCAGGCAAGAACACTGGAGTGGGTTGCCATTTCTTTCTCCAATGCATGAAAGTGAAAAGTAAAAGGGAAGTCACTGAGTCGTGTCTGACTCTTCGCGACCCCATGGACTGCAGCCTACTAGGCTCCTCCGTCCATGGGATTTTCCAGGCAAGAGTGCTGGAGTGGGGTGCCATTGCCTTCTCCGTTGCATCTTCTAGCCACAGTCTTTTGGGTTCAAGGAGCAGGCGTTTCTGCCGTCCTCCGCATCATTACCGACCCCGCCCCCGGACTGCAGGCCGAGCCTCGGTGCGCAGCGGGCCGCGGGGACTTCCGCACGTCTCCGCCTGGCCGCAGGCGACGCCTCCATCCCCCCAGCCGCTCCTCCCTCCATATCCCCCACCGACCCTCTGGGCCTGGGCCTCCTGGGGCGAACCAGCAGGCGCGCGGGAGCCAAGGCAGAGGGCCGGGGGCGGGGGGAGCCATGCCCGAAAGAGGGACCTCCCCTGGGGCCAGGAAGCGGGGTATTCAGCAGCAATCGCGAAAGGCCTTGGTTAGGGAGGCGCTCGGTCCCAAGTTGGGCCCAATAACCCGCCTGCAGGCCCCGGAGGAAAGAAGTCAAAAGGCTGGGGGGGCGGGGGNCGGGGGGAGGGGGGGGGCCTTGACGCTTGGGGGAATAAAGCGGAGACCCCTGGAGCCAAGTGACAGGTGCTGGGAGAAATGAACACTTGAGCACCGCCTTGCTGTGCTCTAAGGGTAAAAATGGGAAACAATGGTTCAAACTCAAGAATCTGTGTGTCTGCCTTGATTCAAAAACAACACCCTACTTACTCTCCAGGAAACCGATTATTTGGTCCGTGAGATGTTTTTCTGCCAGACGGCTCCCAAATCAGATCTGATGAAGGGAGGCCTCTAAGAGCGGTTAGCAGGTGACCCGGACAGGGGCAGGGGCGACTCGGCCGTCCGGCCTCGAGAGAGGCGGTCGCTGGGCCGGTGTGGACCGGGTCGGTGTGGACCGGGTCCCGGAGCTTCTCGGATTTGCTGAGTCAGCTGCCGGCGCCGCGGGCTTGGCTGTTTTCAACCCTGGCGACTGTGCCTCGCTGACTGGTGTGTGTGACTTGGTGGTGTAATTATTGTTTTGTTTTCTAATATGTAATTACTCTTTGTCGTCGCTATTATGAATCCGCCGAGCCTGATTCGAGCAGCGAAATGATTGCAAGTTTGGGGTTAGGATTCGATGCGTGAGCAGTAGAGGCTTCTGCCTACGCAGAGGACTGACGGCCCACGCCTCTCCTCCCCACCAGCCCAGCGGAGAAGGGGGCGCCTGGGGCTCCCTAGGTGACCAGAGGCCGCGAAGGCCGATCCCCAAAAGCCAAACCCCTTTTTTTACAGGAATTGCTGAGGCTCTTTCTCTCTCTCTTCGGCATGTTTATAAAGTAGAAGATAGAGGCAGGGAGGAAAGGGAGAAGAGAGAAAGAAGATAGAAAAGCAGGACGAGCTGGACAGTTGAAGCAGGACGGNGTGAGGGCAGGGGGGGGGCGGGGGGGGGGTGTTGATTTAGAGAGCTAAGAGACAAGAAAGAGGAGAGAGGAAAGTGTGGGGGAGAGGGAGGGGAGGCGATACACAAAGATGCTTGCCTATATTCAAATATTCCGTTCTTTGACTTGAAATGAAATTCTGGAAAGTTCTATTTCCCCCGTATTTACCTGCTTTAGTAACCCTCCTCCACCACCAGCGGCCGCTGGGTCCCAGCACTAAGAGCTACTACCCTTGCCCCTCTGCTGCGAGCCAGACCTGCAAGGTCCTGTCCCACCCCCACCCCCACCCGACGGGGCGACCCCTCGCGCGTCCCCAGAGATGCATCCATCCGAGGCCTTGAAAGTGCCAGAACAAAGAGCTGCCTCTGCGAGAGCCTCCCTGGGCTCTGCCCGCGGAGTCGGACCTCAGGGCTCAGCTCGGCGACGAAGACCCTAGACCACTTCGCGAGCGGAAGTTGGCGGCTGGCCTGGGTGGGCACCGCGGCCCGGCCCTGCCCACCGCGCTTTGAGGCCTGCGTGGCACGCGGTGTGCAGCCATCAGCCTTGAGGAGCGACCCGCTGTCCTAGGCCGGCGAGTGGGTCCCCGGCCGAGGAGAGCGATCCATTCTCTCTAACCATTTACCTGAGAGCTGTCAGGTTAGCGCTGCCTCCTTGGCCGCCCAGAGAAGAAGGTGTTAAAATTCTTTGCACGGGAGTCTCCCCAGACCCAAATACACCGCACAGTGGCTTGGGCGGCGCGGACCGCCGAAACCTAACCTCGGCCACCTTCTGCTGAAATATGTACATCGCTCTTCAATAATTTAGACACCTGGGAGACTGGACAAGGATAATTTTTTTTCCAAACACACGAGCATCCGGGTTGCCATCAATCATGCTTTGTTTCATGTGAGATGGGCTTTGTGTGTTTAGCTGCCCGGCTCCATCCTATTTGCATGTGGCTATTTAATGGGCATTTATCTGAGCTTTGAAGATCTGCTTAAAAATCTAAACCCAGAGAAAGGAGGAGGGGCGCCCCCCTCTCCCCGTGGCTCGGGGGGACTCGCCTCTGGGGCTTCATCCTTTGAGAAGACGGGCCCTGAGGGTCTCGATTACAGATGCATTTTGATTCCGAAGTGGGACTCTCAATGGAACGGACAAGATAGGTTCTTTTCCCTAAATCTCAGGGTTTCTTTCTAGCAAACAATGCTCCAGTCAGTATTTGTGTGTGAGACAAGTCATTGTGCTCCAAACGCTTAAATTAATCATTGATGGGTGAAATTACACATGCTCACTTAAAGTGTAATGTGATTAAGAGATTATGAGATTGAAGCTAATATCTTGTCTCCCAGCTCCTGGCCCCAAATCTTGACACCACAAATTTGTCAACTGCAACTGTCCTGAAATTTACAGATACAATAGGCTTCTATTGACAACGAATCAAAAGACAACCTCTTAAAAAAAAGTAAACATATGTGGGTGTGTGTCTCTATATTGTATTGGTGGTGGATTTCTTAAAAGGACTGGAGAAGAGAAAAAGACTGGAGGTGATGGAGAGCGGGTGTTGGCTTGTTTCGTCTTTGATTTTTGAAAAGTAAACGTGGGGGTGGGGGAGGGCCAGGGCGGACTCTACGTCTGCGAGCTGATTACTCCGGGTCTGAAAGGGGCTCCATTTCCCGCACGGTGGGTAAGTCCTTTATCGGGGGACGCCCCGGCCTCGCCCGCAGCCATCCTTCGCCTCGAGGCGCGCGCTGGGCCGGGGCGCGGGAGCCGCTCGGCGACTCCGTAATGACCTGGGTTCGCCGCAGCTGCGCCTTGACCCTTTGTGATGGCGCCGATAGCGCTCGGATGAAATTATGTCCTTCTCCGGGTGTGAAATTACCATGTTTATTAATTGAGCCAGACATTAGCTTTACCTTTTCTTTTTAAGCCGTGAAAATTTGTGATTCAGGGCAAATGATTCTCCGACAGACGCTCAGCCCGCGCGCCCCCTCCCCTCGCGGTTCCCCTTCCCCCCAAGTCCCGGGCAGTTCGAGAAAAGCTTTCCAGGTTTCCACGCTGGAGAAGCCCAAGGAGAAAATGCCAGCGGGGCCTCCGAGTGTGCGAGCGCGCGTGTGTGTCATCGCGCACGCGGGGCTTCTCCTCCTTGGGTAGTGTTACCAAACAATAACAACCCCGACTCTGAATTACAGCCTTGCCCCCAGAATCCTAGATCAGGAAAACCCAAATCGTTTTCAAGACAAAGCAGCATCAATCAGCGACAAGACAGATTTAACGTATTAAATCTTTATTAAAGTGAAGTCATTCTTATTGAAATGATGTATTGGGTGTGTAGAAAGATTGGATTTTTTTTTTTTAAACGGTGCTCAAGATGGAGATGGTGGCGGAGAACCAGCGCCGGGTCCTGCCTTTATTGTTTTGGGCTTGGGGTTGGGTTACTGGGTCCCGGTACTGGGTTCCGCGCGTGGGGAGCCCCGCCTTGGACTACGGGGAAGAGGCTGACCCCCTTCCTCCCACCGGTCCCCACTTCGATTTCCCGAAGCACAAGTGTCCCCGGCCCCCTCGGAAACTTCCCGGCTTGGTCCGCGCGTCAGGGAAACTGAGGTCTGGAGCGCAACCTGGCTGCCCGCGAGTGAGCCAAGTAGACGACTCCGGAGGCCTGGAGAGGAGAAGGAATGCCCAGGGTGTCCGCTAGTTTTTGAGAAGACCCTGTCTTCTCTTTGGAAGGTCTCAGGGCCCCCAGGTCCGAAGGGGACAGGGAGCGCCTGTTTGCTCTCAGAGGGCTCTCCTCCGGCAGCCTCCACCACCTTCCCCTCTTCCTGGCAGGACGCAGGCAGAAGCTGGCCGCTTCCCTGGCTGGAATCGATTCGCAATTGAACTGGCCCTTTGGACCTCGGGTCCTGTCAACGGCGAGGAAACCGTGACGCCAGAGAGTTCACACCAGAGTCCTTCCCCACTCCCCCTACCCCCGGCGACAGGCTCCCCAGAGTTGTCCTCATTGCAACTTAAGGGACTCCAAATCTTATTTCCCCCGGTCCCCGGGGTGGGGGGCGGGAGGGGGGTGCGGGAGGTAGGGGGTCAAAATCTGTGAGCCGATTCCCAGCTTGGCAGCCACAACTTCAACAAGATGGATTTGTGTCTCCACCTCCAGACACACAGACGTCCACCCCCACTGAAAATGAACTGTTGGAATCAATTTCCTTGGAACACCCAACTTTTTTTTCTATCATATTTCAGCAATGGGCTGAACGCTGTAGCCCCTTGATTCAATTTAGTATTTGCATAACCAGGAGAAGAGAGGTGGCTTTGCAGAGTGGATGAATAGATCTCTTGTTTGGTGTGTGTGTGTGTGTGTGTGTGTGTGTGTGTTGTGGGGTTAGATTCTTAAATACATGTAGGGGAGGAGGCCAATAGGAGGGCGTTTCTAGGGCTGTGTGACTACCGGTTGGTCAGACACAGGGAGGTCACTGCTGGAATGGAGGCAGACCATTCTTCCCCTGGACCCAAGCACTCTCTTCTCTTGTCCACCCATAGAATCTTTTGGATGGAAATATTTACTCATTGGATCTTTTCTTTCATTTGTTCCAGACAGGGTTGCTTTTAAAGATAAATTGCTTTGGTAAACTGAAATAATTCGGCGCCAAGGAAAGATGGCCATGCCATTTTCTACTCTGCACACAGGAAAGGAAGATGCAGATTTTCAGGGCAGTCTTCAGAAATAGAGCCAGTTTTAATAGGATTCCAACCAGTGCACTAATTAAATATTTCACAGCTCCCAAAGTTAATGTGCTAACATTGGGATTCTTTTTCCACCAAATCAGACAAATTGGCCTTCTGTAACACCATCCCCCACCCCAGCGACCCCTCCCATACACACACACACACTCCCAGCCACAAACTCCTACCGACTGGTTTTCTGAATGGCATTACAAAGAATTTTGTTAAAGAAAAGTCAGACTAATTGCTGCCAGAAGACCCGTCTCGTAGAAAAGTCTGGTTTTCATAAGCCAGATTCAGTAAGGGTTGTGGTTAAATCTAAGCCTAGTAGAAGGTTCTTAAGGTATTCTCGGCAAAGGGGAGAAATACAAAGGAACAAGAAGTTCAGCCAAAATATTCAACGAGGAGGGAGGGGAAGGTAGGGAGGAAGAGGGATTCAGGAGGATGCTCTAAGCTCCTGTGTCCTTCTTGAAGGAACTCTTCTCGCTATCTTTTCTTGGGACTTTCTCCATACTTACTAACCCCCACTGAGATAGTTTCTCTAAGTAGCTCTAGCTCTGCACACAGACCAGTGACTTGACTCTCTTGACTTCCAAGGGCTGGGGAGGAATTTCCCAACCCCACCATTATCTCAGGCACCTCTCTGCTCCAGGCTTCTCCCTCAGACCTCCTGGTGGAGTTAGTAGCAAAAAGCACCTTCAGAAACAAGCAGGTGGATTCTTCCCCTTCTAAGCCATATCGCTGAGGGACACACGGCTTTTCTGGAGCTTCAAGGGGCATGACCAGTCCAAGCATTCCTGTCAGCTCTCCCCAGCTTTCCTGAACCAACCCAGCAAGAGGCTTCTCAGCCTTGAACCAGAGCTAGACAGCAGTGGTGAGATCAATATCTCTTTACGTGAAAATAAAATGAAAATCCCCCTAAGAATGGTCTCCTTGTTAAAGGATTGGTTTAATTTTAGATTTCCCTCATCAGAACTTTCCTCTATTCTGTTGTTCCTGGAACTTTTTTAGGTGGAGTCCCGGGGGCATGGTTAGAAGCCCCCTGCAATTCATCATCTCCCCACAATCAGTCTCCCTTATCCCACCTTGTTTCAGGAGCCACCCGCTTATGTCTCATAGTGGAAGAGGAGAAACCCACCTAGTTCCCAACCTGTGAGCTTAATGGGAATCTTCAAGACCATTTTGACTTGGAGAAATAGCCTCAAGGTTAGAACTCTTCACTTCCATGCTCCCTGATATTCCAGAAAACACATTCTTTTCTGGAGCCCATTCAACTGACCTTAGAGGGAGTGATGAGAAATTGAGAGATTATATAACAACTATGTTTATTGAGCGTGGTCTTCCCCACTGGAGGGTTCTTACAGTCCTTGCCATCATGGTTTTTAGTTTCTCTCTCCTTTCCAAGATGACTACTTCCTTCTGAATTCCCCTCCGGCCCCCTTGCCATCCCCAACCTTACCATAGAGATGAAAAGAGAATTGGAGGAAGACTTGATGTTACTGTGCATTTCTTTTGTTCTATAACTACAAAAAGATCGTAATATATGCAACTGAATAAAAACTGAAAACTCACTCTCTTTTTCCCTCTGATGAACCTCATGGTTTAAATTTTGAAAGATTTCCACCATCCTTTAATGTTTCATATTGATAACAAAGTAATTTCTAGTTCTCAAGATTTAGCTAAGAAATTTCCCAGCTTCCAGGGTGAGTTGGGACAGCCTTCCCCTTTAAATCCGACCCCTTCCTATCTCACAGCCTGGACGTTTTTAGAGGACTTCAAGCCTTACATTTGCAATCACCTATTCAAACTGTGGGCATGGAGGTCTTAGACACCTGGACCCTGGCATTCACAGCAAATTTGGCTCATCCACTTGGTTAATGGAGACGACATCAAGGATTTCATCTGACTTTGGAACTGTACCATGGCTACTGGGATTGGCATTGCGGGGTCTATGTAATCAAGGAAGACCTTATCACTTGCAAGCCTTTCGTAGTATCCTTAGCTTGGACTTGTGAGGGGTGAGTGGAGTCACCAGAACATCCCATGGAGTTTTAAACCATAAAGGCTTGCAGTATTGGAAGACTGTAGAGCAAATGGTCATGTCCAACCACATTGCCTTTCTTCTCCTCCATCATCAGGAAATAAATTGCTGCAGAAGAAAATTACCTAAGTCCTTGAAATCGGTCTCAAAATGGGGTAATTCTGGATTTGAAGAACACTGTGCATTACTCTGACGTTCTCATTTTACAAACAAGCAGCCAAACTGTAATAGAACTACAACCTCTTCTGTTTGTGTATATTTGCATAATAATTGCTAAGCAAAATCAAACCTGGCGCTTCATCTTTTGCATCTGGGTTCATTATTTTTTTTCTACAGCATCACAAAAATTTTAAAGATCTCCTTGTAGGGTCTTATCCAGAGTTCATCTTTTCAATCTCTCGTTCTCTGTTTTCTTTTATCTCCTGAAGCTGGGAATCCAGTCAAGATATTAAATCAGGAGTGTGTAAGGCTTGCATATTTACCCAGAGAGTACTATCATAAAGACAGAGATCTTCAAATTCAACTTCCATTTATCCCCTTCGCTGGCAAAAAAAGAAAGGGGATACTACATGGGGATCAACACGAGGGATTTTTTTGTGAGAGTTTTTTTGAGAAAGAGACTATCAAAAATATCCTTCAGACATGGTCCTTCCCTCTTCTCTGACCGTTTTTTCTAAGCCTGTTTCTGCCCGTCTTTTTAACCCACTGGACTGCTGGATTACTCGACAGAGGCGCTTGATTTCTGTAATTCCAAAGAAAAATATAACAGATGAAGCATGTTTTCACTTTGAGGGTGACCTCTGACCTTTCCTTTCCAATACACCTGACACCAAGGACCAAGGGCTTTAGAAAAAGACTTGTGTGTGTCTAAGATGCTGATGTTGCTTTTTCGTTGTTGTTCTCTTCTGTCCTCTTCTGCTCCCTTTCTCTCTCTCTCTCCCTTCTCAGAGGCTGAACTCAATGAAAAGTTGTTGCAATAATCTCAGCTTCCAGCTCCGCTAGGGCCGAGGGAGGCGGGCGGAACACCGAGGGTGTTTTGTTAAATGCTCCGGTCGTTCGCAGGGGCTGGGACTTGATAAAAGGAGACAGTTTTCTGAAAAGATTTGATTGAAATGGCGTGTGCCAGGGCTGATGGGAGCCAGCGAGGGACAAAGCGCCGCGAATCCATGGACACTCGAGCAATTATGCCTCCACGCTGAAGGTGGATTAGCGCGCTGGAAAGAAGCATATGTTTGGCCCGGGGCGACACTTCCCCCCGGCTGAGCTTAGAGAATGGGAGCGCGGAGAGCTGCTGGACCCGGAATATCAACTATCNCAGCACCCAAGGCTTTCATCTGAGGTCATCCTAATGGGCGATCCATGTTGGGTGCGGAGACCCGGGGCGTGGGGGCGGGGCGGGGGGGGTCACATAAGTGGTCCTCCATAGAACCTCCCATTCCTAAGATAGTCTCTGGTCTGGGATACTGGCTCAAACGGGTATTGGAAGGTCAACTGAATTGTCGCAACCAAACAAGGTCTTAATGAGTTTGTAAAGATTCAGATGGCTAATGGTCATTGTCCTGCTGTGGGCGGGTGGCGCGGGTCCAGGCGAGGTCTCGGTGAAAGGGAAGCCTGGGGGCGAGGTCGGACAGTCACAGCTCTGCCGAGATGGGTTGAGGGTCGAAAGCTCCGGGAGGCCTGGTGGGAGAGGGAAGATGCGGGTCCCCAAGTCGAAGGCCCACGCCAATGTGATCAGTGTAGAGACCCGGGCCGGGGAGTCTGAAATTTTGCGCCGCCTTGGGAGTCGTGGAGCAAGAAAGTTGCCCAGATCTCGCCTCCAATCGTTAATTAAAGCGCCATTCCCGTGAAAAAGCCCTGAAAACTCTGACCTGGAGCCTCCCAGCTCTCGCTCACTGCACCGGCGAGCGCAAAAGGGAAGCTGGCAAGTCCCAAACCTCTATCTCAGGGCTTTATTGCAGTTTAATTGGATCTAACCCGGAGGAGGGCCGCGGGCCGCCGCCCAGGCCGCCCACACCGCCCACACCGCTCCGGGGCCTCCTGTGACCCCACCCCCGCCTCCGACCACCCGAGGTGGGCTCGAGCCTCCGGGCCCCCGACTCAACCTTCGCCGCCTCGCCTCCCGCCTCCTACTCCAGAACCCAAAATCAAGCAGCAAGTTGCTTTTCATCCGAGGGGGGCCCGCGGCGGGATTTTTTTTTTTTTCCTGGAAATTGAGCTAAGAAGGCTCCCTGGCCGGCGCCGAGGGGTTAGGGCCAGTGCTAGTCTCCTCCCGGGCGGGAGCCTGGAGCCTGGAGCTGAGATCTGGCGCTAGAGGCCGACTCCATGCTGGGGATAAGGGCTCAGCCCAGACCTGGGGGCTCCGAAAGAAGATGGGGTGGGGAGGTGGATCCTGACACAGGATTTGGTAGCGGACAAGGCAAAACGGAAATTCGATCCTGGCATTAACTCTGCCTCAGGGAAAATTCTTTTAAGCTCTGATAGTTAACTTTAGGTTGACCAAACACCTGAGATATGAATGTAAATAAGTTTGTATACATATGTGTGTACATTTCCTCAAGATACGCTGGATTTTAAAAGGGTGATGAGCCAGAACAGCTCGTGAGAGAGAGAGAGAGAGACGAGACATGTGGGTCCAGAGGAAACCCAGGGCCAGGGGTCTTTCCACTTGCAAAAGTCTAGAGTCGTGATGGACACCCACCAGAGGGAGTTGTGACGGGCAGAGGCTGAACCATGAGACTCCACCTTCAGTTTGAGGGCTTGTGTTTCAGATTGTTACTGAAATTTAGCAGATAGAATCTTTGTTTCCATAGAAAAATCACGCACCAAAAAAGACATAGCTTGGAACTGGGCCACTCTGAGAAAAATCCCTGACCTGCTGTTGAAAATATTCCCACTTCTAAATGGATGTTGGTGTGGAAGACCAAACTAAGTGTACCAAGCTCCCCCAAAGACATTAAATTGATTGTGTAGTTAGGAAGATATAGAGACAGAGAGAAAAAGAAGAAAGGGGTACAAGGAGAGAGGAAGTTGGGAAGGAAGGAAGGAAAGGATGGAGAGAGGGAGAGAAAGAAAGAAATATATGTATCTGTACATAGAAAGGCCCTCTACCCTGAGTTTCCTTCTTCTCTAACAGATTTTTTCTAAAAAATGAAACTCTCTATGAAAGCAAAGATGGTTCGATATCCTTTCAGGCATCAAGGAGGGAAAACAGTAGTTTTACACATGAATAACATTTAAAGCTTAGTTATAGGGGGCCCAGGTATAGCCTCAGGTCTTTTATTCCCTCCTTTCTTTTTCCCAGTCTTGATCCTAAGGAATAGAATGTTGATTCAAGACTTCCCATATGCATGAACAACACAGTTTTCCATTCCAATGTCCTTTTCTCTCCTCACTCTGATGATCACCATGGCATATACTCTGATGCTACAGTTCCATGGGAAACACCAATTACTTCTTTGGGAAGGACTTAACATTCCTGATTTGATTGCGAATGTTTCTCATCTATGTCTATAGGGGCAAGAATGAGTTTGGGCACTGCTTTTGCAGACAGGAATCATAGTTCTCTTGAATTACACAAATTGCTCTCTGTTTGTAAATAATCCCCTTCAGACTACTTCATTCCTGCCTTCAGAAAAACAGTGGAGTCAACTCTGATCATTAATGGAGCCTTTAGCTCTTAACTCCTGGTTAACTTGGCAAATAATGTTTCTAAAGAGAAGCTTCCAAGAGAAACTCATTTCAGGGTCAGACTTTCTCAGTTTCTCTCCCACGGTGTGTCACAAAGAGGGCAGTATCATCGTAATAAAAACAATGGAAAGCTGAGATGGCATACTTGCCCAGCAACCACGTTTAATATAAAAAAAGAACTGTTCATTGAAATGGACAAGGAAAGGTATCCCTAAGCATCGTAAGCAGTGATGCCGGGGTGTGAGAACCCCTGGCACTGCTGCGCTCTGTGGTTTCGTCCCTCTGCCACGGGCACTTGGGTGATGCTAGGCGACGGCAGGTTTGTCTGTGGTGTGTGGGGGGTATTTCTTCTCTCCTTGTATTTCTAGGTTTCTATTCACCACACAGTACTAAGCAATAGGGAAACATGGATGCTTCTCTTCAAATGCCCAACTTGGATAATCAAACAAACGAAAGGACAAATATCCGTGCTCTTGCCTCAGGATGCTCCCATCTCTGCACCTGTAACTCAGAGAATGAAAACTCTGGTTATTTATGTTGTCCTTTCTGCCTCTTGGATCTCTAGTGAGTTGACCCGATTTTTATAGCCCTTTTACCAAAGCCATGAGGATTCTTCCCCTCACTTCACCTCCCCCCGACCCCACAAGTGAGTGGCTTAGGAGGGGATCTGTAACTGGGATGAAGCAGCTGTTGGCTCCATGCCGTCCCCTAACTTGATTATTCTTTGGACACGTTAGGCAAGCATTAGTGATTGATAATGACGCTAATTAACCCCTTTCCTTTCCAAACAGTAAACTGCTGCCAGCAGGATGCTACAAACAATAAATATAAAGCACTGCATACATCAATATCTGTTTAAAGCACAACTTCATTTGGGCACATTTAACCGCATTGCTTTCAGTTAACAATTCGCTATTTATTCAAGCACTTCTCCAAAAGCCGGACGGGGGATGCAGAGGAAGGGAGAGGGTTAAGAAAAGGGGCCTGTGGCTTTAAGACCACAAAATGCTGTCATACCTGTCAGCTGCAGCAAAGTTGAGCTCTAATGGAAACCATGCGTAATTTTTTTTTTCAATTTCAGGTCAATACTTTTTTAAAAACTTAATTAATCCAGTTCTGTTCTTAACCTATTTAAACTTAACACAAGGCTGATGACCACAGATGAGATTTTTTTTTTTTCCTTTGTGAAGAGGAAAGCAACTCTCCTACCTGACCTGGAATTATGATGAGTTTACTTTTGATTGAGAGATGAAGGGGGAGACATTGTTTTGTAAAGAGTGGTAAAATTTAGATTTTAAGCAGGATTTGGGGAAACCAGGGCAAATTTGATCTGATTGTGCAAGCCAATACAACCTGAGTTGTAAAGAAATGTACGTTAAATGTGAAGTTTTGATAAATGAATATTCCTAGCAAGTGAATAAAATGTATTCAATTAACTAAAACCCTGTGCACTTCTGAACTGAAGTGGAATCGACTGTAATTGATTTATTTGAAACCAGAGGTTAAGGACTGAATTAGCTAAGTACAACTGGGTATTTCAAGCCACTGACTTCTCAAATGTCAAATCCCTTCTATTTTAAATATTATTTCAGCTGCGGGGCATTGCAGTCCTGATGGTAGTTCCATCAAGAACTCAAATTATATTAATATTCGATTTTGGATTGGATTGTGATTTTTAAAGGGTGTTAGAGAATAGAAGGGGTAATGATGACTACCAAACTGGAAGGAGCCTTGTGTTGCCATAAAAATCGGTCTTGGTAATCAGCACAGCCTAGCAAGCATCCTTATCATTCAACTGTGTATCCTAACTTGAGTTAATCCAAAGAGAATCACTGTTGTTAGTATCTAAGCACCTGACCTGTCAAGTAATCACCATGTGTTTTAGAAAATGTGCATTGGTCACAACAGAGAAAGCCCAAATCCATGTAGCCATAAAAGTCATTTTTAATAATAACCCTTCTGATCCCCCACCCCTTAAAAGTATGCATAGCTTCTTTAAATGTGTTGTTTAAAAAAAAAGAAAGAAAAAGTGACAATATCATGTTCCTCCAAATGTCCAACTACAGAATAAAAACAACTAATTCTGTGCATTTGGAAACCACTGTTTATCATGACCTTGTCATGCTCTAACCCACTATTTCCTTCTATCTTTCTCAGGATGCAAGGATTATACTGGGTTCAGGTTTTCCAACATAACAAGCATCTGTAAATCCAGATATGAATGAATGGTATTTAATAAGATTGTTTTCGTTTTAAAATGAGTATTTATGTGTCATTGGAGAAAGACTAGCAATGTATGGCTGTTTATGAATGCTATTGTGCCTGAGGTTAGGATCCCCCACACAATCTGAGATGCAGCCAAGAAAAACAGCCTTGATAGACAATGCTTCACTTCACCTGCTACGATGCTGTGTGCATTTCATTTCTGTCAAGAGTATGTACAGTTAGGGTTCATTCGCCTCATTATTTTGTTACATCTACGTTACAGTTAACCAGTCTCTCTAGGAAATAATAAATAACCGCTTTAAAAAACAATTGCTGCATTGCGAGCTGAGGATACACTTTCCATCTGAATTTTTTTTTCAAACCCACCATTGTTATGAATTCTCTGGCTTTGGAAAATAGAATTTAGACTCCACCAACTCTCGTTCGTCTGTCGAGATTGATTTTCCCCTGCCTTCCATAAGGAGATTAGAAAGCAAAAGGCTGCAAAATGGACACTGTCTAATGCTTTCTTCTTTAGTCCTTCAGAATGTCAAACCGGAAGAACAAATGTTGCATCCTTTCCAGTATGTATACCTAGACACTTTCCCTATGACCTCTCCTGTGAATCTTCCAGCTAACCACCTCCACTTTCTTCTTTTAAAAACTATAAAAAAAAATCCTCCTTACTTCCAAAGCAAAGACTTTCCAAAGCAGCATACACAGGCTCGGAATTCACCATTTTTCACACACAGGAAGTCCTTTCCGAATGAGCTAAGTGCTAAGTCAGGTCTGCAGGGGCAGGACCCCCAGCCCACCA
>SJYQ01000123.1:1118614-1140818 GCA_006410935.1 Redunca redunca | reverse complement strand
ATTAAAAAAAAAAAGGTTCACAAACTCGGACAGAACTTTTCTTTGCTGGCTTCACGGCCTGTTCGGTTCTCTTAGGCTCCACGCGGGGGCGGGGGCAAAGGGGACGTGATGCTCAGGGGCGGTGGGGCCGGGCCTGAGGGGTTGCCCCCTCGCCGTGGGAGCGTGGGGCCCGGGCCCGGGGCCTCCGGGCCGAAGGCGGCGGCGGCGGCGGCGGCAGTGGGGGGTCGCTGGTCCCCGGCGCTGTCACCTGCCGGCGGTGGGCGGTGGGGCGAGGGCGGTGCAGGCGGAGGAGGGCGGGCGCGCGCGGCGGGGCGGGCGGGGCGCGAGGAGAGCCTCACTTTCTGTGTTTCTCCTCTTTGTCACTGCTTTTGGCGCTGTTGTCCGTGTGGCTGTTGGGGTTGTTGCTGAGGTACATTTTGTCCATGGCCTTGAGGGCCTCGGTGAGATAGTTCTGCAGGGCCGTAACCGCGGCGCACACCGCCGGGCTGCCGAAGCCGTGGGAGATGAGGTTGAAGTGGGTCAAACAGCTCTGGATGCCCGGCTCCAGGATGGGGTTGGGCCGTGAGTTCCCCAGGGGCGATCGGTCCTGGGCCAGCAGGTCGGTGAACTCCTTGCAGATCTGTCTGCAGCGCAAGCAGGGCAGAGAGACAGCGGGTGAGGCTCCGTGGGAGCACAACCGGCAGCGAGACAAGACCTTCCTCCCTGCAACCAGCTGTGTCTGCAGGACAGCTGACCTGACTCAGGGCCCCAGAGACAGGCCGGGGGTGCAGGGCACAGCTGGGGAGACCCAGCCACCTCTCAGAGCCATCCACACATCTCCTGCTCCTTACACACTTCCACTAACGCCCCCCTCTCTCTTTCCACCTGTGTCTCTCTCACCTCTCAGCTGCACCAAACTTTTTTCCTTTGCTGTGCCCTGTGGCATGTGGACTCTTAGCTCCCACACCAGGAATCAAACCCGGTGCCCCCTGCAGTGGAAGCACAGTCTTAACCACTGGACTGCCAGGGAAGTCCTGAACCAAATTTCTAACCCCATTCCTCACTCACACCAGGCATCCCTGACATAGGAAGACACTTCACCCATCGGGAGAAAAAGGAAGGTGAGTAGGAAAGGCAGGGAATCAGAAAAACAAGCATCTCTTCCACAGCCAACAGCCTGCACCTATCAGCTGTCCTGCTCAAAATACTGTAGAGACCCTCTTCCCTGACCTTCCAGCGTGACCTCAGCAGTCTGAGGTCTGGGGGCATGAATTCTCCACTCATTCACCTTCAAATCAGGGTGGGTGTGGACAAGGAAGGCAAAACTTTTCTCGGGATTGCTTTACTCTTAAAAAATAAAAGGCACTTCAATACCCAAGTGTGGGGATAATTCAGTGGTTTGGGGAAGCAGAAATAGACATTTCAATCTCCCTTGCCACCTCCTTTCCCATGCATCCCCCCAACCCCCACCGCCCCATCGCCCCCCTACCCGCTGCCACCAAAAAAAAATGTCTAGGTAAAACTGTGAGTGTGGGTGTGCTTAGGAAGTTAAGAGAAGAGGGAAAAGTTGAAATACAGGCGATGAGGCCTACAGGGGTAGCTCAGTCTCTGAATCTGGGAAGCCAGGACTGGCTGGAGCCTTCCCGAGGCAGCAGCAGCCTTTGGGTGGGGGCTTTGGTTAGGGGGCTTCATAGAAGGGAGGCAGAATGGGGAGTACTGGCCGGCTGCCTCCCCCAAGGCCAGTTGATGTCTCCCCAGGCTAGAAAGTGCCCCGCCAGAGGCCTCAGCCTCTGCCCTCTGGATCCGAGCCCTCCTGGGACATCGACTTTGATAATTACGGGCTTCCAAACAAGCCTTTTAATTTCCAGAAAACATATCAAAACAGTCATTTTCTTTTCACACACCACCTGGAGAAGCCTATTCAGCCCAAGCACCAATGGGAATATAACTTGGGCCGTTTTGAAACTGATTTGACATCTCGCCTGTAGGCTAGAACTTGAGGGCTGTGAGTGTGCAGCACTTTTGAGGAGGTCGAGAAAGCAAGGCAAGAAATGGGAGACGGGATTAGGGTGGAAACTAGGCCAGCTTCTGACCCGAACATTTTGCAAGCCACTAGCTTAATCCTTGCCCTTGGAGAACCTATTGATAAGAGACAAAAACTGACACAGGCAAGTCTGTCCACTCCTTTAAGAACTTGGTTCTGGTTTTCCTGAAATAACAGTCACAAAGCCACACTCAGCTTCCCTCACATCCCCACTATACCCCATTCCCATAAATGCTAATTTTTTTTTTTTTTTTAATGAGAAGGTAGGGCAGAAGGGAGGGGAAAGAGGGAAATACACACTCATAATCTTCCTTGTATTTCCTCTTTAAGCTCCATCATGGTTTATAAGATTCTGTTGTGATTTCAGCATTTACAACAACAAAACTGATTAACACAAAAGGAAAAGAGGCCAAAAGTGAGAGCAAAGACGATTTTGATGTTTCTCTTTGACAGTGAGACACAGAGACCCCGAAGAGGTAAATGTCTTACTTTGTAGCCAGGAGCATGTTTTTTCTTGTCACTTGCTCATTGGGATCGGAATGTTGTCGGTTGAGAAATTCAGCTACTGCTTTGGCAGGAAATTCGGTTTCGCACACATACCCAAAGTCCCTGGCTAGGTGGACAGCTTCTCCTGGCAAGAGGAGGAAGGAGAAGGCAAAAGAATGAAAAAAGCTGGGATCAACACTTCCAGCTTCCTTATTTTCTTAACCCAGCTGTCGCAGGAAACACAAACGACTTGTTTCCCCACTTCAGGCATTTTCTTTCCTTCTCTGTAGGGTTCTAGCAGATGCATTTCTCAGGGAAAATGGCCACTTACCCTAGAAGGCCAAGATGATTTGAAAATGTAGATTCCATCACGTCCCCACACAGCCTCATCCCCCACCCTGATGACATTCGCCCACCTTCTCTTTTAAAACGTTTCTTGTGTTCCAGCCTCACACCTATCAACGCGTTCATAAAATGATATTCATAATTACTTCTTGAGCTTTTCTGCAAGGGAACGACTCGGGGTTTACATTTTAACTTTATCGCATATAATTATCTGTTCATCCAAACCGATTAACCAAGAGGATTTGAGGGTCACTCCACTGAGTCTGTCTGTGTTGTTGATTTTCAAATCTTTGGTTTTAATTTCCTGAACCAGTTGGTTTTTACTGCAGGGCTTCCTGCCATTAGCTCCAGCTCCGGAAGAACGCATGCGCCAATTAGAGCATCAAAGCCCTCTCCGCGGAGCTTGTTTCCATAAAATGGAGCGGATCACAAACAATAACAGTTCTCCAGAAACTGCCTCCCTGCTATGGGACTCAACCCCCAGACCCATGCACACTCTCACACTACAGCCAAAGTCATTACTACTATTTTCTTTGCGTATAATGCTTTCGGGGTCTGAATGGTGGGTTCCCAGGGCACCAGTATTATTTTTAATACAGTGCTACTGTAGATAAGTTTCTGCAACTGAACGATTGCTTATTCCTTAACAGTTACATGAGTTATCATTTTTGACACCATTAACAAATGGTTCACAGGATTTCTCCTCAAATTTGTGTTTTTAAATATTTTAAAAATTATTTACAATGTGAGAACCTGAATTCAGTTATACAATATCTCCTCAAATGCAAGATATAAGTAAGATAAAGTGCCATCTTTAAATATAAATGGTGGTTTTGAAATCTGCACCATAACTTAAGTTCCTTTTTTTCCTATTGGCATGAGACATTTCCAACAGAACACAAAGGAAAATGCAAGAGAACTATTCATTCATTCCAACACACCCAAACTTTAGCCAATTTAGTATCAGACAAACTTAACAAGGATCTGGAGGAGGTAAGAATGTGACTACCATAACTGGACTGTGGTATATATTGAAAGGGAGTGAGGACACGGTGAGCTTTTGTTTTTAGGGGTTTAGAAGCCTGTGTGTGTGTGTGTGTGTGTGTGTGCACGCGCACGTACTTAAAAAACTGTCAGGAGAAACTTTTTGCAATGCTTATTTCTTTTTTCTTTTCCTATCCAAATAACTCAAAGTCTAAAACTGTTCATTTTTCTTCCTCTCCAGTAGAGAAGCACAATTAAATGAGAGGTAAGGGAGCATATGTTTGGAAAACAAAAACCTGAAAGGGCATATAACCCTGAGCTTTCAGGATGGTCTTAAATCAGGATGCAGGTCAAAGATTCCCAAATTAATTCAGGAAGTAATGGTCACGCATTTCTCAAACGCAGATGTCAGAGCAGCTTAAGTGATTTACTGCTGAGCTCCATAAAGGAGACAGGAACTTGAAGAGTATGCAGTTCTTAAATTTTCACATTGTTTAGGTCAAAACTGGGCTGGGGCAGGGGGTGTAATTTGGTAGCAGAGGGGAAGAGGAAAGGAGAGGACTAAATGCAAATAGTTTTTTCACGTGCAAGAATTCCGTTCACTTCCAGCTCCGTTCTCTGGAAAAAAATGAAACTGCACAATTGACACAAAATATAACCAAACATTTGGCCATCGAATAGCATCCACTTTCCCAGGAGAAACTTCCCTTCTTGTTAGCAAGGGAACTCGCTTACCCTCCACTAGTGATGTGAGCAGGGTGACATTGGCAGCTTTACGCCTCCCTGCTGGCAGATTTAATCCTATTTTGTCCAGTTTTTCTCTTAAAGATCTTCCTCCATTTTTAGACTTCGCCCTGTTTCACAAATATATGTGAGAAATGGATTTAGAAAACATTCAGTTGCTCTGCATCCCACTGTACTCATTTTGACAACTTCCTAAAATGTGCTTTTAGAAATCAAGAATCCTGGCCCCTAGATATATAAGGAAAGGAAACCTGGGAAGGAAAGATCATAGGAGATGCACACTTGCTAGACTGTAAAGCACCCTCTGTGTTCACTTATTACTGCAACTATGGTGGCAGGTTAGAAGGTTTTGATTTCCCAACTCTCTAAAGAAGAACCACAAACAAATAAACACAGTTCTCATCTCCAGGGTGTGAAGTATTTTTGAGTTCAACTGATTACTGTATATTTTCCCTGTGGTTACAATCACACAAATCCCAGTGGGGTCTTTAAATTGTCTTTGCTAGATCTGCTGTGAGCCTGTTCAGAGTAACCAAAGTTATCATCACTCTCAGGTTTCTTGCTCGGCTTCAGCCCCAGTGGGAAATTCATTTCACCAACTGTTTACATGCCATGTCACTAGCCTAACTGGAAATGTCAAAAGTTGATATCAGCCTTTACAAATGTCACTGAATTCAGAGACAGTGGAGGTGGTTCTAAATAGATGTCTAAATAGACTCCCATAATCAGAAAGTGGTTAAGATAAATTGTTTAAATAAAACAGAAAATTAATTAATTTCAGATTTTATTCCCTACTCAAGTGCTCTTTAATTGTGTGGATTAGATTATACTCCCCTAGGTAAACAGTCTCCAATACTGGGGATGGGGGAAGGGGTAGGAAGAGGCAGCGGCAGATTTAGATGTGTCAGTGAAAGATTACAAAGGGACAGCAATGACTGTGAAGGAGGAAGAAAAGAGTAGAACAGCTGATGCTAAAATCTGCCCAAAAATGGTTCTGTAAGCCTTTGTATAGGATACACCCATCACAGCAGAACTCCGGGTCTATAAACAGCGATATGTATACATATCAAAGAATGAAGTTTTGGGCCCACTTTCGTATTAAAAACTAGAAAGAAGTAGGAAATATCTGGGACCGTTCAACGCAAGACCCACCACACACAACCCTGGCTGGGACCCCAAGAAGCAAAAAGCCCACAGGAGGGACAAACTGCCCTCAGGGAAGGTGCTTCACCTCGCTGACCCTCATAAAGTCTTATCTAGGAAACGAATTATTCCAACCTCCAGCGCGTTGAGATGAGAATTCCTGACCACGTAAGCAACATGCAATGGTAGGTAGCGACCGCACAAAACGCACGTAACCATGCCTTGTACGTAACTGTGTCTTGCACGCAGGCTGGCACGTGCGGACGCGGCGCATCCGAATTATTAGCGCAAGCCCCTCGGGCCCGTGAGGCCTAGGGGGACGGGGACGCGGGGGCGTGGCGCGCTGACTCTAAAACCATCGTCTTCTGCTTAAAACCCTATTCAAGGGCCGCAAGCCCTCTGCGATCAGAGACCCTGCATGCAGGCAAGGCAAAGTGAGCAGCCCGAGATGAAGTTTTCCTAGGCCTGCGACACAGGCGCGAGGAGGAAACAGGCGGGTGCACGGCGCCCCGCGGCTGCCGCGGCCGGGACTGAGTCCGCCGCGGAGCGAGCTGCGCGTGCGCGCGGGGAGGGGCGGGGGGCGGCCGAGCGCCCGGTGAGCGCGCCGCGNGTGGGGGGGGGAGGGGGGGATTAAAGGCCAGCAGGAAGTGGACCAACACGTTACATTTCTAACACCAATATAATTCAGATGCATTCACAACCATTTAAATACAGTATGCATTTGTATTAAAATTCCACATGGAGACTCACTACATAATAGATGCTTATCTCAGTACTCTTCTCTTTAATGGGGATATTTTAGACGTATAGGGAGGGAGGGGCTCTAGGTTTTGGATAGATCACTTGTGACATTAATAGCTCTGGGGAGGCTAATAGAGACAATAGGAGTTAAACGAACTCTTGAGAGATTACTAATAAAAGAGCCAATTATCATGTCGACTTGGAAAGAGCATCTCTTAAGATTTATCCCTTGCACATCTAATTTGACGTGACAAAGACTTCACAGATGCAAAAATGAAACTTTAAACTCGCTAACAATACACTGATTGGGGTTAGAAATGAGAACAGTTTTATATAGCATCATCCTCTGGTGGTGCCTAGAATCCTGAAATGTAACGTTGTCACTATAACCAAGGTGGGGGAAAAAGCAGCTGTGAATAGCATTTAATCCAGTAAACTTTATTTTACTCACTAAACACAACGTAAATTACAAATCTATCCAAATCACTTGACACTTTTAAAAAACAATTTCTGCTCAGAACAATTATGCTAATAAACCTGATATCTTCAAGAGGCTCATTTTAACCAAAAGCCAAATTTTTGCTAACCTAATTCACAAAGTTTAAAAAACCCTTCAAAACCTAATGAGAAATTCAGTATAAGAACTTGAAAGGTTTTTTTCCCCCCTCTTTTAAGGAGTGCTGTCTTTATTATCTGCCCCCATATTAATAGTGAATTACTTGCATCTTTGTTAGCATGATGCACTTCCTGTAACACTCATGGCCACTCAGGCAGTGGATTAACTAAACTGTTAAAACTGTTTCAAAATTGGAATGCCACTTCCAAATCTGCTCAACTATTATACATTTCATGTGTTTGTCCAGATATCATTAAATTAAATTAAATGGTCAAGTCATAAATCAGAACAAAGCTAGCCTGTTGCCATTACTAAATCATTTGAGCATTGCTGTTCTATGCCTATCTATTCGCTAATTCTGAGCCTTTAGGAAATCCTACTTGAAAAAAATAAATATACCTCTGCAAGTTCTTTTAAATAACACTATGCCTGTAAGGACTTGCTTGGAATGCAGAAGGAAATGGCTTACCTTTCTTAATTACAGTTTGATCTGGGATGTTAATACCCGGGTCTTCTACATGCTGCAACAAAAGGATACACATGGATGTAAGTGTATAATCAAAACAAAAGGAAATGAATATTTCGCGCAAGATAGGGGGAGGGGAAGGCGTAGAATCGAAATCCCCCCTCCCATCTGGTGACATTTATATATAAACATCTCATCTTGGCTTATTGGAATTTGGAGCTTTGCAGCTCAAGAGGTTTCACTGTACACCCACGGCCAATTTCTCGACCCCCAGCAAATAATCCACATTTGAAGGAGGTGGGAGTGGGGAACAAAACTTTCTTTGGAAATTAAATCGAGTTTGGGAACACCTAATCTTTCTCACAGCCTGCTCAACCTTTCAAAATACACCTAGCTTTAGTGTGGCGCCTCAGCGGCTTCGGACTTCAGCGATTCCACTGTTCAGGCAGCAAAAGCCAGAGAAACACAATAGAAATGACAGAGGCGGGAGTGGCCTGGGAGTACTGAAAACGTTTTAGGTGATGTGATAAAGAGCTAACGTGTATGTGCACCTTCACCTACAGAGGAACAAACAAAAAAAAATTTAAGAACTACTGTCTAAATTGAATATCAGATATCAAACTGGATATGAAAATGATAAAAAGAAGGGAGGGGGGAGCCTCTGAGGTTTCCCTGCTGTGTCCAACTGCAGATTTCTTAGTGCGGGCTTCTTTTTTCCTTTTTTTTTTTTTTTAATACAGATGGGTGGGTATACGTATTGCTACAGTCAAAACGTGATTAGAAAGTAAAATGAAATCATGTTTTCTAATGCAGAAACTGACAGGCAATATAATGTCTGGCTGTGTTTACAAATTAGCACCAGGGCTGCTGAGATAGAAGATTTCGCAATCGTTACCAAACGCAGGCATTACCATTTAAAAAAACTATTACTTCCTTCTCTAGTCTTTGTCCAACAATAATACTGATTCGAACATTTTCCATTCTGTCTTGGATTTATGCTCCTGTTAATTGTGCCTGATCGCAATGATTCCGGGTGGATGGTACTAAGTTGCTTTATTACAGGTTTTATTATACTCAATGCTCTCATTTGTAACTTGCCTAAAGTGCTTCTGGATTTAAGTATAATTAAATTGAGAAATGTTCAGAAATGACTACTGCTGCAGTTCTTGTGTTTTAACTATATGGGGAAATATGATCCCTTTATGCATGCACCCTAAACCCATAAAGTAAATGTAGTGTGGCATAATACTTTTATTTGTGTTATTTCTAGACCTTGTCCATACAGGGAAGACTGTTAAGTTTAAAACCCCACTGAGATATTAATGATTAAATAATTTTCACCATAGATTTGATTTTCTTAAATATTTGGCATTCGTTCTCATTAAAGGTTAACTGTTGCAGCAATGGGAAAATTTAAAACAACCCTTTTCCTAACCCAAATTCCTTTGAAAGAATTTTCTCTTAAAAGGTTGGGGGAGGAAAGGGGAAGAGCAACAACTGGGTTTCCTTGTTTTTATTTGATCTTTTGGTTAATATCTCCTATAGGCCAATTTCACCACAAAGAGAGACTATACAGGTGTTAAGAATTCACACCAGCCACTTTGGAATTTTTTGCAAAGTAGAGCAATTCTAATTCACAGTAGGTTTAAAAAGCTTGCAACGTTATTTTGCAATTCAAATATTTCCAAGGAGCAGACTAGGATCAGGACTCAGAGACTCTTCGAGAAGGGGAAGATCAAATGGTCACAACTTCCAAGTTTGTTTTTTAATGGCCCTTCTCCCAACTATTCCACCTCTCATTTTACTTTCCAAGAAATGCACTGTGTAATATGTTTCTAAAAACATGTATGAAAACACAAATGTATGCATGCACATAAGGCTCACTAAACCCCACACTGGCTCAAATGCCTACTTTCCTGCTTTCCATGCTAGGCTGCTAAACATAACCAACAAATTTCAGTGATTAACTAGGCCAAATGAGAGATGTAATAAATTTTCTATTTCCGTATGTAACTTAAATAATGTTTTAAATTCACCAAGCAAGCAGGTAAGTTCATCTGACCATTTTCTTTGCAATCTAATGCAGTAATCATTAAACTGTCAACGGACATATTGCTGCAATATTTGATGCAGTAATTTGAAATAGCATTTTAGCAAAAATCACATCCAGATACATTTCCTCTCCAAAGAAAAGCAGCATTAACAGAGCCTTTACAGCTTTAATAAAATTATTGGCTTGTTCTAATTCCATTTCAGGAAGGTTGTGAGGAAACCATAAATATGTAGAACTGAAGCAGAGATGCTGGTTTAAATTTAATTTCAGAAAGTATTTTCAAATTATCAATAGCCTGGTTTGCATTGCCAAAGAGTAAATGTGCTAATACCATGCTTATTTAGAAACCATCGAAAACTGCATTTATTGATAACTGAATTAGAACTCAAAGACTGCATTGCCCAATAGTCTCAAAACATTAAAGTAATATGGGGGTGTAGCAGGTCTTGATGGGCGTTGGGAACCCAGCTAATGATTTATGAGGTCAGCACTTAGCACCCCTAGGAAGAGAAAAAAGGCTGCATTTAATGTCCTCCTGTTTGGATTTGCCACTTAGTATTCTTTAATCAGGGTAGGGTATACACGTAACTTTCAAAGACCCCCTAGCACTCATAAAACCCGGTCAAAATAATTTTCTTCGTGTGTCTTTTACACTTTCTTTTAAATCGATAGGGCATTTAAATGAGCTCTTTGGATCCACTCTAACACGTCTTTCAGGACTGGGAGAAACCCCCACGTCAGACATAGCAGTGGAATCAGATCCTCTCATAATCGAAACAGTTTACTGTCGCCGAGAGGGGAAGGTAGCGTCCACGGTGACACTCGTCTGATTTATAAATGGTAACGCAGGCATTGTTTGAAGGAGCTCTGCGAACCATTGTTCTCCCGGCCGAACTCTCAACTACTTTTGAATCTTTGGCATGCGGTTGTCTAGGTGGGTGCTCAAAGGGTCCACCCGATAAAACAAAAGGAGATTTGGAGAAAGTAAACAGAGGGGAGGAGGCAAGCCCAGTCCCCGGGGCTGGACGTTCCAGGGGGGGACCCTTTCCCGGGCGTGGGTGAGCGGGGACCGCTTTTGCTCTCCCGCCGCCCGCGCGCCCGCGCGGCCTCTTACCGGCACGTCCTCGATGGCGTGAGGTAAGGAGTGGATCGGGAGGTCTCCGAGTCCGGAGCCAAGCCCGTGGGGGCCGTGCAGGAGGTCCTCGTGCCGCCGGTAGTCCCTGCGAGGATCCAGGCCCGACAGCTGGTGGGGCAGCCCCCGGTGCGTGTGCAGGAGCCCAGACTCCTGGCTCTGCCTCTGACCGGGCCAGCCCGGGTGCTGCGGCTGCGGCTGGGCGTGCAGGGGGTTCAGGCTGTAGGGGTCGTTGACGTGGGAGTAAGGATCTTGCGACTGGGGGTAGATAGGCTGGTAGGGCGGGGGGAAGTAGGGGGGCTGGAAGTCGGCATTGGGGGTATGGGACAGCGGCGGGGCGCTCGTGTAGGGAGATTGACCTACAGTGCCCAGCTGGGGCAACCGTGCCGTCCCGTTGCTGGCGCCGTCGTGACGGTCCTGGAAGAGAGCGAGGCCAAGGGGAGAGAAGACGGCATCAGGCGTCGGGCCACTCGGCCAGGCTGCGTGCGAAACCGCCCGGCCCGGCCGCAGGCCGCCGCGAGGAACCAGCCCTCCGCGCGGCTTTGGCAGAAAATTCTCCAAAAGCGAAACGGGCCCTTCCTTCCCCAATCGCAGGGAATTTTTGCTGATGCCAATCGAGGGGGCATTAGAGACTCTCCTTAGGCGTTTCTTGCAAAGGGGGAAAAAAGGCAGAACCCGGACTACAGCCCGCTCAGCAGCAGAGGGAAACCTCCCTTAAGCAAAATTAAAATTCCTAGTAAATATTAAACAGCTAGAAGTGGCCTTTTCTCTCTCCCTGGGTTTGAACCTGCCCGCCACGGCGTTATTGTTTACCCTGTTCCATTTATTTGGAGGAGGGGAAAATCATGTCCATTCAAAGACTATTACCATTTCATGACTATTTAAATAGAAACATATTTCGTAGAGGGGCTGTAAGGAAAGCCCACGTTTAAATTACCAGCTCAAAGCAGCTTTTTAACTGCGGGATTGGGGGCTGTCTTTCCCGCTTCCTCACTTAGGAGCCTTTTTCTGGACAGAGGCGATTTATGAGAGCGACGGGGAAGAGGGGGGCGTCAAGTAAAGGTTTAAAATGCAAAGATTCAACCTTATATTGGGTTTAAAAGAGAGGTGCGCCCCGGGGCGGAGGCCCCCGCCCCTTCCACCCCAGCCCCAAAGGGCAGAAGAAACGCCTGACTTCTGTTCCTCTATTGCAATTCGTTTGCAAAACAAGCGAACGGAGTTGATACCAGGGAATGCGAACCCTCGGAGGTTCAGCCCTGGGCCCCGGGGGGGGAAGAAGGGGCACGCCGGGCAGCGTTTTTCCTACATCCGGATTAAGCATCAGATGTTGAGCATGTCTCGGGAGCAAGTGAAGAGGCGAGGAAATACAGATGAACGCAGAGAGAAAACACGCTGGGGAAGTAGCGGCGAGGTAGGTGTGCGAGCCGGGAGAGGTCGCGCGGGGGTGACGGGGGACCGCGTTCGACTGAAGGATGGAAGAGAGGGAGAAAAACGGGGAGCGGGGGGTGGGAAATGCAAACGAGGAAAGGTGGGCGCCCTGAAGGAAAACCGGGCGAGGACCCCGAGGTCTAGCTCCGCAGCCCCAGGTTTCCAGACTAGGATTCCTAAGGAGGCAGGGGTGGGGGTGGGGATGGGACTCACCATAGCTGAAAAACTGTGAACTAACATCTGCGAAGAGTCTGGGGTAACGAGTCAGGGTGGAAAACAACAAGCAAGCGCGGAGAGCCCGGCTGCCCCGCCGCCCGAGCGCGCCCCACACAAAAGGCGCCCCGCGCCACCCAGGACTCCGGTCACCGCGCCGCCGCTCCCCCGGGCGCCCGAGCCCCGCTCTGGTCCATCCGAACTTGAACCACCGATTCGAGCGGCGCCTTCAGCTGGTCGAACCCACGGTCTCTATCCTGCCGCGATCGGGTAGGATTCAAAGTTCCTTTAAAAATTGGGGAAAAAAAAAAAAACCCGAAAAGGCAAAAAAGCAAAAAAAAGAAAAAAAGAAAGAAAGAAAAGTGTGTGTGTCTGTGTGTGTGCGCGCGTGTTCCTTAATCCGTGTCTCCCCCTCTTTTCTGAGCCGCGGCTTCGCTTGAGCTTCTAATAACCGCGCTGGGCAGCGTTCCTGGAGCCTCCTAATAGCAGATATTCATGACTATTAATATTACACGAATACTTAATAAGGGAAGAATGCCTGGAAATCGAGCGTGAAGCGGAGAGGCAACTCGCGCCGGAGCCGGCTCTCAATGCAGTCCATTGACGGGAGCCTCAGTGTAGCAAATCGGAGGTGGGGAGAGGCAGCGCGAGAGACAAAAAGCGGGCGAGAGAGGGAGCGGGCGAGCGCGCGGGGGGCCGCGGCGCGGCGGCTGGCGAATCACAGGGAAGGGGCAACATTTTAAAAGGTTGCAGGGTAGGCCAAAGCGAAAGAGAAAGAGGGAGACGGGGAGACCGAGCGCGAGCGCGCGGAGAGGGGGAGAGTGTGTCTTGCGTGCGTGTGTGAGAAAGAAAGTGTGGGCGCGAGAGAGGAGCCCGGAGTGGGGAGAGGGGAGGGAGAGCCCGGGAGGAGGGGGGAGGAGGGANCGGCCTTCGAGAAGGGGGATGTCCGAGCCCAGGGCCACGGCCCGAGGAGGCTTAGGAGTCCGCTGTCACCCCGACCGGTCCGCAAAGGGGCCCCCGGCCCTGAAATCAAAGCGACTGGTCTGACGTGGAGTCAGTCTCTGCACCCCGCACCAGCCAAGCCACGAGTCCCCAGCTAAGCAACCGAGCCCTTGGCATGTCATTCCGTGCCCCATTCACAGGGGGAAGGAAGGGCGAAACAGGAGGGACTGGGTAAGGAAAAAGAATTAAAATAGTCCACGGAGAGGAGAGGAGGAGGGAACGGGGGACACGTCGTTCACCCGAGCCCAGAGTCTCATTTCAAGTGAAGACCCCCGCCGCGCCCCGCACAGACCTCTACGCTCCACATTCCCAGCTCCAAATGCCAAAAAGAGAGAAAGAGAAGGGGGGGAGGGGAGCCAAAGCCGGGACTGCCACCTACTATTTACGTAGGTAGTCTCTGGCGGCGGCCCCCTCCCCAGCCCCCCTCCCGCGATTCATCGGCCCTTTCTAGCGGGGGGCTAGAAGGGGGCTGGGGCAGCTGCCGCCAGGCCCATGGTCCCGGGGCTTCTCCGGCTGCCCTACGAAGCCGAGCTCCCGGGACTGTGGGTTTTGAAACGGACTCCAAGGCGGCGCGCTCTATCCGGGCGGGCTCCGCGCACCAGAGGCTGTGGGTAGCCCCGCCGGGATTCCCACGGTCACGCAGCCGAGGGCGCGGCGGCCAGCAGGCTCCCGCCTCCACCCCAGGGATGCGCCGACCCAGTAGCACAGAGCGAGAAGCTGCCTAGAACTTCTCGAATAACGCAGGGTACCGGAGGAAGCCCCGCAGCCGTTCGGGGGAGGAGTGCTCTCAAACTGAACCCGTTCACAGGGAGGTGAGCCCCCGCTCAGAGCGCAGGCTGCGGGCCCCTTCTCCAAAAGGGAGGGGGCCTTTTTAAAGCGGGTTGGGTGGATGAGTGGTAGAAAGGAAGGAAAGAATGAAGAAATAAAGAATGTTAAAGATAGAGACAAAGAATTAAAGAGGGAAAGGGATTTTCCCTTTCTCCTTCTGGTGACCTGGGCCCTCAGAAGCTCTTTGGAGAGACAAGCAGAGTTCAGAGACGCCTGCCCAGTTGCCAGCAATGACTTCAAAAACCCACGCTTGTCTACCCTTAGCCACACTCAAAACTGGTCCGGAGAAAATCGGGGTAGTGGGGGAGTGGGACAGGGGGCTGCGAGGGGAAGAGAATGAAAGAAGGGAACGTCCTCAGCCTTCCTCGCCAGCTTCTCCCCTGCGCTCTTCGGAAGAATCGGAGAGGGGTACGCTGCGCTGGGCAAAGTTTGTCCCACCCGCCTCTCGCAGCTGGCGGCGAGGAGAGGAGGGAAGTGGAACTCGGAGCCTGCAGCCGCGGGAGAGACTGCGCCCGCGCCGCGCTTACCTCGCAGTCCTCGTACTTGATGTTGTCCGTCAGTTTCCAAAGCATTTTCATGGATTGGCGTGAATGGGTTTGGCCCCTCTCCGCCTCGCACCCAAGTGGAGCTACTCTCTGGGTAAGCGCAAAGTGCCGGCTGCGGGCGGCGAGCGCAAGAGGAGGGGGAGGGCGAAGAGGAGGAGGGTGAGGAGGAGGAGGAGGGTGAGGAGGAGGAGGCGAGGAGGGAAGGAGCTCCCGTGTGCGCTCGGAGATCTCCCTCTAATGGTAGAAACTTTTCCCTTTTCCTGCTCTTTACCAACAGCCTAATCGCCTCATTAGCATATCAACAATAGTCCAATTGCTCGCCAGCACCACAATCTGCCGCCGGCCGCTCTGACCCAGGTATAAAGGCCTCTGCGAGCCGCGAACTCGCTCCTAGAGCTCACGCCCGCCCGGGAGCCCACGGAGTCTCCCCTGAGCCCCGCAGCGCGCCGCTGAGCCGGCGTCCCCGGCCCCGTGTCGCCCGAGTCGTCGTCTCGCTCTTCTCCTCGTCCCAGCCCTGCGCACGGTCCGAGCGGCCGCTCCCGGGGCCCATGTCTCCCAGCACCTCTTCCCCATCCCTGCCTCTACCAGCGGTTCCGTCCTTTCGGGCCCTGTCCAATTCTAGCAGAAATGATTATCCCTTTTCTCAATTAAATATAACCGTCAACCCAAGACCGGAGACATCACTCCAGGATTTTCTGCCCAGCTAAAAATCGCCTCCGCTGCGGGCAGCCGCCACCTCCGGCCGCAGGGCCCCGGGAGTTTTATTGGCTTCGCACTTCACCGCCCCCACACACCCCCAATCCCCAGGTTGGAGATTTTTGCCAAACGGCTTCAGTCGCTCGGCTGGGGTTTGCCATCCTTTAATTGCCGCGTGTAAAATAAAAAGTGTACCCTGAAGAGGTTGCTTGACAGCTCCAGGGGTTAAATACTTTTCCTCGCATTTGTACGAAGCTAGGGCCGACGGATAATTCAACGCGGTATTTGGGCTAAGGGCTTCCTAGGTGCGATGTGGACAGGAATACGGAAACTCCTACGGAGGCTCACGCAAGCTTCTGGAGTTGAGCCGAAATACCGACATGTGTGCGCCGCGTCATGCATGCATCAAAATAAATCGCTGGGAACCAACCCTTTGCTGTGCTAATCTGCTCCAGTTTTCCCAAGATTCCCCTTTTTAATTAAAGCAGGGAGAGTTCCTTCATGATTTGGTGCTGTTACTAACGCGGGCGCGCTCGCGGCGCAGTGCCCGGCTGGCGCGGAACCCGGAGGCCGGGGAGCCACCCCCTAGTCCGGGTCCGTCAGGCTCCCCGGCTCCATGCAGGGGCCTGCACGCCCCACTCGGGCTTCGTGGTTTTTTTTATTTTTCCCTAGTGTGAAACAAAAAAAATTTAAAGAAAGAACGACCCAAAAAGATGTGATGTAATCCTTAGAAATACAGAGGGATCAATTTTCCCCCGGTGAGCGTCCTCGTTTGTCCTCTGTAAAAAACCTTCTTTCTCCCTCTGCAATCCTGCAAAGCACNCCCGGTGAGCGTCCTCGTTTGTCCTCTGTAAAAAACCTTCTTTCTCCCTCTGCAATCCTGCAAAGCACTCCCCACCCCCCCCACCCCCAGCAACAGAAGGTTTCGCCTCTGAGCTGCTTTAGTAACGACCTCTGATTCCGTCTAGGCCTGTTTCTTGCAAAACTCCAGGCCTCCCAGTTTTCTCAGAGCGTCCTCGCAGGGGCGGGGGAGGGAGGGTAAGAGGCAAATAGGAGCGTTGCTTAACAGGTGGAAGGAAGGCGAGAGGAGGGGGGCCGCCCCTCCTCCCCAAGCTGCCCACGACTAAGTCTCCCTCCAAGAAGACCGCCGCCAATTCTCCAAGCCTGGCAGAGGAGGCCACAAGCACCAGCGTCCTCCCAACGACGACAACAACAAAACTTTAAAGTTGGGAAGGCGACCAGAGATAGAAGGGGGTTCAGAGCCGGGGGTGGGGGGAGAGGGGGCGCCTCTCGAGGCGCCAGGCCCTCCCTTGCACTCCCTTTTCCCATCTGCACACCAGCACAGCCTCTTGGCTGAACCCAGCTCGAGACTCGTCACGGTAGTCAGCCCTCAAAAACGGTCAACTTCCAGCCTAGCGCCACGCACCCTGCGGGCTGCCCCCAGGGCCGCCGCCCAGCAGCATTGGCTGGACGTCGGGAGGGGGGCCGCCTGGAGTACCGACACTCTCCCAGCAGCCGCCGCAGCCCCAGAGAGCAATCCGTAGGCCGCGCTCTGGGCTAGGAGCAGGGCAGTGTACACCCTCACGTAGCCAGCGCCCCCAGTGCGCATGGGGAGCTAAGTTTCGCTTTCTTTCTCCTTATGGGCTGGGGAAGGCATGTAAAGGCCTCGTCTTATCCACATTCCCCCTTCGCTAACCCGAGCCCCGCGGATCTCTGGCTCCGCACCCGCCGGGGCTGTTAAACTGTTGTTGTTTTCCCGCCGAGGGCGCCTTTGAGGTGCAGATTGGGGCCCGAGGGCTCCGAGGCGCCGAGCGCTTTAGAAAGGCCCCAGCGAGAGTCCCGTCGCCCCCGGAGCCAGCGAGACCGCACTAGTGTGAGCGTCATTTCCACCACAAGCCTCTTCATTGCATGTCAATGCTCCGGCCTGCCTGGGACCCCAGGACAGCAGCGTCAGGCCTGGCGAGGGGTGTGTGGGGGGGTGTCCAGGGCTGGCCTGGGGGCGTATAAGGGGCGTTGGGAAAAGAGTGAGTTATCTGTGTGAGGGACAGAGACAACTGAGAGAGACCAAGAGACACCCAGGGAGATGAATGCTGCCATCTTCGCCGGTGGTGGTGGTGGTCACCACTAAGTGGGCCCCAGGAGTCCAGCAGGCCCAACCTGGAGGACCTGGCCCCTACAGACCCCAAATCCGCCTGCCCGGCCGGAGATCCCAGCTTCCCACTGCTTGTTAAACTGAGCCCGCCAGGAGGCAGGCCCACGTTCACTCCTGTCTCCTTCAGGCTGGAATCTTGCTGCTTACAAACCTCAGCGGGGGCTCACTGGAGGCCCAGCCCGTGGCCAGGCCTGCACTCCTGGCCTTTTCTCACCCAGAGGATTTCTGCGCAAAGTTCACCCGGCTTGAGGAGAAAACTGAAAGACCTCGGCTTTCAAAGAGCCCCCCAGTCTTCACCCTCCAGAGAAGAGAATGAAGAAGGTCCCTGAGAACCACAAGGCAAGAGAGGGAGAGAGTGGGTGCCTGAGATCTGAGTTTGGAGTGGGATTTGCACCCTTAAACCACAAAGTCTAACTCTGAAGATGAAGTTGCACTTGTTTAGGTTTCACTGGGAAGGAGAGGCTTCAAAGACCTCCTAGCTGATAAAATAATAAGTACAAGGAAAGAAAGAAAGACATCATGTTGACTTCCTTTTCCCGACTCCAGAGAGCGAGGTGAAGATGGGACTTCTCTGAACTTTGCTTCTCGTGGCCAGAACCTGAAACAAGCGAAAGAACTCGCCCCGGAAGGAGCAGGGCCTCAGCTTTTCTTTAGGAAGTTCGGGGCCTTCCATTCCAATGGGCCGGCAGGCTTTTCCGCACTCAGAATCTCGCCCCAAGAGGCCTTCCCTTGGCTAGGGCGAAAAGAGGGCCCCGCGGTTCCCATTAGGAAATCGGCGACAGGGGAGAGGCTGCCCTCCTCACCAGCCTGGCCAGAGCCTCCCTGGTTTCGTAGGGAAATGTCTGGAAGGTAGGAGGAGGGCGCTGAACCTAAGGCTCCCTTGGCCGAGGTCGGGTCCCGGACTCAAAGAGCGAAGTATCTGGAGTCTACTTGGCCTCGCGGGTGCCTGCGGCCTAGTCGGGCCAAAGTCGGGAGGCGTTGGTTTCGACCAAATCTAGGCCTTCTGTCGCATCCCTCGCCACTTACTGGCCCCCGCCAGTCACTCCCAAGCGGTGAAAAAAAAAAAAAAACACTAGCTTCGGGAACTAGCCGGAGTGAGAAGCTCAACTTGGTGCAAACTCTTTAGGCATTCCCCGAAAGAACACGCTCGCCGGCGCGACCCGTCCAGCCGGCCCCCTCTCTAGTCTTCCCGCCCTGTTGGTTCCCCCAAATGTGGAGCCGGGAAGGGAGACAGGTGCACGGGAGCCCCGGCTCACGCGCAGCCTCGGGGTCCAGGGCGAGACCGGAGGCGTAGCGAGCACGGAACCTTCCTCCCGGCGCAGCGCACCCCCGCCCCGCGCCCTGCCCCCGCCCGAATGAGTCATCCAGCCCAGTTTCTACTTGGGGGGTGGTGGCCGGGCAGGGGGGGGACGGCGGCTGTAGCGCAAACCACAAGTGACCCCCGGGGCCACCTGTGGAGCGTGCGCCGGACTTTCCCCAGCGCCCGGCCGGCCGGTGGCGCGCGTGGCCCCCAACGCCGCGGCCGCCGCCTGCGCCCGTTTTCTCCTGCCCGCGTTCTCTCCGGGGAACACTCCTAGGCGCTGCCCCGCGCGCCTCCCCTGCGACTCCGCCGCCCTGGGCCACGGCTCCTGCTCTCCGCCTCCCCCCGCCCGGNCGCTCCACCCCCGCCCACCTCAGCCCCATCCAAGGCAAACCCCCGTACCTGCCAGTCCCCCATTTTGGCAAGTATGGACATCGCGGCTCGGCGCTCCTGGCGACGGGTCCCCGCCGGGCATGGGCTGTAGGGCTCGGCCGGGCCCGCTCCCTGGAATCGCTTAGGCAAATCCTTTTTTTACCTGCTCACCAACATCTCACCTGGTCATAAAGAGCTGGGTTGCTACCTGCCGACGCATGCGCGCTAGCCCAGGAATTCGCTCCGCCAGCCCTTTAGTCCCAGCGCCTCGCAGAGCTGACCTGGGAAGTGATGGATTTATAGCCGCGGCAATCTCGCCATCAGCTCCAGCTTTTCCCAACAGCCCCAACCCGCTTTCCCGGTCAGTCCCTGGCCGGAGAACCGAGGCAAACTGCCTGCTGGAGCGTGCTGGGAGCGACGCGAGAGTGACTCGGTGTGTTTTCCCACTCAAGCAATGGGGGCATCTGCACGCTCGCCCCCGGGCTCTCTTCCCCTTGGGAACTTTGACGGGGTGGGGGCTGGGAGACTCTCCACCCCTGGGTGGGAGTGGGGGGAGGGCAAGACCCGGGGCCTGGGCCCTCCGCTGAGGTGCAGCGCACCTGGAGACACGCGGTGCGGCCTGATCCCGGTTCCGGCCTCCCCACCGGCCCGCGAGGTTCAACCCGGCGGATGCGGGTCCGCAACCCCCAGGGCGGCTTCAGCGTCGGATCTCAGATCAAAGTGTTTCTCAGTAGGTGAAGACGTTCACGGTTCTGTTTCATTTCTGGCTTTCAGGTTTAATCTCCTCCCACTGCAGACAGTCAAACACGCGCGCGCACACACACATGCACACACGCATTTGCGCACTCAGACACTGACGCTTCTATTCTAAGTGCACCCTGGTCTCTCACTTTCACGGGTTCCCGCCCCTCCCCCACTCCTCCATGGCTTCCTAGCTTTTTTTTCTTCTTTCCCACTAAAACTTTTTAGAGGGACGACGGGGGCGTCGGTGGTTCTGGGCTGGGCCACAGAGGTTTGGGCTGGGGTTTGCTTTCCCATGACAGATAAAATCACTCAAATGATTTCACCGCTGTTTTCTAATTAGAAGGGAGCTTGAAAAGAAGCCGCAGGATTCGGGGCTCCCTCGGAGCTCACCTGCTCGGGAACCACACCTGGCCGGGAGGGAGGCGAGGGGAAGGGGCTGAGGCTCTCGGCCCCCAGACGACCGTGCCAGCCCGGGTCTGGCCGCCGCCAGTCCTGGGCTTGGGCCTGGGACCCCTGGGACGGGGGGGCAGGGGGTCCCAGGCTGCCGTCGTGGAGACCGAGAGAGGAAAAAAGAACCGATTTCAAATCCTCTTCTCTGACGAGTCAGGCAAATGTGAGCGAAAGATCAGCTCCGTGCTGAGGGGAAGGACTTGTCCCCACAACAAAACCTCCCCTTTCTAGAACCCATAAGAGCCTCTCTCTCCTGGGGGACGGCCCCAAAGGCCTAGCACCCTCCTGGCCGTCCCAAAGGTGCTGTGGTGGTGTCTCTTGGACCTTCCCGTGTCACCCGGGCATATTCATCGTCCCTGGACTGCGGGACTTAGAGCCCTCGCCGATTCTCTCTAGCTGATTGGAAACTTTCTTGGACCTGCCTTAGAACCTGGCTCAACAAGTTTGGGTTTTGTTTGTGGGTTTGTTGGTTTTCTTTTCAGCGAATTTTAAGCAACTTAAACTAGGGCGTTTTTAACCCATTCACGCCTATCTTTAACCTCTCAGGCTTTTTCCAGCGGTCAAAATAGTTTGGTGAAAACCTAATTCTTCAGAAAGCCCAACGCACGCCGAGGTCGTGCCTGTAGCTCGAAGAGTCTCCGGCGGGAGGTGCTGTGCGCCCTTTAAAGGGAGCCCAGGTTCAGGCCCGGGGAGCCTGGCTTCCCCCTCTTAGGCCTGTGAGAGCTGGAGGGACCTGGGACCCGGCTGCTGGGGCCAGACCCACCCGAGGAAGGACCGGCAGGCCGGTGCCAGGGCCGAGATGGGGCGCAAAGAGTTGCCAACTTAGGTAGTTTGGAGGGAGTTGGGAAGGGAGGCAAAGCTGCTAGCGTGCTTAAGCGCAAAGCCAAGGCGCCGTGCAGGGTGGCCTGGAAGGGGACAGCGCAGTTTGGAAGTGCAGTAGCCCAGGTCTTCGGCGTGAGGGCCCCTGGAGTCCGCTCAGAGGCCTGAGGCAGGGACCGGGGTGGGGGCAGGGGTAGGGACTCGAGGAATCCGGGAGCGGCCGGGAGCTAGAATTTGCCCCTGGAGTGTGACCCCTGGGGGTCCGAACTCAGCTTAGTCGGTTTACGTTTACTGACTTGTCTGAACCTCAGTTTGCTCACTTGTAAAATGGGGAATGTGTTGAGACCTCGCGAGGAAAGCGGACGAAAAGCGCTTGGCAAAGCGCGCATGCGGTGCGCCAGAGGCTGCAGAGCCCGCCCAAGGCCGCCCGGCCCCGGCCCGCACCCTCACGGCGCCCGAGACGGATTCTCTTCTAGAAGGTGTCTGTGCCATCGCTCCTTCCTCAGGCGCACCGCCGCCGGACGTGGCGGCCAACGGCTCCTCCTGGCCTCCCCACTGACAGCCCTGGTCTGCCCGAGCGTGAGCCCTTGCCCTTGCTCGCGTACCGGCTTCGCCCCGCGGGGCCTTTCTCCACCTTGACCTCCTCGGTGGCTGGAACCAGTCTGATTCTGCCGCCTCCCGGAGGGAGGAGCCTGGGGAGCGGGGGCGAGAAGAGGGACACCTCCCAGCTTCATCCAGCGCCCAGGCTGTAATCAGCCTCCCCAAGGTGCCAGCTGCGCCCAGTGCCAAGACAGGCCCACGGCCACTAACTGCTCTTGGCAACCGTCGAAGCGCCCAAGTAAGGGCGCTCCTCCGGTACGGGGCCTCAGGCCTCTTGCAAATCCGAAAAAAATTAGGCTCCTCCTTCCCTCCCCCCGCCCCC
>SJYQ01000123.1:1104980-1118379 GCA_006410935.1 Redunca redunca | reverse complement strand
CCCCCCCCCGTCTCCTTTTCCCGGGTTAGCGGCGAGAGATCACCGGGATCCCACAAAGCAGGTTCCGCCGCTAACAGATCCTGGGTCTCGAAGCCCAGTCTGGAACTTTCCTGAGGGCGGGAGGACTTGGGGTCAGACTGCAGCGAGCTCCCAGTCAGGTAATGCTGCGCTCAGGTTCCCAGAGGCCCCTAGTGTCCCGCGAGAGCGGGGTGGCATCTGTTGCCAGCCGGTAATGCCCCGCTCCCGGTTCCACCACCCCCAAAGTTGCACCGGGGCTAGCCTTTCCCTCAGGGCAAATGTCATCCTGGACGGGCATTCACTCCACCCTACCACTTCCAGGAATATTCCCACCTTTTCACTCATCCTGAAGTGCCAACCTCCCCCCAGAGTCCCCGTGGAGGCTCCTTAAGGGATCTGGAAGTCGAGATCTGAGCAATGGGTGAACTCACACATTCACACCTGCGGTGGCCCCGGCTTCGCCTGCCCCTTAGAGGAGGAGTCTGGATTATTGGGAGGGATGAATGCCCACCCACTGCTCCTCGCCCCCAGCTGCTCCTGCAGAAGCTCACCTTCCTGGCGTCTAGGCCTGAGAGAGCCTAAGTCAGTTTAGTGTCTTCGCTGGGTCCCTCGGAGGATAAACTGGTCCCTTCCAAGGTGACCAGCGAAGGAGCGGGCTGGACCACTCAGGGAGGGAGAAAGGATGCGGGGAATGGACAGGCGTCTTGCCGTTCCAGAATCTGAGGCCTTCCCTCCCTCCAGCTCACGAAAGCCCGCTCAAACCTCCAGGTGGACTCGGGCAAAGGAATAAGGTTACCACTAACTACAGAAGCCAACCCTCTTACCACCGGTTCCCCCGATAATGCGGAAGGGCCGCCGCGAAAGCCGACGTGCGCCCACCGCTGTACCTCCAGGCGCGCGCTTCCAGCGGAGAGTTCGCGGAGCAGTGGGTTCAGAAGGCCCGAGGACGGCAGCAAGCCTGGAGGCCCACAGGCCAAGAGCCTAGAGGTGCCCTGGAGGCCCGGAGGATCGCGGCTGCGCTCGGAGCGGCCCCGCCACTCGCGGCCCGGGTCCCTCCCGGCCCTGGGCGACAGGTGCAGCCGCAGCCTCCGCCGCCCGCTGGGCCGGGGCGGCCGCCGCGCACTGGTGCGGAACCACTATCGGAACGAGTTTGCTCTTCTGTTTACAAAGCAATCCTTCTATCAAAAGAGGAACAAAATCACCACTTATCACACCCTGTCATAAAGTAATCTGCCCTGGAGGGAAACCCTGGCGAAGAAGCTCGCGGAGTGTGTGTGTGTGTGCGCGCGTTGGAGCGGGTGAGGGGCGCAGTGTGGGGGGGGGGGGCGCAAAGGAAAAGGGAACTTTCCCAACTCTTTTCCAGGAAAAACCGCTTGGACCAGCCGTGTCCCTCCAGGCCAGGGAAACAGGGTAGTCCGAGCGCTGGCGAGGGGGTGTGACAGAGGAGCCCACGCTGGGAACCGATTCGGCCGGGCACCGGATCGCCCTATTGACTCTTTGGAATCTGCATCGCCCCTCCTCCACTGTCTGCTTTTGGGGTGTCTTCCAAGACGCTCCCCAGTCCCCCTCTCCTCCATACAAATAGATAGGCAGAGAAGGGAAGCGTGCCTTCTCAGAAACTTCAAGGTCTCTTTCCGCCTTTCTCCCCCAAGGGGTCTACAGGGCCCAAAGGACAGTCTTCAGGAATTCCTAACTGTGGGGAGGGTTCTGCTCCCCTTAGCCCACATGTTCCCCCCCACCCATGTATTTGTTCTTGGATGAGGGGAGGGTTAAGGACAGGGAGAGTTAACTGGTCACTGATAACATGTCACTCTTTGGGATTCTCCAGGCAACAATCCTGGAGTGGACTTCCATGCTCTCCTCCAGGGGATCTTCCCAACTCAGGGATCAAAACCAGGTCTCTCACATTGCAGGCGGATTCCTTACCATCTGAGCCACCAGGGAAGCCCAACTTAAGTACCCGCCAAATGGCCAGGAAAGGCAGAAGTTTGGGGAAGTTACAAGTTACAATGGAGTCCTGTGAGGACTCCATCTCTTGGTTTATTATCTCTATCCCTCTCTAGAACCAGGTGAGAAACTCTTTAAGCAGCCAAACCCATTCATAGCAGGGTGGCGGTGGTGGGGGGCAGGCAGGGTGGTGGTTGGGGGGCAGGTTCCTCTGAGGTGCTGGTGCCTCTGCTTCTCTTGTTGCCCTCCAAAGGGCAAAGAGAACAAGCCCACCCTTCAGCCTGAAAATCATCAACTCAGCATAATATGGCCAGAGTTTAGGTTTGTGCCTGAGTGATCTTGGACATCCAATACCACTCCTCCTCACCCTGACTCTTCTAGCCAAGGGCGAGTGAGATTTTCCCCTGAAGCCAATATTAACGGGCAGGTCAGCGTTTGGCCTGTTTGGATGCAGTGCCTGCGGATCCAACCTGGACTGGGGACTCTCACTCTCCATAGTCCAGACTGAAAAGCCTGCAATCACTAACCCTACACTCTGGCTCCCTCCACCCTGAACCCCAGTAGTTAATGGGGCTTCCATATAGTACAGGCAGAGTTACCAATGTTAAATTGTCATTTGCATCTTTAAGATCTTAGGGAGAATTGTTTCATCCTTTATAATGAATGTTTGGTTGATGAAAGTGGACATTCAACACCTTGCTTGTGTCACTGGCAAAACACCTGTAAGCAAAGGGTTTTCCTTTCCAAAGACTGGGAAGCTGGCCCCAAAGCCGGCAAAGTCAGCAAAAGCAGGATGAGAGAAGGTGCCTCTCCCTTTCCCCCACAAAAGCTGCCTGGTGATTTAAGACAGTGGTGTTAGAATTCTGCTGCATGTTCGAATCACCTAAAGAGGTTTAAATCCTGATGCTCAGGTGGCCCCCAGATCAGGTGAGTCAGAACTTTTGAAGGCAGGTGGTGGTGGTGGCGGTTTAGTTGCTCGGTCGTGTCTGACTCTCTGTGACCTCATAGACTATAGCCCACCAAGCTCCTCTGTCCATGGAATTCTCCAGGCAAGAATACTGGAGGGGATTACCATTTCCTTCTCCAGCAGATCTTCCCAACCCAGAGAAGATCTTCCTAACCCACCTGTCCTGTATTGGCAGGTGGATATATTACTGCTGAGCCACGAAGGGAAGTCCATTCTGGGTGTAGGACTCAACCATAAGTAGTTTTTAAAGTGTCTGGGGTGACTGCACTGTGCAACCGAATTTGGGAATGAGTGGCATAGACAGTGGCTGTCAAAGTGTGGTCCTAGGACTGGCAAGGGAGCATCACCTAGGAACTTACTGCTGCTGCTGCTGCTAAGTCGCTTCAGTCGTGTCCGACTCTGTGCAACCCCAGAAACAGCAGCCCACCAGGCTCCACCGTCCCTGGGATTCTCCAGGCAAGAACACTGGAGTGGGTTGCCATTTCCTTCTCCAATGCAGGAAAGTGAAAAGTGAAAGTGAAGTCACTTAACTCGTGTCCGACTCTTCGAGACCCCATGGACTGCAACCTACCAGGCTCCTCCGTGAAATGCAAATTCTCAGGGGTCACTTTAGCTCCACTGAGAGCTCTGAGGGTCCGCCCCAACCAAGAGTACACCACCAACCCTCCCAAGGATGCTAGTGCAGACTTAAACTTGAGACCCTCTGACCTAGGCAAATGTGTGCCTCTATCTGAGAGAGTTTGGAGGCTGACGTTCCAGTCCCCAGCCATTCTTCATCTTCGGCCTTGAGAGAAACTTGAGATCCCACCTCTACCTGTCTCGATCTTTGAGAAAACAGGGCATGACCCGGTCCTAGGTATGGTGAGGTGTGTGAATCTCTCAAGCAACTTGCATTAGAGGTAACCAACTTAAGAACAAGTTCAACATCACCGCTCAGAAAGAGCCGACGAAGCTTAGCGCTCCCCGGCCTCTCTCGGCGGCGTCGACTGTTTTCTCGAGATACAGGGTTAGAAGCACACCTGGGTTTCTATTGGGGTCAGCTGTGACTTTGAGCTCCAGGACTCTTCCTCTTTGCCAAGAAGCACTTCTTCCCTCGTCCGCCCCTTCCTTCCCGGCTTCCCAGCTCCGCGAACCCTGCTTGGTGTGTCAGTTTCACTTGCTTGGGCCGCACGCGTGTCCTGTGAATTTCAGGTCTGAAACGCGAATCCTCCGGTCGCCCGCTTCTGCCTGCGTCTGGGGAGGGACACCTCCGCTCTCTGCTCCCTCCCACCCCTAGACTCGTCGGGTTGAGTTTGCAGATCACTGGCGCACCCATTCGCAGCGTCCTAGGGCCTCCCCCAGCACCCCCTAAGGCAAGTTCGAGGTTGTTGGACCCAAAGTCCGGCCGGGCCGGCTAGGGAGAGGCTCCAGGGCGGCACTGGCTGCCGGCGAGCGCGCCCGGCCCTCGGGGCCTCACCTGCCGCTGTCCTGCGGGCCATGAAATCTAGAGCAGGGTGCGTGTCCAGGTGGGGCCTGCTCACCCTCTGGGGAAACAGGTGGGGTTCGCCCCGCGGCGGCGCGAGGGGACGCGCGGGGGCCAATGGCGAACCGAGCGCCCGGGATCCCGCCGCCGCCCCTCCGCGCGGCCCCGGACACGCTCCCGGGGAGGAGGGGCGCCCGGCGGGAGGACGGTGCCCGCTGCGCGCGGGCCGAAGGGCGCTCCGGCGCCGGGCGGGCCGGGGGCGGGGAGCAGAAGGCGCTCATCCCCATTCAGGGTTTAGCGGCGGGTGGAGACAGACAGTCTCCTAAGCTGCTGAAAGTCTCCTGGGAGTCTGGGAAAGGAGCCTCAAATTTTCAGCCATTGACGAGCGCGGCAGCGGCGAGGGCTCTGGCCCGGCTCCCTTGGCGCAAGTCCTTCAATTTCCCCCATCGGCGGCTGCCCGGAGCGGACCCGGGTGCTAGATCGACTTAGACGAGGTTCCGCTTACTTTCTGTCTTTTCTAAGTTCCCTGATGGCGGAACAGGCTGAAATACGTGCTCTAAGACTTTTCTCAAGGATCTGTCACTTTCATTTAGAAACAGGCGGTAAGGCCTTCCTTCCAAAAGTGGCGACCACTCAGCCTTTTCCCGCCTTCCTCGAGGAAGCTCCGGAGGTACCCCGCGGACACCAGACTCCACTGCTTTTTCAAGCGACCACATTCTTCAAGAGAGCAAACGTCGTTTGCCATTGAAACCTTCCAGACTTCCATGTCTTAATGTCTTGTAATTTCTTACTAATGCAGGTTCATTGCTTTTGCACAAGGTGCTGAAAGGCTGGCAACGCATGAAGGTGTCTGCTGTGTGTGTTTTGAGGCTGTGCAAGATTATTAAAAAACAAAAACAAAACTGGAGGATAGTTGCTTTTCAACGTTGTGTTAGTTTCTGCTATACAACAACGTGAATCAGCTATATGTATGCCTATATCCACTCCCTCCAGATCCTCCCTCCCACCCCTGCAAGATTATGTATCAAATATCTCAAGATAACAGGCCAGCCTCCTCCGGATTTCCAGTTACATATGCAAAAATTAAAGATGTATGTTAGGTGTTTGGATTTTGGCTTCTTCTTAAGTCTCTATTTTTTCAATAAAATAGTACTTCATATGGCTATGGAATCTTGGGGAGGCCTTGTACAAATGGCTTTGTGTTTTTCTGTACTTCTTTCAGTATCTCAAGTTGCCTTCAGACTTTAAGTTGACAATGGAACAGGCCAGATCAAATACATAAGGTTTTCTAAAAATTGACATGGCACCTTTCATCTGTTTCCAGACTCAAAATGTATTCTTTCTGAATCTTACAACATAAATTGTGTAACAGCCTTTCACATTAGATCATCTCAGCCCCGACACTGAGGATGTGAGAATTATAGAATTTCCCTGTACGAATATGAAGAGTGGTGCTTAAAAGAATGAAAGGGAAGCTCTTCCTTGGGAAGTGATTGGAAACAAACACCAGAACCTGACAATTTATACACACAGTTCCCTTCTGATTTGTCTCTTCCCTTGGAGAATTACTAGTTAAAATACCCAAGTTACAGGTGACCTTCGGTTTAAATACTTTATTTCTAAATTTGAAAAACTGGTTGTGAAGACACTTTAGTTGAACAAAGACTCAGATGATAATAACATCTGACTGCTTTTAATTTCCAGCTATCTTAATTTTTGTTTTTTTTTATTTTTAATTAGAAGGTAATTATTTTACAATGTTGTATAGATTTCTGCCACACAACAATGAAAATCAGCCATAAGTGTGTGTGTGTGTGTATATATATATATACTTATGGATGTGTGCATATATGAAGTGAAAGTTGCTCAGTCATGTCCAACTCTTTACCACTCCATGGACTGTAGCCCGCCAGGCTCTTCTCTCCATGGGATTCTCCAGGCAAGAATACTGGAGTGGGCAGCCATTCCCTTCTCCAAGGGTGTGCATATGTATGTGTATATATATATTTATATATATTCCCTCCATCTTGAGTCTGCCTCTCTCCCTTTCACTCTTCTTTTTTTATTGTAAAATTACAGCTTGAATGACCCTCTCAAGTGTACAGAATAAAGGATAAGCGCCTAAAAAATGGTTTAAATATGTATTTTCTCCTTTCATTGTTGGAGTAATCAGGTAATCATCATATGAAATTCATGTTAAGCAAAATATGTAAAAAATAAATATATATGTATATATATGTACACTTTACATATCCTTATTGCATCCAAATATTTATACAAAACCTCCCCAGGATATTGACAAAATTTTAAACACTGTTTTTGGTTTTTCTTTTACTGCTAGAGAGAGAAGCGCACACAGCAAAACTTCTTCAAACAGTAGGATGACTTTGGCAGCTCTGATATGGCCCAGTGCCAGCACTAGATAGAGAGGACCTGATCTGTGACATTCAGAAGCAGCCAAGGTCAAACCTCTCAAAGAGTGAATTTGGCATGTGTCCACAGTTATAAACTGAGGCAGAAACTATCAGAGTCTCAGAATTTCAGAGCCTTCAAGCTCTCATCAGAATGCTCCTCACCACTAACGTATGTCTTCTGAGCCCAGCACAGGTGTGTAAACTGAGCTGAGTGCCATTCAGTTTATTAATGGCCAAGGTGGTCAGAAGAACCAGAGTCCAGGCTGGGGGCCCTTCTCATCACACCTCTTCCTTACTGAGCTGGTCCAGGATATTGTGTCCTGATTGTGCTCAAGATTAAAGGCCTGATTAAAATGCCTTTTTGACTACATGTTTGTAAACCCAAGCATCCAGTGTGTCTGCTTTAAAAGGGTTAGGATTAAGTATGAGCTCTGTGTCCATCATTCACTGCAGGTGGGAAACAACTAGTGTGGATAGAAACGACCTCCAAAGCCTTGATTCTGGATGATGCTGGAGAAATGGCTCCTTGAGTCTTAGGGTGACTTTTCATTCATGACTCTTTCCTATGAATGAGTGCTGCCTCCACTGAATTCACAAGAAAACCAGAAAGTGTGAATTTTCGGGCTGAATCTGCCTGCAGCTGCCTGTCTGTTTAATGTCTCTTGAACATTGTCTAGACAGATGCCTAACATTTTGTGGCACAAAATTCCAGTGTGATAATTCCACTTTTAATGGAAAGCAGGCATAATAACTCAGAAATCACTATTTGGGAGTTACTGGGAGTGATAAGAAAGAAAGTGTTAAATGAGTGGGGAAAGAAAAAATAAAAGGAACCATAAAAGAAAATGTTTTCCTCATCAGTCTGTGTGATACATAATCTCATTAACTTCTATAAGGAAGGTATGGCTCAATATTGATAAACATCCTGAAGACATGATTCCTGGTGATAAGTAGTGCTTTTCCTAATCTCTTAGCAGTGGCACAGTTGGGAGCAAAATTGAATCTCGCTGACCTTCACTTTCTCTAAAGTCCCCAACACCACGTTGTAACTTATGGATCATAGTGATGTCAATACCATCAAAACAAACAAACAAACCAAACCCCCCGAAATACCCCATTTCTAAACATTTTCTGGACACACACACACACACACACACAAGCGCGCGTGGTGGAAGTGAAATTTTTTTCTAAACATTTGCTGCCCCCATGTGTCCCTTTAGAAAACTGAGTCTTAAAGCTAAATGTTTATTTAGTACCTTCTGTGCAGTTTAGATAATCAGAGAAACGATTGCAATTATTGTAAGAACGAGGGCCAAAGACAGGGCAGAAGAAAGGTGGAGAAAAGGTCTTACGTTTGCCACAGATTCTGACGTAATCTCCAGCGTTGCGTAACTTCTCTGTGCCTCGTCTCTCCCAAGGTGAAAATGAGTGGCACTTTGGCAGGATGGGGAGAATGTGGAGGCCGATTTTCTCTAGGATCCCATTTAATCTAACATTTGGTCACTCTCATTGAGGATAGTGAAGCAGAAGTAGGAAAAACTAGCTATCCTATTTCCTGGCTAAGTAGTCAATTTGGACGTGTGCCCCAAACTCATGAATGAATTTCCTGTTTCATCATTGAAATCCATTACCTTGGTCCTCTGTCATCTTGACAAACCTGCTTCTCAGTGTCTGAGTAGCTCTGAGCCCAAGAGACAAGGAGGAATTCATCTTCTATTAATATTATGGCCAATGAGTATGTAGTAACAGATGTGACTTAAAAAGTGAAAATCATCTTCAGTGTTTATAATGTGTATTAGTGACAGGTGCTTCTAGAGCTCTGTGTGTGTGTGTGTGTGTGTGTGTGTGTGTGAAGTCGCTCAGTCGTGTCCGACTCTTTGCCACCCCATGGACTGTAGCCTACTAGGCTCCTCCCTCCATGGGATTGACTAGTTCTTAAATCTTTTCCCTCATTCCATGATCAAGTGGCAAAGCCGTTGTCTCCTCACTTCCCTGATAACAGAACCCTGATTTTATTCAGTTATCAGGCAATTCAACCACAGGTCTCAAGAAGGGCTGGTCCTTCCCTTAACCAAGGGAATGAACCTTGATTCATCTAAGAGTTAGACTACTTACTGGTTCTCACTCCTCATTATTTTCTTTTATTCAGAAGTTTTTGTTTTATTTTTACCATTTAAAAATTATTATTGAGGTATAATGGACATACAATATTATATTAGTTTCAGGTATAAAATGTAATTATTTGATATTTGTATATATTGTGAAATTATTTTCATGATAAATTTAGTTAACATTCATCCCCATACATAGTCACACGGTCTTTTTTCCTTGTAATGAGAACTTTTAAGACCTACTCTCTTAGCAACTTTCAAATATGCAATACATATTATTAACTATTAATTATAGTCACCATGTTGTACATCGTATCCCCAAGACATTCACTTCATAACTAAAATTTTGTACCTTCTAACTCCTTCCACCCAAAAGGACCTCCTGCTCTGGCAACCACCAGTTTATTCTCTGTATCTGTGAGCTCTTTTCTTGTTTCTTCCTTTTCTAGATTTCACTTATAAGTGATCATACAGTATTTGTCTTTCTATGATTGCACTTAGCATAATGCCCTCAAGATCCATCCATGTTGTTCCAAATGATAAGATTTTCCCTTTTTATGGCTGAATAATATTCTATTTATAATAATACACAGATAAACAAATGAACAACTTCTGTTTGTATATATATCACACATTTTCTTCATCAACTGATGGACACTTAGTTTGTTTCCATATCTTGTGGGATCTTAGTTCCCACCAGGGATAGAATCCATACCCCCTTGGAGTGGAATCACAGAGTCTTAACACTGGAGCGCCAGGGAAGCCCCAGGGCGCATACACCTTTTCAAGTTAGTGTTTTAGACTTCTTTGAATAAATGCCCAGAAGTGGAATTACTGGATCATATGGTAGTTGCATTTTTTTACTTTTTGAGGGCCCTTTAGATTGTTTTCTGTAATGACTGCACCCATTTGCATTCCCAGCAACAGTGTAGAAGCGTTCCCTTTTCTCTGCCTCCTTGCCAACATGTGTTATTTCTTGCCTTTTTCATAATAGCCATTCAAACAAGTGTGACCACCCTTCTCTGTTCATCAGAATCTTCTGGGGAGCTGTGAAAATACTGATGCCCAGGCCTACAGAGATTCTCATGAATCAGACTAGAGTTGTACAGTTTTTGAAAACTCCAAGTGATGCTAGTATGCAGCCTGGGTTGAGAATCACTTATTTAACCAAGTGATGATCAGTCACTCTGGTGACTGGTTTAGGAATGAGCACATGATGCAATTTTCAGTCTTACAAGGAAAAATCTGATTGGGGCTGGGGAGTCTGAGTAGTTTTCTTCACAAAGGAACAGAAAATAAGTTTAGGCCCTTATCTTTTCTTCTAGGTTTTGTGTGTTACCCTAGGGGATATAAAGGATGAGATGTCTGGAGCTGCTGCAGCCACCTTGTGACCATGAAGAAAGATCCCACATTCGAGGTATAGCAGAATGGAAAGAAGGAAAGAATTCCAGATCTTGAACTCTTTTTTTTTTAAGCTTCTAAATTCACTGTCTCTGTAGTGTCCTACCTGAGAACTTTTTAAGGACTTTTCTAGTGACACAGTGGATAAGAATCCACCCCCCAATGCAGGGGACAAAGATTTGATCCCTAGTCTGGGAAAATTCCACATATTGAGGAGCAACTAAGCCCGAGAGCTGCAACTACTGAAGCCTGTGCACCAAGGACCTGGGCTCTGCAACAAGAGAAGCCACGATAATGAGAAGCCTGCCCACCTCAACAAAGAGTAGCCCCCACTCGGTACAACTCGAGAACGCTTACACAAAGCAACGAAGACCCAGTGCAACTACAATAAATAAATAATTCTAAAAAAAGAACTTATTTGAGCACGTGAGTTAAAAACCATTTAGTTTAGTTGGACTCCAAATTATACTAACTGATACACCGATACTTCTAGAAAAAGTAAGCACATGTATTTTAAATTGAGTTCTTCAAACCATGTCCTTGGGACCCCTAGGATGCCGTGGGTTTTGCTAGTATTCTGCATTTTGTAAGTGGGATTTTGTATGGTTGTGTATATGTTTCCATGGTAAAATGTGTGGGAATATAGTCTCAGGATATTATTTATTTCACTTTACTCTTCAAACTAAAGCAGTTTGTTCATACATTATGCTGGAATATTAATAAGCCAGCACACTGTGCCTGATATAACAGCTTGATAAGTGACTGTGCTCCTAGTTGCTTGGAGGAACTTGAGTCTAGCACTCTTGTTAATACCACATGTGTCCTTCTATGTGAATTCTATACATGTGTACCCTTACCTATGTGGATATATATATACAAAGGAGTTATTAATTTTGGTCTGATCACTATCTATTACCACATGAAACTTAAAAATTCAAACCCCAAAGGCAGGAAATGCAACATTTCAGCTTAACTTTGGTGGATTTCCAGACGTTTTCTCCATTACCAAATGGACTAATTTCTAATTGAATAGGAAACAGATTTATAGAAACTATAAAGTGTAGAAACTATTCATGTATCCTTACCTAAGTACTAATAGTTCTGTTATTCAATTTTTCTGTGTACCAAGAAACCAATGAAGTGTATAGACATTTTTACCAACTATAATTGGAAGTATGTGGTGAGAGCCACAGATATGTGTCCTTAGAGCAAGAGGCAGAGAGACAAGACTTCCTTGGTGATCCAGTGGTTAAGAATCTGCCTGCCAATGCAGGGGATATGGGTTTGATCCCTGGCCCAGGAATACGCCACATGCCAAGAGGCAAGAAAGCCCATACGGCCGAAGCTACGTGCCCCAGGGCCCGTGCACCGCAGTGAAGATCCAGTGCAGCCAAAAATAATAAATAATAATTATAAAATGTTTTTAAAGATACAAAGGGCAGAGTGACAGCTGTGACATGATCACCCTCAGAGACACAGGCCATTGAATGGAGAATTAAGGTGCCAAGATTATTTGCAATCCACTTTGCATAACTAAGGTTTTGTCGTTTCTACCAGGATTCTCACGTCAGTCCCCATCCCCATGATGTACCCATTCTTTCTCAAAGCCGTATGATCCATTTAAGTATTAATACAATACATCTATCCTACTGTCGCAGGTAAGGCGATGCTCAGTTTACAGTGTTCTGGAATGTGTGGGTTTTCTGAGTGGGCTAAAGGAAAGAGATCGAGACTGGAATTGGAAGAATGGGATTCTACTGTCGACGTCGCCACAAGCTACCCGCGCCTCCTTGGGCAAGTTGCTTCATGTCTCCAGGTCACATTTCCTGACTTGCAGAGCAAGAGTGTGGAGCCGATTATCTCTGAGGCCCCAATCATCTCTAAAAGCCCTTTGAGTCAGATTCATATATCTGTCAGATGGGTTCCAAAACAACACAGCCTGGAACCAGTGCTTCTAAAATTGAAACGTACAGCTGAGAAACCTCAAGGCACCTGCCTAGAAGACACTGTCTAATATATTTCACCACCTTCAGATGGAATCTCAGCAAGTAGACAGTTTGGTCCATAGGACAGTCCATCCTATTTGAGATTCATGATTACTAGGCAATACATTTTCAGCTCGTTGTATTTCACTCTCTACCCTAACTTATAAAATCTGGGTAACTTAAGCCTGACATGGAGATAATATGCCACTTAATCACATTCTTGGCTTCACTGAAGACAGCTATATGAACACATGCCAATAACATCCAGGGGTGTCGTTAAAATTATGACATTTCCTTAAGGGAACTGATTCATACAAGCCTATGAGTGGATTCTATATAATAACCTTTACAGGCAAGTATGCTGTTGTATTTTTTTTAAGAAGGATTAGCCTTACAATGCTGTTTGTTGTCTACAAAAGTCCTCTAAGCAGGAAGGATATTGCATTTAGATATTTAAAGGCCCCAAACTCAGATTTTGAAAAGCACATTTACTTTAGCCATGGATACCTGAGAAGGAAGATCACAAGAAGCTGACCCATTCTTCCTTCTGTCTTTCCACACTGAGATAGTAAAAACCAACAGATTTACAATTTATCCTACTATCCATTATCTTCAGAGATTCGACTGTTTTTCTTTATTTAGCTTATTTGCAATGCTTAGGAATCCTCAATGTCTGATAATTTTTAAAAATTGTATCTAATCCAGAGGTGGGATGAATTGGGAGATTGTGATTCACACATATTCACTACTAAGTATGTAAACAGAGCCTACTGTATACAGCACAGGACTTCTACTCAATGCTCTACGTAGGAAGGAAATCCAAAAAAGAGGGGATATAAGTCTACGTATAGCTGATTCCCTTTGCTGTACAGCAGAAACGAACACATTGTAAAGCAACTATACTTAAACAAAAATGTAAAGTAAATAAATAAAATTAAAAGTGAATTTAAACATAAAAAAGGAGGATATATGTATACATATAACTGATTCCCTTTGCTATACAGCAGAAACTAACACATTGTAAAGTAACTATACCTAAATAAAAGCTTGAAATAAATAAAGTAAATTTAAAAATAAAAGAGAGGAGATACTAT
>SJYQ01000123.1:1082495-1104910 GCA_006410935.1 Redunca redunca | reverse complement strand
ATACTATATATATATATATATATATACATATATATAATGTATAGCTGATTCCCTTTCCTATACAGCAGACACTAACACAACATTGTAAAGAACTGCAGTCTAATTAAAAATGTTTTAATTTAAAAAAAAATTCACCCAATCCTTCGTGTAGTGGTTTACATCTAACTTTCCTAGTTTTCCTCTGTGTGAGACATAGACAGCTGCTGGGAATTCTTTGCACAATGACCGTTCTCATTCTTAGTAATTATCTCTAGATGAGGCAATACGGTATGATTCTTTCCATTATTCAGCCTGTGTTCGTTGAGTATTTTCCATGTACCATGAGCTGTTCCGGATTTGTGGACTAGAACAGCGAAAATAACAAAATATCTGCCCTTATGGAGCTTATATTCGAGAGAAAGGAAACAGATTACAAACAAGATAAATAAAGTATATAGTATGTTAGGCAATGGCATGGGCTAAAGGGAAATACAAAGGAAGAGGAGGAATTAGGACTCCCGGAAGGCAGTGATGTCCCACTTGGACGGGGATGTCCTGGGGATGAGGTGACTCCCAGGCCCCTTGGCCCAAGAAAACATCCCAGGCAGAGAAGTCGGCAAGGGTAAAGGCCCTGAGGCAGAAACACAGACAGGCTGGTGTGGCTGGAGCAGTAGAGCAAAAGAGAGAGGGAAACCAGACCAGGCGGGAGAGAGACAGAAATGCTGGGGGCAGGAGGTGGAGGCACCCCGAGTGAAGGACCTTGTGAGCAAGGCTTCAGCTTCTCCTCCGAGGTAGAGGAGACAGCGGTTGGAGGCATCTGAAGGAAAGAATGACACGATCTGACTCATATGTTAACAAGGATGCCTTGGCCGCTGTGTCACCGTTTAGGGCACAAGCATGGGGGCAGGCGAACCAGTCTGAGGCGGTAGCAATTGCCAGGAACCTGTTGAGATCACCTGGGAGTGCTCACGAATAAACAGCGAAGAGGCGCAAGAACTGAGCCCCGGGGTCCTGCAGCGTTCAGCGTCGAGGAGGTGTAGGGACGCGCACAGAACACAGCTGAGAAAGGGGCAACCAGAGCGGTAGGAGGAAAACCGGAGAGCGTGGACTCTGGGAGCCACTGTCCAGAAGAGGGCCGAACGGCTGATCCAACATGCGGCTGCGTTGAGCGCCGTGAAGACGGAAGGCGGACCCTCGGCTGCAGCCACGTGGCGGTCACTGTCTGTGGTGAAGCCCGCGGGGACATCGCGGTCAGGGAGCCCCAGACTCACCACGTGAAAAGCCTAGGAGAGTGTTATGCAATCTACATATCCCTTCGAACTTCAGTGCTGCCCTTGGTAAAACTGGCGTAATAATTCCTACCTCAGGGTGGTGAGAACTTAAGAGATAATGTGAGGGAAGCCTGTATGAGTCAGCTCGGTGGCCACACAAAATACCACAGACTGGGAGGCTTAAATAACACAGATTTACTTTCTCACAGTTCTGGAGGCTACAAGTCCGAGATCAAGGTGCCGGCAGGCTTGGCTTCTGGGTTATGAACCTGTCTTCCTGCCCGGTAGACTCCTGCCTCCTCCCTGTGCCCTCACGTGGCCTCTCCTGTGTGCCACGTCTCTTCTTGTTTCATTGGTTTGTTTATTTAAAAACTTTTCTGGCTGCATTGCAAGGCATGGGAGATCTCAGTTCCCCAACCGGGAATCGAACCCGTGCCCCATGCCTTGGACACTCCTGGAGTCTTAACCACTGGACCACCGGGGAAGCCCTCTTCCTCTGCTTATAGGAACATGGTTTCCAGTAGGTTAGCCCCTCTCCCCATGACCCCGTTTCACCTTAATTATCGCCCTAAAGAAAGTGAAAGCATTCATCGTTCAGTCAAGTCCAACTCTTTGTGACCCCATGGACTGTAGCCCACCAGGCTCCTCTGTCCATGGGATTTCCCAGGCAAGGATACTGGAGTGGGTTGCCATTCCCTTTTTCAGAGAGTCTTCCCAACCTAGGAGTTGAACCCAGGTCTCCTGCATTGTAGCAGATTCTTTACCGTCTGAGGCACTAGGGAAGTGTCTCTAAATAAAGTCACAGTGGGGATAAAGCCTTCAACATATGGATGGGGTGGGGAGGGGATACAATTTAGTCCATCACAAATCCCTTAGCAAGTTGTTAATGCTCAGAAATGTTCATTAAGTCCATAGTTACTGTGTGATTGCTGTTTATGTAATTATCTCTTGAAGGTGTTTCTTAGTTTTACAATTTACAGCAGAATATACAATATTCAATATACACATTCAATTCTTTTTTATTGAAGTAGGCTTCCCTGGTGGCTCAGAGGGTAAAGCGTCTGCTTGCATTGCGGGAGACCTGGGTTCGATCCCTGGGTTGGGAAGATCTCCTGGAGAAGGGCATGGCAACCCACTCCAGTACTCTTGCCTGGAAAATCCCATGGACGGAGAAGCCTGGTGGGCTACAGTCCATGGGGTCGCAAAGAGTCAGACACGACTGAGCGACTTCACTTTCACTTTCATAGTTGATTTAAAATATTTTATTTGTTTCAGGTATACAACATGGTGATTCAATATTTTTCTAGGTTATACTCCATGTAAATTTGTTCCAAAATAATGGCTTTGTTTGCTGTGCTGTACAATATATCCTTGGTGCTTGTTTATTTTATGCCTAGCAGTTTGTATCTCTTACTCCCCTACCCCTGTCTTGCCGCTTCCACCACCCTCTCCCCGCTGGTAACCACTGGCAGAGCTACTCTGTTCTCTATGTGAGTCTATTTCTGTTTGCTTGTATGCACTTTTTGTTTTATTTTTCAGATTCCATGCATAAGTGATCACATGGAGTAGTGTTTGTGTGATTTATTTTACTAAACATAATACCCTCTGGGTCCCCCCACATCTTTGCAAATGGAAGAATTTCGCTCTTCTTTAATAGCTGAGTATAACATTCAAATTCTGTTTAGAAAACGTAAGATATATCTAACTCCTTCAACAAATTTTAGTTAACATCTTGAAGAGCAACTTTAACTTTTAAGAAAAAGTTGATCAATACTGCCATCTACTGGAACTTTGTTCAAAGCTCTTTTGTGCGGCTGCTGCTGCCGCTAAGTCGCTGCAGTCGTGTCCGACTCTGAGCGACCCCAGAGACGGCAGCCCACCAGGATCCCCCGTCCCTGTGCTATCTTCTGTAAATTCTTACAGGCCGCCATGCTTGTTTTTCTCTTTTAAATGAGCGTAAAAATGGATGTTTTTGTTCTCAATTCAACCTCGCTAGAAATGTTTAAGAAATACACTTCTGTTCAGAATTGAGTTTTTTTCCAAGTGTCAGTAACCTCACGTATTAGTCGCTCAGATGTGTCCAGCTCTTTGTGACCCCCATGGACTGTAGCCCGCCAGGCTGCTCTGTCCATGGGATTCTCCAGGCAAGAATCCTGGAGGGGGCTGCCATGTCCTCTTCCAGGGGATCTTCCTGATTCAGGGATTGAACCTGGATCTCCCTCATTGCAGGCAGATTCTTTACCATCTGAGCCACCAGCAAAGTCCATAATCAGTAACCTCATAAAAGTGGTTTAAGCTGCTTCTCTTGCCAATTAAAAAAAAATCCAGAGAGAGGCGGGCCATGGCTTTTCAGGGGAGTCCATGAACCTCAGGATCCAGCTTCCTTTATCTTGTTCTGTCATCAAAGTGGGCTGTTTCATGGTCCAAAAGGTTGCTCAAGCTCCAGCTTGCAGGAAAGAGGAAGATTTGGGGATGTGTAACATACACTTGGACTTCCATTCCAGTACCTACAACTTAGTTACTAAGCAAACATAATTAGGTAAAGGAAACCCTGCGAAATGAAGGTTTTCAGCTGAGCAACAATAAGCAGCCGCATGTAAGTCTAGAGTGTGTTGCAAGAGGAGTATGCCCACGCCTGTTGGGCCAGCCAGCAGGCACCCTCTGCCATAGCAGACTGCCACTCATGCAGGGGGCATGAGTAATATATACAGGTGTTTGTCTGGAAAATCTTGGAATATCTAGAAATAACACAAGTGCCTAGTAGCAATATTGTCTTTGCAAGGGAGGACCCTGGAAAAAGGGAGGGACAGGGGTCATTTTTGCAGTTTGTATTTTGTGTGTGTGGGTGTGTGTGTGTGTGTGTGTGTGTGTGTGTGTGGTGTGTCTGGCCGTGCTGGGTCTTCTCTGCTGTGCGGGCCTTTCTCTCTGGCTGTGGCGAGCAGGGGCTACTCTCTAGATGTGGTCCGTGGGCTTCTCACTGGGGAGGCTTCTCTTGTAGCAGGGCATGGGCTCCAGGGCACGTGGGCTTCGGTGGTTTCAGCCTGTGGGCTCCTGGGCTCCAGAGCACAGTAGCCGTGGTGCAGGGGCTTAGTTGCTCTGCGGCACGTAGGGCCTTCCGGGACTAGGGATCGAGCCTATGTCTCCTGCATTGGCAGGAAGACTCTTTACCACTGAGCCACCAGCGAAACCTCATTTTGTGTCCTTTGACTTTATAGTATGTCCATGTATTTTCTATGGAAAAATTTTAACACAAAAGTGATTGTTGTTGCTGTTCAGTCGCCAAGTTGTGTCTGACTCTTTGTAACCCCATGGGCTGCATCACACCAGGCTTCCCTGTCCTTCACCATCTCCCGGAGCTTGCTCAAACTCATGTCCATTGAGTCAGTGATGCCATCCAACCATCTCATCCTCTGTCGTCCCCTTCTCCTCCTGCCTTCAATCTTTCCCAGCATCAAGATCTTTTCCAATGAGTTGGCTCTTTGCATCAGGTGGCCGAAGTACTGGAGCTTCAGCTTCAGCATCAGTCCTTCCAATGAATATTTAGGATTGATTTCCTTTGGGATTGACTGGTTTGATATCTTCACAGTCTAAGGGACTCTCAAAAACATCAATATTTTGGTGCTCAGCCTTTTTTATGGCCCAGCTCTCTCATACATGACTACTGGAAAAACCATAGCTTTGACTATCAGGACCTTAGTCAGCAAAGTGATGTCTCTGCTTTTTAATACACTGTCTAGGTTTATCAAAAGCAAGCGTCTTTTAATTTCAAACTGCAATATATAAAATCTCAAACCAACACACTGGACACGTGAAATGACACAACGTTATATGTTACCAATATTTCAAAAAACAAAAATTTGGATTTGAGATGCTACAGCTGAACCTGATTTGTTAGCTGAAAGTTCCTAGAGAGGACAAAGTAGAAAGAAGAGGTGAGGCCCCTTTGGTGGAAGAAAAGAGCTGGATAAATGTGAGTTGTGTTTTCACCATGACCACCGGGCAGGGGGGAGGTGGAATTCTAGCTTCAGGCTGACTCACCCATCCTTCCCCTGACCAGGAGCCTCCAACACAGGCTTCTCAGCAGAGATAAGATTTGAGAAAATCTGCAAGAATGGAAACAAAACAAAAACTCGGTGGGAGAAAATGACACACATACATTTACAAATGAAAGATACACGTTCCAATATTGGAATCCGCCATCCCGGACAAAATGCTCAAATCAATTGAGCATGCTTCAATTTTCTTTCCCCCGAGAGGAACTTTGAGGAGCTTCAGAGGATCTCCCAGGTGGCGATAGTGGTAAAGAATGGCCTGCTAATGCAGGAGGGTTTGATCCCTGGGTGGGGAAGATCCCCTGGAGGAGGGCACGGCAACCCACTCCTGTATTCTAGCCTGGAGAATCCCATGGACCGAGGAGCCTGGTGGGCTACAGGTCGCAAAGAGTCAGACACGACTGAAGCGACTTAGCACACACACAGAGGTTTGCCCGGTGGTATCAGCTGGTAAGAAGAAGGTTTTCAACAGAGCGTGACCCTGTGGGGGACTGGATCACATGAGCCAGTGACCCACAGCCTATGTACTGTGCCTATGGACTCGCCCCTCACCTACTTGCTGATGCCTGAAATTTTTTAAAGTGAGATAAAACCTCTCATTCCCCAGTTTAGAGATAAACTGTGAAATCTGAGGGTAAGGCATGGAACACAGGGTTGAAAGGGCGAGTGTAGAATACCAGAGAGGCTGGCAGGGGGCGGTCGGCAGGCGGCTGAGTGGGAAAGGAAGCTGGGGATGTAGACGGGCAACCAGGCCCTTATCACAGCGCAGCAGCAGAGTCTCTGCAAAGACGGGGGAGACAGTCCGCCTCAGGCCCCGAGATACAAAGAAACGCTCCCGAAAGGAGAAAACTTCTACGGCCCAGGGCCAAGAGGCAAATGGAGGAAAGGTGGCCGCGCTAAGGAGGAATAGAACTGCATTCCATTCCCAGAGGAACATCCATTCCCACTGGGGGAGCGAGTCCAAGAATTTATGCCCCCATCATTCGGCGGGGGGAATGTGACTATGCCACGTTTTTATCGCCACTCAAATCTTTTCCCCTGGGGAATATATAGAAGAAAAACTGTGTTGTTCCCCCAGGGGATGAAGTCAGCAAGCATTCCATTCCCCCGGAGGCATTACTTCAGAAAAACTTGAAGGCCTGTTATTTTTGTAGGTTTCTATGTAAGTCACACGAAGACTGCCACGGAGATAAAGCGCCCTCGTTGTTCAGCATCTTGAGCACTTAAGGTTAGGTTCTTTCCTGGTTTTGCAATAGCTTGGGCTTCTGCTTCAGTAACAGTATTGAATTCTACTGTGTAAGAGGTCTTGGGGCACCAGGGTGGCGCCCTTTACTAGGTTGAAAAGTGTACCCAAATGGAGGAGGGACTTAGACAATCAGGATGAGATTTCCCTTCCCCCCAGAAATCTGCTTTCTCTTCATTTTAACTGATTTCTGGGTTCAAATTTGACTTTCCACATGTCAGATCACACTGTGGAGAGTGACTTCTCTCTGTCTCCCCTCTTTCTTTCCTTCCTTCCTTCTTGACAGATAAAGAAACTTCAATTTAAAAATTATTTATTAGCACTCACCTCAAGTCAGGCATCTGTGATACAGCAAGACAGACTCAGCCCTTTCTTCTATGTCCTCACACACAGTCAAGGCTTTGTATTCTCCTCCTAATTGTTTACAAAAAGGAAACTCAAATGAGCATCAAAAAGCTGGAAAAACGGAACACAAACACCCACATACCCTTCATCTGTTATTTTACCACTCCTGCTCATCTCTCGATGGATAGATAAGCAATATAAGGTCGATAAACTATATAAGATCGATACACAGGAACAGTTTTTCCTTAGCCGTTTGAAAGTAAATGGGAGACACCATGATCCATCACCCCAATATACTTCAGAATGCCTCTCCTCAAAATGAATATACAAGGTTAGATTTTGAGAAGAGAAAAAGTGATGTCTTTTTTTCCTAGGTAGAGGGGGTCCTTGAGGAACACTGACTGTGTTCCGGGTGTGGAGTTACAAGGGTAAGAAAGACTGGAGTTCAGGAAGCCGTGGAGCCTGCAGTTGGGACCTGCTCTTGGATTTTATAACTGGCTCAGGAAAACGGCACTCATGTGTTTAACGCCCAGGAATAGTAGTTAGCTCATCTCTGCGTCTCCTGTCACTCTTCTCTGGTCAAGCCGGATTTGGGGAGTTAAATACATACATCGAACTGACTGTTTCTCTGTAATTTATACTCCCTACCTGTCCCCCTCCCCCCTTTAAATTCTCACACTGAATCAAGAATAATTTTGCACAACTGGCTGACCAGGTGCGGTACTTTTCACCCATCTGAGTATCTGCCATGCTGAGCTGGAACACTGTCACGATACAAAAAGCCTTTGCTCCTCACCTTCTTGCCTTTATATCTTTGGTTCACAAGAGGGATCAGCAGGAATTTGCTGGTGGCCCAGTGGTTAGGACTCTGTGTTATCACAGCGAGGGACCAGGTTCAATCTCTGGTTGAGGAGCTAAGATCCCACAAGTCATGCAGTACAGCCAAGATAAAAAAAAAGAGAGAGGGTTTGGCAATATACTGATGAGCACTCTGTCTGATGCAGGTTCTTGTCAGAACATTGATTTGGTACAGATTATACAATAATTCTTTTCTTATTTCAATACACCACTGTGCAGTGCAGTTTGACTGTAATTATAATATCTACTGGATGAAATACTGCCAATATTTCTGTTTAGTACAGAAATATTTCCGTCTGTACAGTATTATGATTTCAGAGTCTTTTCTAGATTTAGTTCAGCATTTTTTAGAATGCATTTTTTATATAAAAAGAGGTTCAGAAAAATAATATTTTGAGATAAAAAATATCTTGCAGTTACTCTAATATATATTTTAGTCACATCTGTATTCCTTCATGTTCAATGCACTTATCTGCTTCATTAGAAACTCAAAGAACAAATAAAATTGTTACATTTACTGCCACAATAAGCAATATGGAACATTTTAAAAACAATATAAATTCATTAAAAAAAAAAGAGCAAAGATGGTATGGCAGCATAAAATTAAGAAGGACATTCTAAGTGGGCTGTATGGGAAGCAGCCTCATTGGTTTCTTCCAAGCAATGCATTTTCGTCAAAATTCATACGTATTCAGCAAAACAAACAGCATGTCAATGAATTCAATGAACTGCCACTGAAACCAAAACATCTATTTCCTTTCGTCTGTTTATGGGAATTATGTAAAATACTTAATACAATGTGTTTTCACCGCAATCCTATTTTTCTTTCCCATCCAGTGAATTTTCATTTAAACCAATACGTTTACCTGAGACCCGCACGCATGCGTTTCTTGGAACCTCAGTGCAGTCACAGATTCGGGTATCATGTCTGTGGAAGCCTAACCAATGCATTTCAGTGCAACTCAGCCAATTTTCCATGACATGTATTCTGATTCTCTAGGGGGTATAAAGTCGTCTATAATTGTAAATGCACGTGATTGCAAGGGAAGGCATGAGAGGTCCTGCCTGGATTGTCGGGTAATACCACAACTGTGGCTTTCCTAAAGCCTTGATACCCAACGTGTGCTCTGGGGGCCTGCAGCCCCCAGGAAGCTGGTGCAAGAGGAAGGCTCTCAGCCCCCACGCCAGACCAGGTCCAGAATCTGGATCCTAGAAAGATCTCTAGTCAATGTGGTTGAAAAGTAGAATATGAGAACTGCTGTGTCAAAACAAACTCTTTAACGACCATAGTTATCTCTGGGATGATACTCAAAGTTTTCTGAGTCAAGCACTTCTTCCAGTGGATGGAGAGTTTGATGAGACAGAAGTTGAAACCGGCTTACTTTATATGCAAAGGTTACACCACCCCCTTTTAATTGGACACATGATTCACGAATACATTTTCTTTTATCAATTCACACATATACTTTCTTTGAATCAAACGTTGTTGGTTTTTTTTAATTAACCATTCAGGGCTTCCCTTGTGGCTTAAGTGTTAAAGAATTCGCATGCAATGCATGAGACGTGGGTTCAGTCCCTAGGTTGGGAAGATCCCCTGCAGAAGGAAATGGCCACCCATCCCAATATTCTTGCCTGGAAAAGCCCATGGACCAAGGAGCCTAGCAGACTAGAGTCCAAATTCTTGCTACAAGACTTAGCAACTAAACCACCACCACGAACAAGAGTTACTAGGGTTGGCAATAGAAATAAACAATGAGGTCATTGATGACCTGGGTAAGAAACTTGTCGGTAGTGCTATGGGGGCGAACTACTTTGCAACGGATTCATAAGAGAATGGCCAGAGAGAACTGCGTGCATGGTGTCCTGCAGCAGGAAGGAGATGGATGGGATGCTTAGCCTGAGGAATAAGGTCCATTCATCCACATCAACAGGAAAGAAGGTCCAGTGCATGGGAAGTGATTCAGGTGTGTTGAAGTGATGGTGGGAGCTGGTAGGAGTTCTGTTCTATTTACTTCACTTTTCTCAGACAATCGGGAAGTACGTCATTAGCTGAAAGTGACAGCTGATGGGAGGAGGAATTGTTAAGAGGCTTGAGGTGGGAGAAGCTACAAAATAGTTACTGGGAGAGAGTGGAAGTGTATGGAGCCCACCATGGACTTCTGCACAGTCAGGTGCTTTTCAACAGCTTCTTCTAGCTGCCAAGGTACAAGCGTGGAGGAGGCAGGGAGTTGGGTTTAAGCAGCCCTGTGGTTGAGCCAGGTGGGAAGGACTGAGCAAGAGACAGGCAGGAAAGTGGTGAGGTCAAGCAAGAAGTGATGGTAATAATGACCTTGGAGTTAAGTTGGATAAGAAGGAGAAAATGGATATGGGGAGAATGTAGGAAGTAAAAGGATGATGGGATCAATAGGTTAAAGTCCCACCAGGGCTAAAGGATTGTTGGAGTTGGAGATGGGAGAGGCAAGACACTGGGAAGACAGCAGTAGAAGGGGGGTGAGTTATGGGTTATATGGGGGTTGTCATTATCAGCCAAGACAAAGTCAAGGGTATGGACATGGGAGTGAGCAGCCGATGCGGGGCGATCAGTGAGACCGCTGGAGGAGAGGCCAAGGGGCTGAGCTGCCAGGGCATTGGAAGGATCACCTAAGTGGATATTGAACCCACCAAGAATTAGGACAGCCGTGGTGGACAGAGGAGCCGCATGCCTCTACAAGGAATGAGGGTGTGACTCCAGGCTCAGTAGGTGACCTTCAACAAAGAGGAATCGTGGGTAGAATCGTCTGATAATGGCATGAGGATTATAGCTGGATGTATGTGGGAGAAGAGAAGGAAAACGGCGTGGAAGTAGAAACGAGGACCTGGAAGATTTCCTCCAGTCCTAAGCTCAGTGGCGCCAAAGGTATAGGACAGAGAACAGCCATTTGAGAAGCTCAAGAAAAGTGGGTTCCTCCTGGCAGGAGGGGAGCCAGGTCTCAGTTACAGAAAGAAAGTGAAGGGATAGATCCCCAGTGAGCCTGAATAAAGGGAGCTCCCAGAATCCCAGCCCTCGAGATTGTTCTTACACAGTTCAGCTGATTTAGCAGACGCCATCATTTAACCAACATTGAGAGTAGTTTGTTTTTTGGTTTTTTCCGGCAAGCTCATTTTTTGTGTTGCTAATAGATACAGAGGAGGTAAATCACTATTATCAGAGAATTCACGCAAAAGCAGGTTGTAACTGGGACGCTCTACAAAGGTGAGGTTTTATTATTAGTTGAGAGAGACAGAGCCTTCTACCCCAGGCAAAACTGATGGCTTTCGATGATGGTACCGGAATTTCTTATTCCTGCAGGCGGTCTCCGTTATCAGCGAGTCTTTCTGTTTAATTGTCTCCATGGCGCTTATCACCACCCAGCACATGCATCACTTATTACCTTTTTTATTTCATGGTGAAGACAGGAGCTGGTTTTTGTTCATAGTTTTATCTCAGCGGAGCCTGGATGAGCATGTAGCTCAATAGATACTGAATGAATGAATGAGTAAATGTGAATGAATGAATGAGAAAATGCAAGGGCCTCTGTCCAATAACAGGTCAGCAGACGTGGTTTCCAAGTAGGGGAAAGAGCACAGGTTTTGGAGCAAAATCCTAAAGGGGGACTTCCCTGGCAGTCCAGTGGTTAAGGCTTCGCCTCCCAGTGCAGAGGGTGAGGGTTCGATCCTTGGTCTGGGAGCTAAAATCCGACCCACCTCGCAGCCAAAAAACCGAAACAGAAGACAGAAGCAATACTGTCACAAATTCAATAAAGCCTTTTTAAATGGTCCACATTAAAAAAATTTTTTTTTAATCCTGAAGCATAAAGTCTAATCCATAGCCTCTGAGCCTCAAATTTCTTCATCTATATAATAGAGATGAAGAATTATTGTTATTAAAAAAACAATAAAACCTCTCACAGTTGTTTTGGAAATTAATGAGGCATCAAATGTATGGTAAATACATTAATAGGTTTACCCAGCTCCTAACAACTCTGTATTTGAGTTCAGTTGCCGGGACCAGGGGTGGACACTTGATCCAAATGAGGGCAATCGGAAGCTCCCTCCTAGACACTAGATGTCAGCATTACGAGATTCTGGAGCCCCCTATCTCTTGGATGGTCGGGGTGTAAACTCAAGAATTCTGCAGTCACTATACTTTTACAGGCTGAGGAAAGAGAGAGTCTATTCAGAGAGAGATGAGAATGACTAGTTACACGTGTAACTTAGCCATCTTCACAGCTGGTTTTTGGCTTTGAGCCTCCATAAGACTTATCTGGAGGCTTTTCAAAAAATTCCTTTATTGCTCAAGCTGGTCAAGAGGGTTTATTACTTGCAAACAAAGACTTGTGATAAGAGAATGTAGTCACTCTACGTTCTCTACATTGCGCAGTAATCTCTATATGCTTAAATACATTTCATAAACGCAAATGGAATACGTGTTATATATTACACTTTTTTCATTTATCTACATGTTTCTAACATCGGTCCTTGTCCATATACATTGGAAAACCTCAGTCTTTTTTACAACCACGCAGCTTTCCATAGTGTAGACACACGATCATTTGCACAGCCAGCTCCTTATTTGTGGCCATTTGGGTTGTTTCTATTTCTGTTTCTGTGGCAAACAACACCGTGTGAACATCCCTCAGCATCATTCTTTGTGGTGATGTTGGAGAATTTTAGATTAGATTCCTAGAGATTGAACTCTAGGGCCAAGAAAAACAAATAGAAGGATAAAATTAAGAAAAACATTTGATACTATGTGGGCTCTCAATCTCTTTCGATCGGGGCAAGAAAGTACCAGGAGTTGCTACAACTCAACAACAACAAAGCAGCTTAAACCTGGGCAAAGAACTTAGACTTTTCTCCAAAGAATTTACACAAACGGCCAATGAGGACATGCAAAAACATTCAACATCACTAATCGTTGCTGCTGCTGCTGCTGCTGCTAAGTCGTTTCAGTCGTATCCAACTCTGTGCGACCCCATAGACGGCAGCCCACCAGGCTCCCCCATCCCTGGGATTCTCCAGGCAAGAGCACTGGAGCGGGTTGCCATTTCCTTCTCCAATGCATGAAAGTGAAAAGTGACAGTGAAGTCGCTCAGTCGTGTTCGACTCTTAGCGACCCCGTGGACTGCAGCCTACCAGGCTCCTCCATCCATGGGATTTTCCAGGCAAGAGTACTGGAGTGGGGTGCCATCACCTTCTCCCACTAATCGTTACAAAACTGCAAATGAAAACCACAAAGAGATGCACTTCACATCCATTAAGGTGACCACGATCACTCCTTTTTGTGGGACCTCAGACATGGACGGCTGCATCAGAATGAAGCGCAACATCTCTTTCCCAACCACTGGCTGCCAGAAGCTCATTGAAGTGGACAATGAATGAAAAACTTTGTATTTTCCAGGACAAGCATACAGCCACAGAAGCTGCTGCTGATGCTCTGGGTGAAGAATGGAAGGTTATGTGGTCCGAATCGGTGGCGGGAATGACAAACAGGGTTTCTCCATAAAGTGGATTTTCCCTGTGAAGAGAATGACCCATGGCTGAATCTGCCTGCTGCTGGTCAGGGGCATTCCTGTTACACACCAAGGGGGACTGGCGAAAGAAAGCGCAAATTTGTACAGGGTTGCATTGTGGATGCCAACCTGAGTGTTCTCAAGCCGATCATCGTAAAAAAAAAAGGGTGGGGTGGGGAGGTGAGAAGGATATTCCTGGACACAGTGGTACGACTGTGCCTCATCACCTGAGACCCAGAAGAGCTAGCTGCTGCTGCTACTGCTGCTTAGCTGCTCAGTCGTGTTCGACTCTCTCTGCCTCCACCCACCAGGCTCCCCCGTCCCTGGGATTCTCCAGGCAAGAATACCGGAGTGGGTTGCCATTTCCTACTCCAAGGGATCATCCCAACCCAGGGATCGAACCCACGTCTCCTGAATTGGCAGGTGCATTCTTTGCCACTAGCACCACCTGGGAAACCCCCAAAGAGCTGGCAAAATCCGTAGACTTTTCAGTCTCTCTAAAGAAGGTCATATCCACAAATACGCTGTGAGAAAGCCCCTAAACAATGGAGGTAAGAATTCAGCGTCGTCACTCCGTGTGCTCTGCCACGTTGGTGTTTTACTCTGAAGAAGCATCATACCAAGAAAATTAAGGAAGAGGCTGCAGAAGATGCTAAATTTGGGGCCAAGAGAATGAAGGTCAAAGGAAAACACCTGGAACAGACTGCCAAGAGACGGGGGCTATCGTCTCTGAGAGCTCCTGCTGCCCAGTCTGAGATCAGTCAAAAACGAGACGTCCTAAGAGCAACAAATAAGATCAGACATTTAAAAAAAAAAAAGATGTTGACTCTAAAAAAAAAACCAGCAATAGCAAATTTGGTGAGAATGTGCAGAAACTGGGCCCCTTGTGCGTTGCAGGTGGGAAGGTAAAATGATGTGGCCACTATAGAGAACAGTATGGTGGCTCTGATTCCAATTCCACTTCCGGGCGCATCCACCCCAAAGAACTGAAAGCAAGGTACCGAAGGCATAGTCACACCTCCTTGTTCTTTGAAGGATTATTCACAGGAGCCAAAAGGCAGAAGCAACCCACGTGTCCATCAACAGATGAATGGATAAACAAAACTCACTGTGTGTATACAATGGAATACCATTCAGTCCGAAAAAGAAAAGAAATTCTGACACAGTCTCCAACGTGGATGAACCTTGAAGACATTATGTTAAGTGAAATGAGCCAGAAAGACAAACACTGTATGATTTCACTTACAAGAGGTGCTTATCGTATCAAGTTCACAGAGACAAAAATAGAATGGTGGTTGGCAGGGGCCAGAGGAAGGAAGGAATGGAAACGGTTGTTTAATGGGTACAGAGTTTCAGCTTTACAAGATGAGAAAGTTCTAGAGATCTGCAGCACAACATTATAAACGAACTGAATACCACTGAATGGTATACTTCAGCACAGTGAATATGATTTTATGTTATGTACATATTACTACAATTTTTTTTAAAGGCATGAGAGAACTGTAACTACAAAGATAATCCAAGGAATGGTTATAATTAAGCTCTTTTTGCAGGAGACCCAGGTTTGATCCCTGGGTCTGGAAGATCCTCTAGAGAAGAGAATGGCAACCCACTCCAGCATTCTTACCTGGAGAAGCCCATGGACAGAGGAGCCTGGCAGGCTGTCAGACCCAACTGAGAGACTAACACTTTCACTTTCACTTTGCTCCAAAAAAAAAAGGGGGCGGGGGTAAAAGGCTGGACGAAATGACCAGGCAGCTGAAGCCTGGGACTGAAAGCCAGAGACCCTTACAGAGAAACTCTCATCTGCAGTGGAGCCCAGAGAAAGCTGAGCACCCAGCCCATGGATGAATCATCTGATCCCAAAGAAGGCTAAACTCCCAACCCAGCAGATCAGCTGTGCCAAGGTCAAAGCCTTGCCTGGGAAAGCATGGGGCTCTGACACACAGGATAGTATATCTGTGCTGATGCCGGGTCTTGAATTTCTAGTTTCTTCTGAACCCTCCCAGGTGGCTCAGGGGTAAAGACTCGCCTGCCAATGCAGGAGACGAAGGAGATGCAGGTTCGATCCCTGGGTTGGGAAGGTCCCCTGGAGGAGGAAATGGCAACCCACTCCAATATTCTTGCCCGGGAAATCCCATGGACAGAGGATCCTGGTGGGCTACAGTCCACAGGGTGGCAAAGAGTCAGACACGACTGAAGAAGCTGAGCACAGTAAAAGACCATGGCCCTAGGAGCAAAATACATGTCAACAAGGGTACTACGCAATTTATACCATCAGAAGAAACTGAGAATGATAATCAGAAGGCTGGTGGCAGGCACCCCAATAAAAGTCAGGGTAGCCCTCCCAGCTCCCAACCTTGAGCACCCCGAATGAGAAGAAGGATCTTGCAACACCAGGGCAAGGGGGCACAGCCACAGTGCTCTGGGTCTTTCTGCAGAGGAATCTATGGACTCAGTGAACTGTTCTGAGTTCTGGTGGGACTGACACTGATACGTGGAGACCTGAAGCACCATCACAGCCCCCTCGCTCTCTTGCTGTGAGAGTCTGGCCACCAACTTATTGAGAGTACTGCCCATAGTCTGGAGGCTCACAGTGGGTCCCACAGGTCCAGAGACCAGCCAGTGGTCATTTCCCCAGACCCCCAATACAATAGGGATAGATATTCTCAGAAGCTGGCACAACCCTCACATTGGGTCTTTGGCCTGAGGGATAAGAGCCTTCAGTGGGAAAAACCAAGGGCAATTTTTTGAAACTGCCCCCATCCACCTAGCCAAGATAGCAATTAGCATCATGGAACGGTAACAAAATGGAAACACGAGGCTACGACTTCCTTCTAATATTTCCAATTTGTTAGCTTTTGATGGGGATCTTATAAGACCAGCAAAAAAAAAAAAAAAAGTTCCTGGAGACAGACCCAGCAACTCACTCCACTATTCTTGCCTGAGAAATCCCGTGGACAGAGGAGCCTAGCGAGCTAGAGTCTATGGAGTCACAAAAGAGTTGGACACAACTTAGTGACTAAACAACAAAAGCTTGATGGTGATTTAAAAAGATTTCAGTTCAGTTCAGTCGCTCAGTCGTGTTGACTCTTTGCAACCCCATGAACGGCAGCACGCCAGGCCTCCCTGTCCATCACCAACTCCCGGAGTCCAATCAAACCCATGTCCATGGGGTCGGTGATGCCACCCAGCCATCTCATCCTCTGTCGTCCCCTTCTCCTCCTGCCCTCAATCTTTCCCAGCATCAGGGTCTTTTCCAATGAGTCAGTTCTTCAGATCAGGTGGCCAAAGTATTGGAGTTTCAGCTTCAACATCAGCCCTTCTAAGAACACCAAGGACTGATCTCCTTTACAATTGACTGGTTGGATCTCCTTGCAGTCCAAGGGACTCTTAAGAGTCTTCTTCAACACCACAGTTCAAAAGCATCAGTTCTTCGGTGCTTAGCTTTCTTCACCGTCCAACTCTCACATCCATACATGACCACTGGAAAAACCATAGCCTTGACTAGACAGACCTTTGATGACAAAGTAATGCTTCTGTTTTCAATATGCTGTCTAGGTTGGTCATAACTTTCCTTCCAAGGAGTAAGCATCTTTTAATTTCATGGCTGCAATCACCATCTGCAGTGATTTTGGAGCCCCCAAAAAACAAAGTCAGCCACTGTTTCCACTGTTTCCCCATCTATTTCCCATGAAGTGATGGGACCAGATGCCATGATCTTCATTTTCTGAATGTTGAGCTTTAAGCCAACTTTTTCACTCTCCTCTTTCACTTTCATTAAGAGTCTTTTTAGTTCTTCTTCACTTTCTGCCATAAGGGTGGTGCCATCTGCATATCTGAGATTATTGCTATTTCTCCCGGCAATCTTGATTCCAGCTTGTGCTTCTTCCAGCCCAGCGTTTCTCATGATGTACTCTGCATATAGTTAAATAAGCAGGGTGACAATATACAGCCTTGACATACTCCTTTTCCTACTTGGAACCAGTCTGTTTTTCCATGTCCAGTTCCAACTGTTGCTTCCTGACCTGCATACAGGTTTCTCAAGAGGCAGGTCAGGTGGTCTGGTATTCCCATCTCTTGAAGAATTTTCCACACTTTATTGTGATCCACACAGTCAAAGGCTTTGGCATAGTCAATAAAGCAGAAATAGATGTTTTTCTGGAACTCTCTTGCTTTTTTGATAATCCAGCAGATGTTGGCAATTTGATCTCTGGTTCCTCTGCCTTTTCTAAAACCAGCTTGAATATCAGGAAGCTCACAGTTCATGTATTGCTGAAGCCTGGCTTGGAGCATTTTAAGCATTACTTTACTAGCGTGTGAGATGAGTGCAACTGTGCAGTAGTTTGAGCATTCTTTGGCATTGCCTTTCTTTGGGATTGGAATGAAAACTGACCTTTTCCAGTTCCATGGCCACTGCTGAGTTTCCCAAATTTGCTGGCATATTGAGTGCAGCACTTCCACAGTATCATCTTTCAGGATTTGAAATAGCTCAACTGGAATTCCATCACCTCCACTAGCTTTGTTCGTAGTGATGCTTTCTAAGGCCCACTTGACTTCACATTCCAGGATGTCTGGCTTCTAGGTGAGTGATCACACCATCATAATTATCTGGGTTGTGAAGATCTTTTTTGTACAGTTCTTCTGTGTATTCTTGCCACTTCTTCTTAATATCTTCTGCTTCTATTAGGTCCATACCATTTCTGTCCTTTATCGAGAACATTTTTGCATGAAATTTTCCCTTGGTATCTGTAATTTTCTTGAAGAGATCACTAGTCTTTCCCATGCTATTATTTTCCTCTATTTCTTTTCACTGATCCCTGAGGAAGGCTTTCTTATCTCTCCTTGCTATTCTTTGGAACTCTGCATTCAAATGGGTATATCTTTCCTTTTCTCCTTTGCTTTTCGCTTCCCTTCTTTTCACAGCTATTTGTAAGGCCTCCTCAGAGAGCCATTTTGCTTTTTTGCATTTCGTTTTCTTGGGGATGGTCTTGATTCCTGTCTCCTGTACAGTGTCACAAACCTCCATCTATAGTTCATCAGGCACTCTGTCTATCAGATCTAGTCCCTTAAATCTATTTCTCACTTCCACTGTATAGATAAGGGATTTGATTTAGGTCATACCTGAGTGGTCTAGTGATTTTTTCCACTTTTTTCAGTTTCAGTCTGAATTTGGCAATAAGGAGTTCATGATCTGAGCCACAGTCAGCTCCAGGTCTTGTTTTCGCTGACTAAATAGAGCTTCTCCATCTCTGCCTACAAAGAATATAATCAATCTGATTTTGGTGTCCACCATCTGGTGATGTCCATGTGTAGAGTCTTCTCTTGTGTTGTTGGAAGAGGGTGTTTGCTATGAACAGTGAGTTCTCTTGGCAGAACTCTGTTAGCCTTTGCCCTGCTTCATTTTGTACCCCAAGGCCAAATTTGCCTGTTACTCCAGGTGTTTTACAGTTTATGGGGTCACAAAGAGTCGGACACGACTGAGCGGCCAACACAACACTTGTAATTCAAAGCATTATCTGCAGGTGGCGGCATATCACTGCTATTTTGCTTTTTCACGGTTCCACTTTGTTTCTCTTCATTTTGTAAAGTCATCCATTGGCAGAGTAGGCATTGGAATACATAACGTGGTACCGCGGGCAATGAGAAGTCTTCCAGAACGACTTAATCTCAAGTTGAATTTAAGTTTTTATACTCATCATGGTACCATTGACTGTGTGGATCACAATAAAGTGTGGAAAATTCTGAAAGAGGTGGGAATACCAGACTACCTGATCTGCCTCTTGAGAGACGTATATGCAGGTCAGGAAGCAACAGTTAGAACTGGACATGGAACAACAGACTGGTTCCAAGTAGGAAAAGGAAGGCTGTATATTCTCACCCTGCTTATTTAACTTAGATGCAGAGTACATCATGAGAAACGCTGGGCTGGAAGAAGCACAAGCTGGCATCAAGATTGCTGGGAGAAATATCAGTAACCTCAGATATGCAGATGACACCACCCTTATGGCAGAAAGTGAAGAAGAACTAAAAAGCCTCTTGATGAGAGTGAAAGAGGAGAGTGAAAAAGTTGGCTTAAAGCTCAACATTCAGAAAATGAAGATCATGGCATCTGGTCCCATCACTTCATGGGAAATAGATGGGGAAACAGTGGAAACAGTGGCTGACTTTGTTTTTTGGGGCTCCAAAATCACTGCAGATGGTGATTGCAGCCATGAAATTAAAAGATGCTTACTCCTTGGAAGGAAAGTTATGACCAACCTAGATAGCATATTGAAAAGCAGAGACATTACTTTGCCAACAAAGATCCATCTAGTCAAGGCTATGGTTTTTCCAGTGGTCATGTATGGAAGCGAGAGTTGAACTGTGAAGAAAGCTGAGCGCCAAAGAATTGGTGCTTTTGAACTGTGGTGTTGGAGAAGACTCTTAAGAGTCCCTTGGACTGCAAGGAGATCCAACCAGTCCATTCTAAAGGAGATCAGCCCTGGGTGTTCTTTGGAAGGATTGATGGTAAAGCTGAAACTCCAGTACTTTGGCCACCTCATGCAAAGAGCTGACTCATTAGAAAACACTCTGATGCTGGGAGGGATTGGCGGCAGGAGGAAAAGGGGATGACAGAGGATGAGATGGCTGGATGGCATCACCGACTCGATGGACATGAGTTTGAGTGAACTCCGGGAGTTGGTGATGGACAGGGAAGCTTGGTGTGCTGCAATTCATGCGGTCTGAAAGAGTCGGACACGACTGAGCTACTGATCTGATCTGATCTGATCTAGAACCATTAAGGCTTAAAAAGATATAGGGTCCTTGGTACTACGTGGGGACCACATATGTCATACGTATGTCATATCATACATACCTGTCACATGTGTGTCATATCATAGAGAAATGACTCTAAAGCAGAGATTCTCATAGTTCTTGTTTATAATTTACAAGAACACTTTATGCACTTAAAAATTACTAAGCACTAAAAAAAATTTTGTTTATATGGGTTATATCCATTGATATCTACCAGGTGACATTAAAACTAAGAAGCTTTTGAAATACAAAAATACACAAGTATATATGACATCCGTCATTGAAACTATGATGGTATATCCTATAGCTTTTGAAAAAGTCTATCAGATACGTGTGAGAGAATGAGAATATGAAAAGTAAGAGTCTAAATGGCAAATAAAATCATAGCATTATTATGAGAAAAGTTAGATCCCTTGGGTTTCCTTAAAGGATTTTGCAGACCCCTGTGGTGTCAGAAATGTATTTAATGTTATCCTTGCTATAAAGCACAGGAAGCTCGGGTCTGTGCTCCATGATGACCTAGAGGGGTGGGATGGGAGACTCCAAGACGCAGGGGCTATATGTACACATACAGTTGATTCACTTCATTTTACGGCAGAAACTAACACAGCATTGTAAAGCAAGTACGTTTCAATTTTTTTAAAAAAGCTAAACTGAAAATAGAATAAAACATTTTTATAATGGGTGGATCTGACTGATACCACCTTAACTTTGCCAAAAGAAAAAAAAAAACAGACTGAGTTTAGGTCTCTCAGATGAGAGATTTAAACTATCACCTATGTAGCAGTCAGGGAAAAAAATGTTTCCGTTGGTTCTAACCATAAAGAAACAATCGGGACTTCCCTGGCGGTGCACTGGCTGAGACTCTGCCTTCCAGGAAGGGGACACCGGTTTGATTTCTGGTCCAGGAAGATCCCACCTGTCTTGGAGCAGCTAGGTCCGTGCGCCACAACTACCGAAGCCGATGAGCCTGGAGCTGCGTTCCACCACCAGAGAAGGCAGGACAAAGAGAAGCCTGCGCACTGCGAACAGAGAGCAGCCCCCCATCTCCGAAACCAGAGAAAGCCACCAGCACACAGCAGTGAAGACCTAGCACAGCCAAAAATAAGTAAATTTAAATTAAAAAAAATAAAGCTCCCTGTGAACTTTGCAGGGTGTATTTTTTTAAGCTAGGAACTTTGCAGTTCAAATGAGGGGGATGAACCTAGAGCCCATTAGACAGAGTGAACTCAGCCAGAAAGAGAAAAGCAAATATCGTATATTAACACATGTATACGGAATCAGAAAGACGGCACTGATGAGCCTATTGCAGGGCAGCAGTGGACACACACACACAGAACAGACGTGGGACGGGGCGGGCGGGGTGGGGGGGAAGGGGGGACAGAGGAAAGGAGCAGCAAGGACGAGCGTACCCTGCCACGTGTGACACGGGCCAGGGGAGACCGGCTGCATGACTCGGGGAGCTGGACTGAGCCTCTGGAGCAACCTAGGCGGTGGGAGAGGGCGGGAGGCGGGAGGGAGTCTCAAGAGGGAGGGGACCTCTGTGTACCTGTGGCTGATTCATGTTACCGGCTGGCAGAATCCAATGGACATGAGTGTGAGCAAGCCCCGGGAGCTGGTGACGGACGGGGAAGCCTGGCGCGCTGCAGCCCCTGGGGTTGCAAAGAGTCGGACCCGACTGAGCGGCCGAACAATGACAAGGGCGAAACCAAAGCCATATTGTAAAGCAACTACCCTTCGATTAAAAATAACGAAAAAGCTAAGAACACTGAACTATTACTGTGACCTGCTCTCTTTTCAGATGTCTACTCAAATCTCCTTTCAAATGTGGGTAACAATAAACTGGCCACATTTTTTCTTATGCCCTCTCCCTTTATAAAATGTATTTTATACATTTGTTTACCTAACAATATAAGAACTCCACTCTGTGGGTCCTAAAATAATTTCTGGAAGGTGGGGATGAGGATCTAACCTTGGATTAATTCTCATAAAAATGAGAATATAAAAAAATTTAGGTGCTGAGAACTGAGAGGGAGTGATATGTACTTGCCTAATTTTTTCCTGTGGACAGACTTTTTAACAAACAGCAAAAGCCAGATTTTGTAAAATTTCAAAGTCCGTTGTCTTATTTCCATCACAGGATTCAGAAAGTTAAAAATGTGATATTCTTAGGAAAATACATGGATCATAGTTAAAGCTTAATAAAGATTTTTTAAAAAGTTATATCTGTGTTTTTGAAAATACTTCTTTAGGAAAAATTCTTACAGAATCCAACACAACACTGTAAAGTAATTATCTTTCAATTAGAAATAATTTAATTTAAAAAATCCTTAGAAGT
>SJYQ01000123.1:1060572-1082435 GCA_006410935.1 Redunca redunca | reverse complement strand
GTGATAATAATGTATATACCCATCAACAGTATAGGAAGGGGGAAGGGATGGATTGAGAGATCAGAATTGACATGTATCTACTACTATGTATAAAATAGATTTTAAAAGGGCCTATTTTTTTTTCACATACTATGTAAAAAATAGATAAAAAAAGGACCTACTGGACACTCTGCTCAATACTCTGTAATGACCTATATGGGAAAGAAATTTTTTAGAAGAGAATATATGTATATGCATAGCTGATTCACTTGGCTCTACACCTTAAATTAACACAACATTGTAAGGGACGGCCTTGGCGGCAGAGTAGATAAGGAGCCACCTGCCAATGCACGGGACACAGGTTCGATCCCTGGTCCAGGAAGATTCCACATGCCGTGGAGCAACTAAGCCCGTGAGCCCAACTACTGAAGCCCCCACACCCGAGAGCCTGTGCTCTGCAGCAAGAGAAGCCACGGCAATGAGAAGCCCGTGAACCACAGCTAGGGAGGAGCCCCCTCTTGTTGCAGCTAGAGAAAGACTGCAACGAAGACCCAGTGCAGCCAGAATATAAATACATACAAAAATAAATAAATTTTAAAAATACAACATCTCAGTCAACCCAGGTACCATCAGACTTCCTAATCTAAATCGCGAAATATTGATCTGACTATTATTTCATTTTGCATTTTCCAAGCGATGAGGATGAAAGAGGAGAGCAAAAAGGCTGGCTTAAAACTCAATATTCAAAAAACTAATAAGATCATGGCATCTGGTCCCATCACTTCATGGCAAATAGATGGGTAAAAAGTCGAAACAGAGGCAGACTTTATTTTCTTGGGTTCCAAAATCACAACAGACGGTGACTGCAGCCATGAAATTAAAAAGCATTTGCTCCTCGAAGAAAAGCTATGACAAACGTAGACAGTGTATTAAAAAGCAGAGATATCACTTTGCTGACAAAGCTCTGTATGGTCAAAACTATGGTTTTCCCGGTAGCCAGAAATGGATGTGAAAGTTGGACCCTAAAAAAAGCTGAGCACCAAAGAATTGACACATTTGAATAGTGATGCTGGAGAAAAGTCTTGAGAGTCCCTTGGACTGCAGGGAGATAAAACCAGTCAATCCTAAAGGAAATCAACCCTGAATATTCATTGGAAGGACTGATGTTGAAGCTGAAGCTCTAATACTTTGGTCACTTGATGTGAAGAGCTGACTCACTGGAAAAGACCCTGATGCTGGGAAAGATTGAAGGCAGGAGGAGAAGGGGGCAACAGAGGATGAGATGGTTGGATGGCACCACTGACTCAATGGAGATGAGTTTGAGCAAACTCCAGGAGATGGTGATGGACAGGGAAGCCTGGTGTGCTGCAGCCCATGGGGTCACAAAGAGTCAGATACAACTGAGTGACTGAAGAGCAACAAAGGGGATTATGCTCAACAACGTGGGTGCGCCTCATCCAATCAGTTGAAGGCCATAAGAGCAAAATGAGAGGTCTTCTGAGGACAGCAACATAAAAATGCTGCCTGGGCTTCCAGACTGCCTCCCCATCATACAGATGTCAGATTTGTGTCACCCTCAGCTTCACCATACAAAAATAAAATAAAAAACAGGCCAAAGAAAGCTGGGACTCTGATTAATCTCTAGCATGTTTTCTTCTCTGTTTCAAACTCAGAAAGAGGCAACTGCAGCATGTGAGTAGGAGCCCAATCTATGTTCATTGTCCTTCCTCGAGATTATCTGAACTCCCCAGTGTATCGTCACAGTTTGGTCCCAAGGGGTTTGGCCTGGTTGCAGGGCCTTAGTGTAAGACTATAATGTATTGATGACATTATGAAACCATTGGAAACTGAAGAGCAGGACAGGACTGACTTGAATAGTGATGGATCACAGAGCCAACTCAAACTAGTTAATAAGCCCTGCAAAGACCCTAGGGCCTGCCTAAATGGCGAAATTCTTAGAAGACATAGTCCAGAACCATTAAGACCTTCCGTAAGAGACTCTGTCCTCATTCACCCTGAGGACCTCATTCACCCTGAGGACCCAACCAAAACTCCAGCCTTTGGTTAGCTTATCAGGATTTTGGAGAATGTGTATTCTACATCTGGAAATACACCAGCTCCTATCTGTAAGACGACCCAAAGGAAAGTCATACCTGCATGAGGATCTGCAGAAAAGCAGGCTGTGTGAATTACAAAAAGTGATGGCTCTCTCGCTGCCTTTGGGCCCTTGAGATCAAATGTGATTTGGGAAGTGTCTGCCTCCTCAACTCATGCAGGCCAGTGCGTGCATGCTAAGTTGCTTCAGTCGTGCCTAACTCTTCGTGACCCTATGGATTGTAGCCTGCCAGCTTCCTCTGTCAGTGGAATTTTCCAGGCCAGAATCCTGAAGTGGGTTGCCATTTCCTTTTCCAGGGGATCTTCCCGACCCAGGGATCGAACCTGTGTCTCCTGCATTGCAGGCAGATTCTTTACTGCTGAGCCACCTGGGAAGCCCCCTGCAGACCAGAGCCAATGGCAAAAGCCCGTGAGCACCTACCAGTGTCAACCACTTGCATTTTGCACCAGAGAAATTTCCAAATTCTGCCTCCCCAGACACATTATTGGAAAAACAATTCCTAGTGAATTATGGGGCATTGATTTGGACTGCCTCAGGGACTGTAGGTCATCAAAACTTCTGGAACCTGAAGTATCCATAATGTCTTGATGATGTCAGAGAAACACTCTGATAAGAAGGCAGTGCTCAGAGGAGTTTCATAATAAAATGGAAATGGTTCAGGATTTCCCTGGTGGTCCAGGGATTAAGGCTCCGCACTTCCAGCGCAGGGAGCATGGGTTCTGTCCCTGGATGGGGAACTAAGACCCCATTGCCACACATGCAGGTGCAGCAGAAAAAAAGAAAATGGCTCACCCAGGAGTGTGCTACCAAGGGAATACAGAGAAGTTCTCACTCTCCCTTCAGCAGGTATCTTCTTTTTCCCAGGACTGACTTTGGAACCACTTTGAAGAGCTGCTACGACCCATTGCCCCATGAACAGTGGCTGTGTGAACTCTCAACTGACGGAGAAAGAGCTGCCTGGTTTGCAGATGACAGTTGAGAGATGAGTAAGCAGCATCCTGTCTGGAAACACTGATTAAAGAAAATAAGAATAAACTAGCTCAGTGGACTGGACTGTGTGCCATTTCCCTAGCAGTGATGAAAGAATTGAACAATGGTAAATTTCCTCCGTGTGGGTTTCCTCCCACTCACGTGCTGCCGCTAATGGCCCGGTCATATTGTGGTCCGGTAGCTGGACAATGGAAAGCTGGACTGTTAAAGCCAGGCTTATACGAGGTGTGCCCCTATGCAGAACACACTAACAGGAATTGAAGGGGTATGTTCTTCCCCAGCTTTACGGAGATGTAACTGACATATACCACTGCAAGTTCTCAAGGTGCATGGTGTGTCGATTTGAGACACATGGCAAAGTGAGTGTTATCATGTGTGTTCAGCTGTTCAGCTGGGTCTGACTCTTTGTGACCCCATGGACTAAAGCCCTCTAGGCTCCTCTGTCCATGGGATTCTGCAGGCAAGAATACTGAAGTGGATTGCCATTTCCTACTCCAGGGATCTTCCCGACCCAGGGATCAAACCTGTGTCTGTTACATCTCCTACATTGCAGGAGGACTCTTTACGGCTGAACCGCCAAGGAATCCCTATTGTTATCATAGTGTCAGCCAAAACCTCCATCACATCACACAAGTACCATTTCTTTTTTGTGATGAGAACATTTAAGACTTCCCCTTTAAGCAATTTTTAAGTACCCTATAAAGTATTTTTTAAATTTCATCCCAGAATGTTTTAATGTGCATTTCTAAAAATAAGGTCATTTTCCTACATAATTTTAAAACCATGACTGTGCCTGAAATCATCCTACGTGCTCCACTCCCTCCCACTTTAAATTTCCCCTACTTTTTTCATACACACATATATTTTTTTTTCAGATTAGGACCCAAGTCAAGATTCAGGCTGATATTTGGTCGTTATGATTCTTTAGTTTCTTTTTTTCTTTTTCCTGTAACATGACTTCTTGAAGAGACTGGGCCTCTTGTCATGCAAAGTATTCTTTATTCTGGATTTTTCTGGTTGTTTCCTTCCTGTGTCATTTAAATATTTCGGTTGCACCACTTTCCTGCTCCTGCTTAGCCTTTACCCGCTGGCTGTTCTCCTGTAAAGAGCAGTTTAGATCCAAAGACTTGGTTATTTTCTGGTTAAACTTTTTTAAAAACCATAGTCCTTTGTGGGTTTATATCTCAGTTTACACCTTTTTTATTTTATTTTTTAACTTTTTATTTTGTATTGAAAGAAAGAAAGTGAAGTCACTCGTGTCCGACTCTTTGCGACCCCGTGGACTGTAGCCCACCAAGCTCCTCCATCCATGGAATTTTCCAGGGAAGAGTACTGGAGTGGGTTGCCATTTCCTTCTCCAGGGGATCTTCCCAATCTAGGGATCGAACTCAGGTCTCCCGCATCGCGGGCAGACGCTTTACCGTCTGAGCCACCAGGGAAGCCCTGTTTTGTATTGGGATATAGCCAATTAACAATGTTTTAGGTGTACCACAGAGCAACTCAGCTACGTACACACAGGACCTCACATAGAAGTGAGGTCATACAGTGTGTGTCTTTCTGGGTCTGGCTTATTTCAGCCCCCACACAATGCATACGCGTATGTCTGTTCCCCCCGGGCTCCCCTCCCATCTAGGTGGCCACAGAACACAATGGAGTATTTGTAACGATGATCATCACGCTACACGTTAGACTCCCCTCCGGAACTCACTCATCTCGAAACTAAAAGTTGGTACCCTTTGTCTGACATCACTCCGTTTCCTCCAACCCCACCTCAGCCACTGATAACCATCAGCATACACCCTGTTTCTGAGAATGGCTTCTTTCATTTCCACCTAGAAGTGAGGTCGTACCGCATTTGTCTTTCTGTGTCTGGCTTATTTCAGTTCACATAACGCCCTCAACATCCACCCCGTCCTCGCCATCATTTGTCACCTCTTTTTGATGCTAACCTTGCTAACAGGTGTGAGACAATACCTCTGTCTGGTTGAGACTTACATTCCCTGATGATTAAAGAGACATTTGTAGTGATAAATAACTAGATTAAATGACTTCACTCTTTTTCATTCTTTTTTGCTTCTCTGAATAATTTCAGTTGATCTGTCTTCAAGTTAACTTCGATTGGTCATGTCTGTTGAAGGCACTCTCTGTTGAATTCTTCAGGTCTTCCCTGGTGACTGGTGACTCAGATGATCAAGAATCTGCCTGCAATGCAGGAGACCTGGGTTTGACTCCTGGGTTGGGAAGATCCCCCGGAGAAGGGAAAGGCTACCCACTCCAGTACTGTTGCCTGGAGAATCCCATGGACAGAGGAGCCTGGTGGGCTACAGTCCATGGGGTCAGACGCGACTGATGTGACTTAGCACACAGTATTAATTATATTTATCATGTTGTACATTATATCCCTAGTATTTAATTATAACTGCAAGTTTGTAATCTTGACTCCTTCATCCAATTCTCCCTTCCCTAGCCCCCTCCCCACCCAGTCTCCTCTCCCTGTAATCACAAATCTAATCTCTTTTCCTATGATCACAAATCTAATCTCTTTTCCTGTGATCATCCTTTGCTTGTCTGCAAAACTTTTAACCCCTCTATGAAATCTGAATGAAAGCCTTACCAGGTCGCGTAGTCTTGGTTGTAGGCTTTTCCCTTAAACCTCATTAAATGTATCAAGCTACTCCCTTCTGGCCTAAGTGTCTGCTCACTGATTCATTCTTCTGCATCATCTGATTTGTTGTTAATATCTTTTAGTGTCTTTTAGTGTATCTTTCATTTCACTTACTGTAGTCTTTATCTCTATTTCTTGTTTTCTCTTCTTTAAAAACCTCTAACTTCTCACTCTGTGCATCCGTTCTTCTCTCAAGTTCTCTGACTATCTTTATCATCATCGANTCCCCCTGGAGAAGGGAAAGGCTACCCACTCCAGTATTGTTGCCTGGAGAATCCCATGGACAGAGGAGCCTGGTGGGCTACAGTCCATGGGGTCAGACGCGACTGATGTGACTTAGCACACAGTATTAATTATATTTATCATGTTGTACATTATATCCCTAGTATTTAATTATAACTGCAAGTTTGTAATCTTGACTCCTTCATCCAATTCTCCCTTCCCTAGCCCCCTCCCCACCCAGTCTCCTCTCCCTGTAATCACAAATCTAATCTCTTTTCCTATGATCACAAATCTAATCTCTTTTCCTGCGATCATCCTTTGCTTGTCTGCAAAACTTTTAACCCCTCTATGAAATCTGAATGAAAGCCTTACCAGGTATCGTAGTCTTGGTTGTAGGCTTTTCCCTTAAACCTCATTAAATGTATCAAGCTACTCCCTTCTGGCCTAAGTGTCTGCTCACTGACTCATTCTTCTGCATCATCTGATTTGTTGTTAATATCTTTTAGTGTCTTTTAGTGTATCTTTCATTTCGCTTACTGTAGTCTTTATCTCTATTTCTTGTTTTCTCTCCTTTAAAAACCTCTAACTTCTCACTCTGTGCATCCGTTCTTCTCTCAAGTTCTCTGACTATCTTTATCATCATTGAGTGAGAGAGTGAGCGATAGTCACTGAGTCGGGTCTGACTCTGCGGCCCCATAGACTATATAGCCCGCCAGGCTTCTCTGTCCATGGAATTCTCCAGGCAAGAACACTGGGGTCAGTTGCCATTACCTTGAATTTTTTTTCAGGTAGATTCCCTACCTTCATGTCACTTACTTTTTAAAAAATAAGTTTGTTCATTTATTTACTTGGCTGTGCAGGGTCTTAATTGTGGCATGCGAACTCTTTGTTGCAGGATGTATGATCCAGTTCCCTCACCAGGGATCGAACCCAAGCCCCTGAACTGGGAGCCCAGAATCTTAGCCACTGGGCCACCAAGGAAGTCCCTCCAATCAGTTCTTGGTTTTATCTTATTCCTTTGTAGGAAGCATGTTCTTCTGTCACTCTATTTTTCTTAATTTGCTGTTTCTATTTCTTAGTATTTGGAAGCCTGGTTACGTTTCTTGACCTTGAAGAAGTGGCCTTTTGTAGGGGACATCCTGGGCGTCCCAGCGCCACAGGCCCCCCTGGTCATCAGAGCTCTGTTCCAGGGCTGCATGTGGGCTGCATGGGTCCTTCTGTTGTGGCAGGCTGACCGCTGCGGGTGGTCTGTTAGGCATGCTGGTGCCCCGTCGGGGTGGTTGCCAGGCCTTGCCTTGTGAAGAGGCTGCCGGCCCCTGGTTGGCAGAGTCTGGTCAGGAGGCGGCAGGCTGCAGGGTCCAGGGGGGTCCCAGGGCTGGTGCGGCTCCCGTGGTAGGCAGAGCCCAGTTCTGGGGTGGGCAGTGCCAGGCTTGCTGGGTCTAGTGTCAGCCTCCTGGTGAGAATGGATGATTCATGGCACAGGTGGCTGGGGAGTCCAGGGTGTCCCCAAGCTGGTCTCAGCCCACTGGTCAGCAGGGCCAGACCCTGGGGCTGCTGGCGGAGGGGCTCAAGACTTTGTCCCCTATGGCAGGCTGTGATAGCCCTGTGGCTCATGTCTGCCTGTATGTGGATGGGGTCAGAGTCCAGGGGACGCTGGGGCTCATTCCCACACCCCAGTGGGTGAAGCCAGATCCCAGGATCTCTGGCCATTGTGCCCTGGGGTCCACGGGTTTGGGTGTCAGCCCTCCGGTGGCTGGGGCCGGGCCCAGGGCTCCCTGGGGCCGATGCCTGCTCCCCAGGGAGAGAGGTTGGTCCCCGGGCTATGCTGGCTCGCCGGTGTCTGGGCGGGGACCTGAGCCCTCTGGTGGATGGGGTCACGGCCCGGGCTGCTGGGATCTCAGGACAGACAGCAGGCCCATTGGTTGGAGGAGCTGCGTCTCTGTCCGGCTAGCTGGATGGCTCGAGGCATCTCAGTTCCAGTGTTGACAGGACAGCTGGCAGGACCAGTCCTTGCCCCAAGAGGCGACAAGAATTCCAGCATGGGCTCGCCAGCTCCGACGTCCTCGTTGTAGAACAAGCCCCTCAGAGAGCCTGCCGTGGCGTCTGCAGCCCCAGGTGCCCTCCAACTGCCTCCCACCTCTCCCGGAGGCTCTCTGGGCTCAGAGGTGGGTCTGACCCCGGGTTCATTCCACGCCGTTGCTTCTGCCCTCAGTCCCGGAGTGCCTGCGAGTCTGCCTCCATTTCAGGCTTCCTGGCCGCTCCTGTTTGGTTCTTTTTTTTTTTTTTCCTGTTTGGTTCTTGTCTGTTTTCTCTTTGTTGAATTTCTCATTTTGCTCCTGGATCATTTCCCCGATACCGTTGCACTGTTTGTGTTCTCTTACAGTCCTCTGAGCATCTTTGGATGGTTATTTTGAACTCTTTGTGGGCAATTCCTGGCTCTCCATTTCTTTGGGACCAGGCACTGGAGGTTTACCATCTTCCTTCGGGGACTCTTTTTGCCCTGGCTCTTCGTGACGCCTGTAACCCCACACCAGGGTCTGCCCCCTTGCAGGATCGGTCACCCTCTTCAGGTCTCATGGGCTGACTTCAGTGAGGGGAGGCAGTCACCTGCAGGCGAGGACACACTGGAGTAGGCTGTGACCCCGGGTCTAGCGGTGCAGAGAGTGGAGGCCCAGGTGTCTGGGGGGCATGTGGCTACTTAGCTGGAGGGGCTAGTTTGTTGTTGTTGCTTATTTATTTATTTATTTATTTTTGGCTGAACTGTGAGGCTTGTGGGATCTTAGCTCTCCAACTAGGGATCCGACCCAGCTCCTTGCAGTGTTAGTGTGAAGTCCTGATCACTGAACTGCTGGGGAAGTCCGTGGAGAGGCTAATTTTATGTGAGCGCTGTAAACACAGGACAGAGAGAGAGGACAGGGCCTGACCTGGGCCCGCAAACAGCTCCAGGGGCCCTGGCTCTCAGGCCTCTCTCCTATAGCTGCGAGCCTCCCCTGCAGTGTGCTGCTAGAGGCACCAGCCTGGAGGGCACCCGTGATGGCGGGGATCTAGGCTGGCATCCTTCACCCACAGGGTGGCAGAGGCCTGGGCTGGGTGCCTGGGTGGTTCCAGGGCCCCAGTGGGGGTGAGGGAGGAGGGGAAGGAGCAGGGAGGGACCCAGGCGCCTGTATCAGCAAACACAAACACCTGGGCCAGGGGAGGAGCCAGTGCCATCTGCGGGGACCCACAGGCAGCCCCCACTCACGTCTGTCTGCAGAGCGGGTTGCTGTGAACTGCAGTTGCCCCCCGGCGTGGCTGCCTTGGGCAGCCCTGCTTCTCCTCCGTGTTCACAGCCTTCTCCACTGTTGTGTTGCTGTCCTTGGTGAGTCACTAAGTCGTGTCTGACTCTCCGCAACCCCATGGACTGTAGCCCGCCAGGCTCCTCTGTACTTAGGATTTCTCCAGGTGAGAATGCTGGAGCGGGTTGCCATTTCCTCCTCCAGGGAATCTTCCTGACTCAAGGATCAAACCCACGTCTCCTGCATCTCCTGCGTCCATAGCCATCTCTAACGTACGTCTCAGTCTCAGGCTTGCGATCTGAAAGGGATGAAATTGAAGCAGGCCCTTCATTAGGTACCTGAAAGGCTGGGGAAACTGGTTGCTCACCTTGCTCTTCTTTTCCTGCAAGAGGAACTCTTTCTACTCTTGGCCTGAGCAGTGCCAGCCTAGGGGTGGGATGACGCAGGCAAAATTAAGTTCTCCTTCTCTTCGTGTGCAGTTAGTTTTGGGTCTGTTGTTCTACTCTGTTGAAGCTTCTTAAGTGGACTTAAGTGGGCTCCAACGCTCTCTGGCTCTGTTCAGAGACAGCTGTTTAACTGTTGACCTTGGCAGAGGAGGAGGTGGGGCAGACACTGGGGTCTCCTACACTGACATTTTGGTGATGTCATTCTAAGAGACATTCAGTAGGATATGTCAGTGCCCATCAGAAAATCTCCCTTCTTGGGACTTCCTGGGCCGTCCAGTGGTTAAGATTCAGGACTTCTACTCCTGGGGGTAGGCGCAAGTTTGATCCCTGGTCAGGGAACCAAGATCCTGCACACCATACTGTGTGGTCAAAAAAAAAAAGAAAAAGAAAATCTTTCTTCTAGGTTCAGAAGGTGATTGGAACCACCAAGTGGACCTTTCGGAAGCCTAGGTCCAGGAAGTGAGTGGATGGACGAGAGGTACGCTGCAGCAACGCAGAGATGGACTAAAGTCAGACCCCCGCTGAGGCATAACCAGTAACCATAACTCTTCTGTCAACAAGAGAGAGGAGACTGCAGACGGCTGTGGGCAACAGGGGAAATCCCCCGGGGGAACGCCTTGCCTGTGGCCAGAAGTGGATTACACTGGACCAGTGCCAGTACCTCCGGGGGTATAAATGGGTGATAACAGATGCTTACTCAGTTGTAGACGCAAATACTCAGTTCAGTTCAGTCGCTCAGTCATGTCTGACTCTGAGACCGCATGGACTGCAGCACGCCAGGCTTCCCTGTCCATCACCAACTCCCAGAGCTTACTCAAACTCATGTCCATTGAGTCGGTCCTACCATCTCATCCTCTGTCGCCCCCTTCTCCTCCTGCCTTCAATCTTTCCCAGTATCAGGGTCTTTTCCAATGAGTCAGCTCTTTGCATCAGGTGGCCAAAGTATTGGAGTTTCAGCTTCAACATCAGTCCTTCCAATGAATATTCAGGACTGATTTCCTTCAGGATGGACTGGCTGGATCTCCCTGCAGTCCAAGGGACTCATACTGTTAAAGGACTGGAACAGAAGATGCTAAAGCCATTCTGGCTGCCAAGTTACATTTCTTCAGATGAAGGGATGTCCTTTCCAGCCCACAATATCCAACGGCATCATTATCAAATGGGCAAATTGCATTGCATATCCTCATTAGAGTAATGGTTTCATAGAGGAACAGAACAGACAGTTGAAACATTTGTTGTCTAAAACAGGGGGAAAAGTAAAAAAGCAATAATTTTTTTTTAAAGAATAAAACAGGGGGAAGAGAAAGGCATAAAGGGCTGGTTTAGATGCCTTCCTGAGTGTGTGCTTACACTCAGCAGGGTGAGGGGGCAGGTCAAGGATGGACAGATTCCTCTGCTTGGCGGTGGGGATGGGGAAGGGGGAAGGAGGAGAGAGTGGGGAGGAGGCTGCTGGTGCAGCTATATCACTTTCCTTTTTCCTAACCTGATGCAGTAGTCCCAGGACTAGGAATGCAACTGCCAGAAGCAGGCATAATTCTTTCTTTTTTCTTTTTTTTTCCATTTCTAAAATTTAAATGTTTGTTTAAACGTTTTTACTATGTTGTGTTGGTTTCTGCCGTGTGTGTACTTCGTCGCTCAGTCATGTCTGAATCTTTGCCAGCCCGTGGACTGTAGCCCACCAGGCTCCTTTGTCCATGGGATTCTCCTGGCAAGAATACTAGAGTGGGTTGCCATTCCCTTCTCTAAAGGATCTTCCCAACGCAGGGATGGAACCCAGGTCTCCTGTGTTGCAAGCCGATTCTTTACCGTATGGGCTCCAGGGAAGTTCTAGTTTCTAAGAACAATGCAAATCAGTCATGGTTATATATTCATTCTCCCCCTCCTTAGCCTCCCTCCTCCCCTTCCATCCCATCCCTCCAGGTTACCTATTTGCAAGGAAGGCATGGAGAGGGTGGACTGGTGGGCATAGTGGGGGAGGGAGAGTGTGGGGTGAATGGAGAGAGTAACATCGACACGTGTGCGCTATCAGGGGTGAGACAGATAGCTGATGAGAAGGCGGGATTCTTGAGCAAGAAACTGGACCCACCTCTTCAAACTTGGTAGCAGAATTCCTAAAGATCCAGTGGAGTGGATTGTGCTTCGCCTCATCTAGAAAAGTCCGGGTGGCAGTGAGTGCTGCGCTCTTGCCTAGTGGTGGGGAGAGCCCCCTGGGTAGCACCTACTCTGTGTGAAAGGGAAGCAATCAGGTAGGAAGCTTTGGCTGGACTAATACTACCATCAGCAATCGGGCCCAGTACACAGGCCTAAATGAATGTCCCTTCCAAAGGTGAAAAAGTCTGGGCGAAGGTTAAATGACACGAATGAAGAGGAGGAGGAATAGCAGCTGAGAGCAAAGGCGTGAATAAATAGGTTATGCGATGAGAGGAATCCGACTTTATATTAAGACCTCCCAAGAGGCTCAGAACAAGAGATCCGCTTTATCTTTCAGCACAACTGTACCCGGTACCTAGAAGGGTAGAGCTATGCTTGCCAAGACCAGCCCAGCTTTTGGAACTCGAAGAAATCTAACAGCAGCCTGCAAATCTGGGCAGGCTCCCTCTGGGAGTCATGCAAGACTGATGGTTAATGACAAAATGGATCCTAGTTAATGACCAAGTGGGCTTTGCTGTAATTCATTAGTGGTCAGTTGAGTTTTGCCTCTAGTTTTTTTACTCTATTTTTCAGGCTTTCAGTTTTTTTTACTTCTCTTGACCACCAGGAATTTGGGAGGGAGTTTTGGGAACACTTTTTCTTGCTGTGACTTCACACCGTGTGGTGTAAGGCTCCCAGCAGACTGATCTTTGGGGAACCATAAGCCCTGATGATCAAATACTTGGTTATAGTGGACAGAATACAACGGCAGCATGTCCATCATGCCACGGTTATGCACAAATGCACATCACCCCTTTTTCGTGGATTATTAAGGAAAATACGGGAAAACAATGGGCAGCTAATGAGATTATAGCATAAGCAGCATGTGGTGGGTCGGAGTGCCCCAGGCAGAAGGCCCCACTCTGAGACCAGAAAGGACGGGCAAGGCTTCGTGGCATTGTCAAACTAAGTAGCAGCTACTCGCGACCACCCTCCTCTACCCCTCTTATGGGGGACCTGACATTTTGGGGTTCAATATATGCATGCCAACTAACCCACGCCACAACACACAATGCAACAACACCCCTTGTAGATTATATTTAGTGCAGCAAGACTCATAAGACCACAGGGGACTTAGGTGCTGGCCTGGGCAGTCTGGGACAAGCAGAGTTGGCCTTTAATGAGGTGTGGCATTCAAAGGAAAAAGATAGATTAACCAGAATGGGCAGATTAGAGTGAGTTCTCTTCCAGGAGGAAGGGAAAGGCCAAGAGTCAGCCTGGAAAAACAAGGAGGCTTTAGCAAAGTGAGGCAAGCAAACTCAGCAAATAAGGCTAGATGACAGATGATGGAGGAGGCTAAGGCCCAGCTTTGGGAAAGGTTCCTCACCCTCATCCTCAGGGCCTCTTGACTACTTTAAATACAATCGGAGGCTGAAGCAGCCATGGGCACGGCCCTGCTTCCTCTCTGCTGCAGGCAGCTCACGGGGCTGACCTCTGGGCATCTCATGGCTCTCCAAACTCACAGCAGTCATCTGGGGGCATCTGGAACTCACACTGATGCACCGTGACTGCTCGCACCCCCAAAGTAGGTCAAAGCCAGACACATCCAGCGGTACAGTTAGGAAGGACAGAAACTCTTCTAAGTCCCACTAATGTCCTCCTCGGAGGAGGGAGGTGGGCCTTGCCATACATATGACATCACAGACTAGAAACCAGTCTCCACGCAGGCCTGTGAGATGAGGTGGCATGACTGACTTTGCCTCAGTTAACTAGAATTACCCCCCAAATAACGTGTTGTTATTGTTTAGTCACTAAGTGCTGTCCAACTCTTTTACAATCCCATGGGCCGTCCGTGGGATTCTCCAGGCAAGAATACTGGAGCGGGTTGCCGTGCCCTCCTCCAGAGCATCTTCCCAACCCAGGGATCAAACCTACATCTCTTGTGTCTCCTGCATTGGCAGGCGGATTCTTTACCACTAGCACCACCTGGGAAGCCCATGAATGCTATACCAAATGTCAATACTCTGATAGGTTGGATCGTTTGATGTAAGTCATCTATAGTCAATGGACTTCCCTGGTGGCTCAGATGGTAAAGTGTCTGCCTACAATGTGGGAGACCCGGGTTCAATCCCTGGGTCAGGAAGATCCTCTGGAGAAGGCAATGACAACCCACTCCAGCATTCTTGCCTGGAAAATCCCATGGACAGAGGAGCCTGGTAGGCTACAGTCCATGGGGTCGCAAAAAGTCAGACACGGCTTAGCAACTAAACTTAAAAACTTATAGTCAAAGACCCCAGAATGGTCTATGATACAATAGAATATATACCTGTCGGTCTTTGTTCCCAGTTCCTGATAGAGCTTCTAAAGCTCTTGGGATTTCCTTAGTGATAGAGTGGTAGGAACATCTCTGGTTATTCGTAATTAGCCCCTTCCTTCCATACCTGAGTCTGTGTACTCTTGGGTGATCCATAGATAGCTTCAGAATGAGGCTTGACAGCTACCTGAACCAGTCAAGCAATTAGAGGGATGGAGATTGAGTTCAACCATCAGCAGGTGATGATTTAATCAATCATACCTTTGCGACAGAACCTCCATAAAAGCCTCTCAACTATGGGATTCATGGGGCTTCTGCACTGGGGAACATATTCTTGTGCCTGGAGAGGGAAGCACCCAGCTCCACAGGGACAAGGGCTCCTGGGCTTGGGATCCTCCCAGGTCTCAGCCTGGGCACCGCTTGACCCAGCTGTCCACTGTCTCATTTAGAATAAACAGGTGATAGTAAGTCGAGTGTCTTCAAGAGTTTTGTGAGCCATCCTAGCAAACTACCCAATGTGAAGGAAGGGAATCCGCCGACTTTGTAGCCAGATCAGACAGAAGCGCAGGTAACTGGCAGACCTGATACTCACAAACTGCCATCTGATGCTGGATGATCTGATGGGATGGAGGCCCTCAACCTGCGGAGTCTGATGCAAGCTCTGGGTAGTCAGTGTCAGAATCGAATTTACTTGTAGGATACCGAGTTGGTGTCCAGAGAACCAGAGACTTGGTTGGCGTGAGAAAAAACCTGCACATTTTGGTGTCAGAAATTTTGTGAGCAAATCAGCACGATCTAGGATACATTCTTAAGTACAAGATCTCAAGGTAGAGGACTTTCCTGATGGTCCACTGGTTAAGACTCCACCCTCCCAAGACAGGGAACAAGGGTTTGACTCCTGTACGGCCAAAAAAATTTTTTAAAAAAAAGGTTTCAGGGCAAAAGAGTATTCATATTTTTTAAAATTTATTTTTAATTGGAGGATAATTGCTTTACAATATTGTGTTGGTGTCTGCCATACATCAACATGAATCAGCCATAGGTATACGTATGTCCCCTCCCTCTTAAACCCCCCTCCCACCTCCCACCCCATCCCACACCTCTAAGTTGTTACAGAGTACCGGCTTTCAGCTCCCTGTGTCATATAGCAAATTCCCACTGGCTGTCTGTTTTACACATATTCATATTTTCATTAGTCGGTGTTGCCAGAACATCCCAAAGAGTATATACGTTTTGCATTTTATTCAGCAATGTACCAGAAACTCCTTTTTTCACTTAGGGAGTTATTCGCGTGCTTTAGAAATCACCCTATAGTGGCCTTTGGGAAATGTCAGGTCGACTCAGTCATGGTCTTTCTCCTCTGAATCCACCACCCTTCTAGAACTGGTTTTTCAACCGCGGCCTTTGCATGCCTGGGGAGCTTGAGGGTGAGTCAGCCAACGGGATCATGTAATAAGGGATTGAGAGGAATTGATGACAGTCTCCAAGTTTTCACAGCCTCCAACATCTGACAAGCAGAGCGGGAAGTCACCGTTTTCTGGGAAAGCTCCAGCTGGGTTCTGCTGGTCTTTCCTTTCTGGTTTCCTGCTCTGTGCTGGCAGGGAGAACAGCTAGCTGCCTTTGGCAGAGCATAGGAGGCAGGGAATTATAAGGAATTCACAAAGAAAATGGCATTTTATCCTTAACACCTTGGTATAAGGTCTTATCCTCACTTTAAGACAAGGAGACCGGAACTCAGATAACCTCTTCATTGCAAAAGAGTCACAACGGCATTGTGGAGTTAAGTCCTTCCATGAAGGAGGAAGGGAAGGGCTGCCCCCCGGGAAGTCTAACTAGGCTATCAAATGGCATGTTATGAGCTGAGAATTCCAAAGGAGGGCAAGTACCATCTCCTATTAGACACTCTGAAGACACGGTTATGTTGCTTGTAGTGAAGATGAGTGAATCAAGTGGGTGGGAAATGAAAATGAATCACCTCTGGAGAGATCCTTCTCCATGAAATTTCTATGAAATAGTTCCTTATCCCCATTTTGCAGAGAAGACCAAGGCTCAGAAAGGTTAAGGAAGTTGTCTGAGGACACAGCCAGTGACCGTTAAAGCTGGAGTTTTAACCCAGGTCTGGAACTCTGAAGTCTTGTGTGCACGATCACTCCACTAGATGGCCAGTGTGCAGGCTGGGCCGCGCACGCCAGTGCCTCCCGGCGGCTCCTGCTCCCTGCCTGCTGGGCACAGCCTTTGACAAACCATGACGTGGGCAGAAAGCATTTTGTTTGTCCTGCCATATCAACGTCCACAAGCCTGCTCCATCTCCTGCATTACTCTTTGGCTGGCCAAAGAAGGAAGTTAGCCCCTGACCGCATACATCCAAGGGGTAATATTTAGCTTACAGAAAAACCCAAATGAACTTTTTGGCCAATCCAGTGTTTTAAAGAGATCCCCTCTTCCTGTGACCAGTCAAAACTGCCAATCTCTACTGTTACTCCCCACAACCTCTTCACCAGAAAATTCTTTCGTCTCTGTCTGTAAAACAACACAGAAATTGACAACTCCTTACCACTTCCATCCCTACCAGTTTGGTACAAGCTGCCATCATCTCACACCTGGATTAATACAATTATCTCTTTCCCAGGCAGGATTCTGGAGTGGGTTGCCATTTAGGAACCCACATCTCTTGCATCTCCTGCATTGGTAGGAGGATTCTTAACCACTAGCACCACCACCACCACCTGGGAAAAGCCCTACCTATTACGGTGCTGTTTTCTTTTTTACTATAAGTTTTTCAGATAGAGCTGCTTGTAAACCCACTCACCGTGTGACTGTCCTGAAATGCTTCTGACCAGGACTTTGGCCCAGGAATGATAGTTACCCAGTAATGCCATGACAATAACGTCAGTAATCACAAGCACGTTGACTGCTGTGTGGCAGGCACTGTATCCCAGGCCATTCACTTGCATTCTTCCAACTTCCAGCAATCTTGCAAGATGGCCATGTAACCTCTATTTTCCAGAAGAAAAGACCGACATTCCTAGGGGAAAGAATGTCTTGCCCAAGGCCACATTGCCTTCAGGTAGAGTTGGAATTTTCACCAGAATTGTCTGAAAGGTCATACAGTTTTACTACCTTAGGCTAACTTCTTACTTAAAATCATTCAAATTAAAGATGAGGATAATAACTGTGTTCATCTCTTTTCCAACCTCCCGTATGTGCAGGACACAGTGGAGGCTTTCCGTGTAATTATTCAGGTCTTACCAGGACCCACTGAAGAAGTAAAGATCATTATTCACACTTTACAGAGCGTGATGGTTCATTTCTGGGGTCAGCATGGCTAGGCTCTGGTGCCCAGTGTCTTGATCTAACCTAGTTTAGATGTTGCTGTGAAAGGGTTTGTAGATGGGATTGACCGCAGGTGTAATTGAATCAATCCACTTTGCTTAACAGAGATTACCCTTCACGTTGTGGGTTGGCCGCATCTGATCAGTTGGAGACTCTAAGAGTGAAGACTGAAGTTTCTAGAAGCACTCCTGCCTCAAGAAAGCAGCATAGAAACCCTGCTGAGTTTCCTACCCTTTGGTAGGAATTCAGACGTAAGACTCCTATTCAACTTTTACTTGAATTTCATATCAACTCTCAGCAGGATCTTCACCCTGACAGTCTAACCTACAGATTGCAGAGTTGCTAGCCTCCAAAATCAAGGTAGCAAAAAATTCCATAAAATGAGTCAATCTCTCTTGATATTGATCTATCAAGAGAAACAGAGAAGAGAGACCATATAGGCTCTGTTTCTTGGGAGAACCCTGACTGATACACAGAGTAAATGAAAACTAAACATTTTAAGATCCATCCTGTATGGATGTGAGAGTTGGACTGTGAAGAAAGCTGAGCACCAAAGAATTGATGCTTTTGAGCTGTGGTGTTGGAGAAGACTCTTGAGAGTCCCTTGGACTGAAAGAAGATCCAACCAGCCCATCCTAAAGGAGATCAGACCTGGGTGTTCATTGGAAGGACTGATGTTGAAGCTGAAACTCCAATATTTTGGCCACCTCTTGCAAAGAGTTGACTCATTGGAAAAGACCCTAATGCTGGGAAGGATTGGGGGCAGGAGGAAAAGGGGACGACAGAAGATGAGATGGCTGGATGGCATCATCGACTCAATGGACATGAGTTTAAGTAAACTCCGGGAGTTGGTGATGGACAAGGAGGCCTGGCGTGCTGCGATTCATGAGGTCGCAAAGAGTCGGACACAAAGAACACAGCTGATGAGGGCCAGGGATGGGATTTAAACCCGAATCTGTCTGTTCCCTGCTGCCCAGCTCTGAACAAGTCCAGCCAGAGGGGTAATGAGAAGCCAGGACAACCATCTCTGGCCGCGTGCTTTCAAGGACCACAGCAGCTGGGCACTGACTTTAGCTAGTGGTGAGAATGGCTCTTCTGGACACAAATTCAAATAAATAACACAAATCAGACCTGTGACATGTACGCGCTGTTCATGTACCGTCTCCCCATTGTCACCAAAGTGAAGTGGAAAGGCTTCTTCCTAATTCTTCCACCGATTCACCCTCCAGGGAGAGACCTGACCATTATTTTCCTTTCAAGAAGGCTCTCAAAGCAGGACCCAAACGAAATAAACTGTTGGAGGTTTGTACTGATGGATTTCGAATCTGAACAGTCTCCTCCCGTTGTTACTGGGATTTGGGCAGCTGTGATGCGTTCGCCCCTTTCCTGCCGGGCACCCATTGGCCTGTGAGGGAAACTAATTCTTGACACCACCTTCTTGCCTTCTTTGCTGGAATGGCCACTGTCCTCTGATGACCCTGTTTTTCCACTTGGTGGACAGCTTGGCCACTCCCAAGCTTTCCAGCCCATGGGAGGCTCAGCGGAGTCACCCGGGGTGGAGGGGGAAAGCGTAGCAGAAGCCCCAAGTTCAGAGTCAGGCTCAGCCCCCTGTGTCATGGCAGACGTCAGCAGGGCCCCTGACACATATGGAAAATAAATTCTTCCAGAATTAAAAACAGCTGAGAATAGGTCTAATGAGCCTTTAAGCGCCCTTGGGGACAATTCTTTCCCAAGTTACTCATTTTGATCCAAGGAGAGGGGGTGAGCCAGGATTCATGGGGGTGCCCAGACTCAAGGGTAGAATACAGTTTCTCAGTAGTTTTAAGGGGGAGAAATGTAAATGGCCGCATTTTTCTCAAAGCAAGGTTAGAACTGGGGCAGGATCGAACTTGTCCGAGCATTCTGCCCTGTAACTGCTTTTGAGATGTAAGGAGACTGTCATAGGTTGTGGAGAATGGATGCTGGGGGCACAGGGAGGCGCGTGCATGCTTCAGGAGAGGACCCCTCCCTACACTCTCGGGGCTCTCAGAAACCAGCGGTCAGAGGTCCCATCCAGTTTTGCTCAAGTTTACACAGTGAGTGCAAGAACCAGAACTCTGCTCTTCTTACCAGGAAAGCAACCCCGTAACAGAATCGTGTGCGCACACTCACACTTTGTCCCAAATGCTCTAGAATGTTATCAAATCAGAGGATCAATGGATGTCACAACTAATGAAAGAACACTCACGCTTAATCTCTTTATGGACACGGAGGACCTGGGGTCAGTTTTCCACTTAGCGGGAGGTTAAAGCTGTCAATGTTTAAGCTCCCCTAACAGAGTGTTACTTAAGCTAGCTGGCATCTTAGTGACTCGGGGCTCATGCTGCCAATGTGGCTGCAGGACCAGATGCCCCAACAACCATGCTGGGATGGTCTGAAAGCCAGGCTGCACCCCCTACACCTCTGAGTGTACCCCTCCTTATTCACCTATTCTAAATTTGCATATTTGTCTACTTTCTAAAATTTGTAATCCCCAAATCAATATTTGTGGTCATTGGCCCACATGTGCAGAGCTGCAAAAAAAAAAAAAAAAAAAGCCTGAGTCACCAGACGTGTATGTTCCCAGCTGAAGTCTAACAAGATGATGCTCTGCCTTCTTTTTTAAGTTACTTTCAGCTGTGCCTGGGGACGTAGGAAGCGGAAGCTGCTCTTTCTTTAGTTGCGCGGTGCTCGGGCTTCTCATCGCAGGGGCTTCTCTCGCTGTGGAACACGGTCTCTGAAGCACAGACTCAGTAGCTCTAGCAGAGTGCCCGGGCTTAGCTGCTCCACGGCCTGTGGAACCTTCCTGGACCCGGGATCGAACCAGTGTCCCCTGCATCGGCAGGCAGATTCTTATCCACTGGACCACCAGCGAAGCCCAATGCTCCGCCTTCTTGATTCTGTTCCGAAACAGAAGAGCTGGGTATGGAGACGGGACGGGGGCTCCATGCCGGCAAAGAAGTCCAGCTCTGGGGCCAGTTGGATAAGACTTGAATTCCAACCCAGGCTGCCGTCAGTGTGGGGTGGGGGGGCCTCAGACAAGTCATCTCACTCAACCAAACTTCTCTGGGTGGGTTTCTAGCCCTGACAGCCACGCGATTCCTAAGACCCTCACCAGCTGGGCTGGGACTCTCACTCCTTCTCCAGGAGATCTTCCCGACCCAGGGACTGAATTTGGGTCTCCCGCATTGCAGGTGGATTCTTTACCATCTGAACCACCAGGGAAAAATTCTACATTACAAGAGAAGGACTAAAATGAAAAGACTTGATTTTGATGTGTGTGCCTAGGACATTGGGAAAATTTTTATTCTTAAGACGTATCTAATTCTGCAATGAATAATAGAAGCAATGCATCTCACTGCCTTCATATGCTCTCCTGGCTCCTTAGCATTTGCTGCCAGAACATTCCAAAGAATTACCAGGAATACCCGGGGCTCCAGACCTTGCTTGCTTTTCTTCCACCTGATCTACTTTGTCTCTTGTCCCATTTTTTTCAAAAACTCTGTTAGATGTCTCATTTCCAATGACTTTTTTTTGGCCCCGGACCCAGCATGTAGGATCTTAGTTCCCTGAGTAGGGATTGAACCTGAGCCCTCTGCAGTGGAAGCACTGAGTGCTAACCACTGGACTGCCAGGGATGTCCCCCAGTGACTTAATGGGATGTATGGAAGTTATTGCTATGCTGTTTTTCCTGAATAACTCAGCAAAACAATTTGCTTCCTCATGAGACATTCATAAATGTCCTTGTGGAGACTGTGGCCGGCTGGTGGGGTTGGGATTTTGAGATCTGGCAGGTTTTTTTCAGCAACGCTCAAACGCCACGTTGAGCACTTCTAATGTCTTCAAAGACAGGTTCTTCCTTCTGAGTTGCCCCCAGTCTAGTGGAGAATAAAACACTGTAATGGCAAGAATTCTCCCTCCTGTCAAGCAAGAGATAGTCCACCAGGCCGAGCTATGTGCCACATGGCCTCTGAGTGGCAGCACCACATTTTGCCAAAGTTAGAGTCACGCTGGAGTCAGGCAAAGTGTTCTCTGAATTTCCAGTTCACTCAAGTCTCACGTGAGACTCTCCAAGTGACCGTGTGCAGATAAGACCAACAGAACAATCCATTCTAGTGGATTCTCTGCGTTTACAATCTGTAAACAAATGGCTAAGTTCCAATGGCTTCGTATTCATGGACACTGAAATTTGAATTTCATGTGCCATGAAATATTTTTTCTTTCTTCAAATTTTCTTTCAGCCATTCAAAACTGCACACAGTGGAGAAGGACATGGCAACCCATTCCAGTATGCTTGCCTGGAGAATCCCATGGACAGAGGAGCCTGGTGGGCTACAGTCCGCAGGATCGCAGAGTCGAACACGACTAAAGTGAC
>SJYQ01000123.1:928255-1060471 GCA_006410935.1 Redunca redunca | reverse complement strand
TAAAAAATCAGTGAGAGCTCATTTTCAAGGCACTGCATTTGTGACTTGAGTGAGCTGGTCTGATTGATCTGCACAATTCCATCCAATCCTGCATTTCAATGAATTCTTGATTTTTATCTTTAGGTAGAGGGATACTACATTGCTGTTGAGAAATTCTAGGTGCCGTCAAGATTAGTATCAGTCAGTGCCGGTGGTGACCCCCCTCATGACAAGTGAAACGGGCCCCAAACTAAAGAAATAAGCTCTCTCCTGAGCTTAAGGACGATATCAGTGACGGTGATGAGGTCTCCCTCTGGCAGGGGGTAAAAGGGCTGTAAGAAGGACCCACGTCCAACCTCCTCCCCACCCTCCAGGGAGAATACCCTGAGCTGGCAGCCGTGACCGATGTGCAGGGTCTTAACCTGAGGCTGAGCTGGACCTAAGTGACGCCACCAGGCGGTTCTTGCTCCATTGGCCCCAGTGTCTCATGTTCTTGGATCCACTCAGTCCCTTCATTGTAAGAGAAGAACTTCGATCTTGGGGTTGACCCCTTGACCCTTAAGTGGGAGGCAGTATTTCTCTTCTTGCTCAAAATAAGAAGCAGGAGTTGATTCTCCAACAGTCAAAGGATGAAGCTGCGGCTGAGTTTGTAACGATACAGAGTGACGAAAGCAGGAGAGGTGGTGGGAAACATGACGCTGAAGATGTTCGAGTTTGTCGTGGGATTTATGGCCATTTCTGTAACTCTTTTGTTCCTGTATATCAACAATTTCGACCTGCCAAAACACCTGCTAGCGGGGAAAGTCACAAACTCTTTGGTGCTTGCAGAGGCCCGTGACATGGCTGTAGCAGGAAAGAAAATCTTGGGTGGAACTATACCAATGACGCTGCTGAAAGACAGAACTTGCCAACAATCCCTGACCCAGAATCACTACATAATGAAACCTCTGTCCAAAGAAGAAGCTGAGTTCCCTTTGGCATATGTCATGGTCATCCACAAAGACCTGGATGCATTCCAGAGGCTCTTCAGGGCTGTCTACACGCCTTAGAACGTCTACGGTGTTCATGTGGATGAGAAAGCAACAGCTGAATTTAAAGATGCAGTGAAGCAATTACTGAGCTGCTTCCCAAATGCCTTCCTGGCTTCCAAAATGGAGTCTGTGGTCTACGCGGGAATTTCCAGGCTCTAGGCTGACCTGAACTGCCTGCAAGACCTCATAGACTCAGAGGTCCCGTGGAAATACACCATCAACACCTGAGGGCAAGATTCCCCCCTGAAAACCAACCGGGAGATCATCCAGCATCTCAAAGGAATTAAAAGGAAAAACATCACCCCCGGGGTGCTGCCTCCTTCTCACATTATCAGAAGGACTAAATACAGGCACTTGGAGCAGAGATACAGTTTGTTTTCCTTCATGCTGTGGACTTGGATAAGAAAAATGCCTCCTCCCCATAATCTCACCATTTACTTCGGTTCCACCTACGTAGCACTTACAAGAGAATTTGTTAATTTTGTTCTCCGAGACCAGAGGGCTCTTGACTTACTTGAGTGATCAAGGGACACGTACTCTCCTGATGAGCATTTCTGGGTGACACTGAACAGGATTCCAGGTATGTGGGCCTTGATTCTACATAAAGTCTGGGAGCATTGTGCGTGTATGTGCGTGTGTGTGTGTGCAAGTATTTTACACTTTAAAACTGTCCTTAATTGTATTACATGTATTCACCTTTGGGCTTCCCTGGTGGCTCCGTGGCAAAGAATTCTCACCTGCAATGCAGGAGACGCAGGTTCGATCCCTGGGTTGGGAAGATCCCCTGGAGGGAGGTATGGGAATCCACTCCAGTATTCTTGCCTGGACAATCTCATGGACAGAGGAGCCTGGTAGGCTACAGTCCATAGGGTCGCAAAGAGTTGGACACGACTGAAGTGACTATGCACGCAAGCATATTCACCTATGTTTCCAGCTTTATGGACACCCTATAGATTTTTGTGTGTCTGTTGCAATGGCATTCATATAATGGAAGTTAATCGTCTTACATATCAATAAATATACTATTTGCTTAGAGAAGGTGCCTATCAAATTTTGACATGGTCATAAGGCTTTTTTTTTTTTGAAAGTAAAATTTTATCTTTTTGATGGTCATAAGGTTTTGATATGACAAGTGAAACTGTTTTGTTTTTTTTTAATCAATTATAGTATGTTGTTTGTGAAAATCTCTCAATCATGTCCGACTCTTTGCAACCCCATGGGCTGAACAGTCCATGGAGTTTTCAAGGCCAGAATACTGGAGTGGGTAGCCTTTCCCTACTCCAGGGGATCTTCCCAACCCAGGGATCAAACCCAGGTCTCCCACATCGCAGGCAGATTCTTTACCAGCTGAGCCACAAGAGAAGCCCAAGAATACTGGAGTGGGTAGCCTATCCTTCTCCAGCAGATCTTCCCTACCCAGGAATCAAACCAGGGTCTCCCTCATTGCAGGCGGATTCTTCCAGTTATTTGCAATGTGGGTTATTCATTATGGTTTCATTTTATGTGAATTTGAATTGCTCAAGCTGGAAAAGTTTGAGGTCTGAAAAATGTCAACAAAATTTCTATAAGAACAATGTGGAATAATTCAGCCTTTCCAAATCAAATTTTTTTAATTGACCAGAACTTTCCAGAATTCCGGACTGTCAGACAGGTGAACCGTAGACTACACTTAGGCCTGGCCACACGGTAGCCTCACTTTGGTGAATGGAAACCTGCCATCCTCTGTCAGCTCTGTGCTCTAGGCTTGCAGGAGTCAAGAACTCACCCTTTGTATAGAATCTGAAAACCCTGTACTAGTTATTGATGAGCAGAATATTAAAATAATTTTTTTCTTGGGACTTCCTTGGTGGTCCAGTGGTTGGGAATCTTCTTTCCAAAGCAGGGGATGCAGGTTCGATTCCTGACTGGGGAACTCAGATCCCACGTGCCAAGGGGCGACTAAGTGCATGCCCCGCAACTACTGAGCCAGTACGCTGTGACTAAGACCCAATGAAGCCAAATGAATAAAATAATAATTAACATTTTTTTTTCTTATTATAAAATACAATCCTATTGTAGAAAATCCAAGAAATAAAGAAAAGTCGGTGTGTAAAAACTAGGAACATTTTAAAAAGCAAAAATTATACATTGCACAAATTGAGAAATAATTGCCGTGCATATATATTGGGTAACTGCATTCTTTTTCATAGTATGGGTGTACTAGAATTTGCTTAACAATTCCTCAGTTGTTGAGCGTGTGTTTCCAGTTTTTTCACTATGGGAAATGCTATTGCAATTAATGCTGGGAAGTGTCAAAACTAAGTCACAGCTTTTCACATACAGCTTTGTCAGGTGTCAGCATTTCTGCCTCTGGGATGAACTCAGACGCAGCTCTTTCAAAGGTCACTCCAGATCTGGGGCTATAAGCTTTCCCGCCTGGGACTAAATTTGAGGGTGAACTTTAAGCACAAAGAATCTGGAAAGAGGACGCCCTGGTGCTCAGTGGCTAAGACCTCACACTTCGTGGAGTTTCAGGGGTCCGAGTACTCACCCTGATCTGGGAACTAGATCCCACATGGCACAGCTAAGACCTAATGAAACCAAATACATAAAATAAAATTTAAAATAAATATTAAAAAAAAGAATCTGGGAAGAAAATTCGAAAGTTCTTTCTCTAGGAAAAGCAAACTTCTGCATGGGTAAATTGGACAGTAGTCTCAGGAAAGTTGTGGTTTGGTTGCTCAGTCATGTCTGACTCTTTGTGACCCCATGGACTGCAGCCTGCCAGGCTTCCCTGTCCGAGGGATTTCCCAGGCAAGAATCCTGGAGCGGGTTGCCATTTCCCTCTTCGGGGGGTCTTCCTGACCCAGGGATGGAGCCCGAGTTCCCACACTGGCATGGGCCCTAGTTTGCGTGTCCTAGTGGGAGATGCAGTTATACCAAGGACAGTTATCTCCCTCACGGCGACGTTTTACCACATTTCCCAAGTTGGAAGCACTAGATTCAGAGCTCCCAGGACTCTGTAGGGAGGGTAAGCCGGTGTTGGATAACAGCAACTTGAGACTCCAAGACTCCAGCTTATGTGAAGTCTCAGTCTTTGCAACTCTGAAGGACGAGCCTTTGGGACTGGGACTGAGGCAAACGGGACGTTATGCTTCCACATTCCAGCTTCTGTTATTCTGCGTTTAAAATACCAGCGTAAACTCCAATAACGGCCTCCATCATAAGAGAAGGAGAGGATTCGCACTAGGATGCTCCCAGGCAACTTTATCCTCCTGGGAATGGAGAGAGATAGAAAGGAGTCAATTTGCTAGAAAACTCCTGAGGGAAGAGGTTTTCTGGAAACATCGCCTCTGTTTTTAAAAACTGAAGTATAGTTGATTTACATGTTCTTTTAGTTTCTAGTATATGGCAAAGGGATTCACTTATATATATTCTTTTTCAGATTCTTTTCCATCGTAGGTTATTACAAGATCCTTCCCAGGTGGTGCTAGTGGTAAAGAACTGGCCTGCCAATGCAGGAGATATAAGAGATGTGGGTTCAATCCCTGGGTAGGGAAGATCCCCTGGAGAATGAAATGGCAACCCACCCCAGTATTCTTGCTTGGAAATCCCATGGACAGAGGAGCCTGGTGGGCTACAGCGGGCTCATAGGGCTGCAAAGAGTTGGACACGACGAGCAACTTAGCCCGCAACCCTGAGCTGCTCTTCATCTGTCAGCTCTTGGCCTCAGCTTTGCATTATACCAATGATATTTAATGGGCTGTTTTCATAAGAACCAGCTTTGGGCTTCCCTGGCGGCCCAGTGGTTAAGACTCCGAGCTTCCATTGCAGGGGATGTGGGTTCCATCCCTGGCCAGGGAAGATCCTGCCTGCTGCCTGGCGCGGCCAGAGAGAAAAAGAAAAGAACCAGCTTTTTCTTTCAGTTTCCTGCTATTCTATTTCCAGGGATTTTATGTCAAAAAACTTCAACCTTCCCCACCTCCTCCCTTCACTCTTTTCTTCCCAATGGCTTTCTCTGGAAATCTGAAATTTGCTCTGACATCTCTGGGCACTCTCTGGCTGGATGCTTTCTGTACGTTACTTCTGGAATCTTCCAGCTGCACCCGGACGTTGATGTCAGAAAAAACCCAGACTCAGAGGCATGGGTGATCTGCCTGGGAAGAAGCCAACCTTGGAGGACCATGAGTGAGAGCAGGAGTTGTTTTCTCAAATTTACTCCGGAGGAAGCAGGGAGGTGTGAGATCAAATGACTTTCTCAGACGCGCTGGGCTGTCAAGAGTGGCTTTGACTCAACTGGAGACCTTCCTTCATACGATCCGGGCTATTTCTCAACACTCTTTCTCAACCACACATGGGGCTATTTTAAGTCCTGGTGCTTCAGGCTATTTCCTGTGGCTAATAAAGAAAAACCAAACCCCACAGAGATGAAGGTAAAGCAGAGTACAGAGTTTAGTATAGTAAATCTATAGACAAACAGAGAAAGAGGAAGGAAAGAAAAGAGAAAGAAGATGGACAGAGAAGAGAGTCTGGCCGGAGACAGAGCTGGAAAAAAAGACAAGATGTGATGTGCACGTAAAACCAGTTTAACCCAAGCTGCTCTTTCTCTGTGATCTCTGGGGACTCAGACAAAGTTTCCACTTGGTATCCCTGGTTTCTCACTTGGGCACAGAGGTGCTGTCAAAATGAAATGAATACGTGAAAAGTGCTTTGGGTACTGGTGTGTGGAGTAACCGCAGCTGTACAAACGGGGCCCCTCTCTCTGCTCCCTTTCTACAGTCAGCTGTGGAGATTAAACTCTCAGTGCAGTTTTCCTAGGAGGAAAATGAGTTTATGGCTGGAGTGGGAATTTGTAAGACTGAACATTCTGTAGAAATAAGCAAGTATGGGTTGAATTCTAGGACTTCGTCATACACCCAACCATTTACTGAGTAGCCAAGCCACAAGTCTGCCCTGGCGGACAACTTCTCCAGAACTCTAACTTACTCAGTCAGTGCCTCCAACTTAGAATTTGGGGTGTCAGTTTTGACCTGGGACTTGCCTGGTGGTCCAGTGGCTGAGAGTCTGCCTGCCCATGTGGGGGACACGGGTTCAATCCCCGGTCTGGGAAGATTCCACGTGCCAAGGTGACTAAACCCATGCACCACGACTATTGACCCAAGCCGTGCAACTACCACAGCCCACCCACCCAAGCCTGTGCTCTGCAACGAGAGAAGTCAGGGGATGAGAAGCCCGTGCCCCACAATGAAACGTAGCCCCTGCTTGCCATAACCAGAGAAAGCCTGTGCACAGCAGCGAAGACCCAGTACAGCCAAAAATTAATTATTTAAAAAATAGTTTTTAACCTAATGGTCAAACTGAGGAAAAGGATTGCTATTCTTTTTCATCACTTATTACCATCCCTTCTAAGATCTTGTACAAATGGCAAGAGCATCCTGCCCAGAATTCGGAAGAATGGTGAGTGGTGTCGTGCAAAAGGGCCTCAGGAAAACCAGCATCTCCCAAGTGACCACTAGGAGAGTAAACATCAGAGAGCACTGGGGTCATGCAAAGAAAAAAAAAAAAGATCGCCACTAATAATGTCTAGCATTGTCAAAATCCTTCTGATTTTAAGGATTTGGGGTTAGGATTCCACTGCAGCCAAGTGCCAACTTGCAAACGTTCTTCACCTTGTAACTTTAAACTCAGGGAGTTGTAGGGACTTCAAGGACTGGTGGTCCAGGGCCTAAGAATCCATCTTGCAATGTAGGGGACACAGGTTCAATCCCTGGCCAGGGATCTAAGATCCCACTTGCCACGGAGCAGTTAGGTAAGCCCAAGAGCTGCAGCAAAAGATCCCGCACGATGCAACAAAGACCTGGAAGCCAGATAAATAAAAAATATTAAAATAACAACAACAATCATAGCAAGCTCGGGGAGTTGTAAATTCAGGGTAGAACAGGCAAATAATTAGAGATGCTTTTATGCATGAAGTATCCGGAGAAATGGAACTGTGCCAAGAATGAGGAGACAGCCAAAACAAACAAAGGGAGAGTTCATTTCGTCATCTGCATGTATGAGGAGAAAAAGTTATACAAACTATTCGACTCATTTCGAAAGCATAATTAGACATAGCTGCCTCCATTTTTGACCCCCGAGGAGCCTTTCTGCACATGTGCAGTCAGGAAGATCTCCTTGACCTCCAGGATGAAGACTGTGGTCATCATCTTCTCACTCAAGCAGATTTCAGCTCGTCTCTGCTTCTGCCTTTATCTCTGCCGTGAAGCACCAACTGAAGACAAGCTCCCACTGCCCAGCCTGGGGTCCAGCTGTCTCCAGTCTCAGCCCCACTCATGGATGTGGGGGCAGTGAACCCTTGATACGTTTTTCTCTTTCTATTCCCATGACTGACTTATGAAGGTGATAAAATGATTCTCACGTTTTACAGATAAGGGAACTCCTTTGGAAAGGTTTATTCATATACGGAATTTAAGAACTTCTCTCCTTCACTTCTGTTGTTGGTTAGCTGCTAAGTCGTGTCTGACTCTTTTGTGACCCCATGGGCTCTAGCCCAACAGGCTCCTCTGTCCATGGCATTCTCCAGGCAAGAATACGGAGCAGGTTACCATTTCCTCCTTCAGAGGGTCTGCCCAAACAAGAGATCAGATCCATGTCTCCTGCACTGGCAGGCAAATTCTTTACCACTGAGCCACGCGGGAACCTGGGCTTAGATGAGATAAACTTGATATTCACTAACTTCAGCTTTAGGCCCTATGCAATTTGGGGGTTATAGGGGGCTGCTAGGCTTTTAGGGGTATTTTTTTTTTCATGTAAATATATTTTTTAAAAAAATATTTATTCATTTGCCTTCATCGGGTCTTAGGTACAACACTTGAGACCAGGCATAGAACCTACGTGCCCCGCATCGCATGACAGATTCTTAACCACCGGACCACTGGGAAGTCCCTGTTTGGGGTTGTTTTTTTTTAATTAGCTTTTATTCATCTTAGTGCAGTAAGTCACGTGGTGAGGTTCGCTTGCTAATGTGCCTTTTTAAAGACCTTACCTCATAGCAGAGAAAATTAAGTGCTGGAAAGAATGGCTCTGCAGCCAGTCATACGCCATGCTTTATGGCATAGCCAGCCAATATGCAGAGGGGGGCGTGTGTGGAAAAAGACAAGGTGAGGTGATTAATTTTTAAGTACTAAATATTTATTGACAGAATACCTCTCCAGGCAGTGTTCACATGCTCGGGACTGATGCTTGTAACTTGGCAGTCCTGTTTAAGCAAACAAACTCAGTCAGTTGAATGCAATGATTAACAGGAAGTCGGGGAGCTGACACAGTTGCCAACCTTCTGGCTGAGAGAAGAGGCTGGGGTTAAAGTCTGAGAGCGGTGACTTGCAGAACGGTCCCTTCACCCCTCACTGATTTTCCTGTAGGGAAGGGTGGACACACTGGAGTCAGAACCTCCCTGGGGCAACTTGTTTTTTGTGTGTGTATAAACAGGTTGCAAGATGAGATGGGGGAGGAGACAAAGCAAAGCAAATCCCTGAGAGTTCCTTCAGAAACGTGTTGGAGAAAGGTGGAAAAGCAGCACCGTGGGGAATGAAGAGGAAAGGAAGACAGGAAAAGGGCGAGCAGCATCAGCTGGAAGGTCACGGAGCGGCCGGTCAGAGCTGTGTCCACCCGGAGGATGGTGATGGATTTCGGAGGAAATGTAAGTTAAGTCTGTCTACCCTCTGACCAGATGTCCCCAGAGACATTCTACTCATTTCCTGGGTTTGAATGATGGGCTTTTGGAAGCGTTGTCTCTTCTGCGTGTCTCTGGTCTCGGCTCTGATTTTTGTGTTTGTTTGCAACAATGAGTTAGGGGAGAATAAAAATCTCCTGCAAGCTTCCATATCCAATGCTTCACTATTATCAGAAGTCTGTCACCAGATCTTTAAGGGGAAGAGTTTTTACCCTAAACAGAATTCATTGAAGAGTACCTTCAGTGAAACCACCTGTCATGAGTACGTGGCTCGGAGTCATTACATAACAGAGACACTCTCTGAAGAAGAGGCTGGCTTCCCCTTGGCTTATGTGATGACCATCCACAAAGACTTCGGCACTTTTGAGAGACTCTTCAGGGCTGTTTACATGCCCCAAAATGTCTACTGTGTTCACGTGGACGAAAAGGCGACAGCTGAATTTAAAGACTCGGTGGAGCAGTTACTGAGCTGCTTCCCAAATGCTTTTCTGGCTTCCAAGATGGAGCCCGTGGTCTACGGTGGGATTTCCAGGCTCCAGGCCGACCTGAACTGCATCAAAGACCTTGTGGCCTCAGAGGTTCCCTGGAAATACATCCTCAACACCTGCGGGCAGGATTTCCCCCTGAAAACCAACAGGGAGATCATTCGGCATCTGAAGGGATTTAAAGGGAAAAACATCACCCCGGGGGTGCTGCCCCCAGCTCACGCAATTGGGCGGACTAAGTATGTCCACCACGAGCTGTTAAAGCGAAAGAATTCCTACGTGATTAAAACCACAAAACTGAAAACACCGCCTCCTCACAACATGACCGTTTACTTTGGCACTGCCTATGTGGCCCTCACAAGGGAATTCGCAAACTTCGTCCTTCACGACCCACTGGCGCTTGACTTAATGTCCTGGTCCAAGGACACATACAGTCCTGACGAACATTTCTGGGTCACACTCAATAGGATTCCTGGTATGTATATCTCTTAACTTTTGTTATGGATAAACATCTCATGGCCAATCCTGAATAAACCACTAGAAAATAAGTTTTTTAAAATTAACACCTTCGTAAAGATCTTTCTTCATGTGAGTGCGATCCCTGGGTCAGGAAGATCCCCTGGAGGAGGGCTTGGCAAGCCACTCCAGTATTCCTCCCTGGAGACTCCTGTGGACAGAGGATCCTGGTGGGCTACCACCCATAGGGATGCTAAGACTCGACTGAAGTGACTTAGCACACATTCACAGTTTCAAAAGGTCATCAAAATATCTTTATAGCAGCTCTGCTCACAGAGTGGGTGGTGTAATTCATCTTCATTTTGTGTTGTCATTGTTCAGTTACTAGTGTCTGAGTCTTCTCAACCCACCCCATGGACTGTAGCCCCCCAGCCTCCTCTGTCCATGGGATTTCCCAGGCAGTGGGTTGCCATTTCCTTCTCCAAGGGATCGTCCCTACCCGAGGATCAAACCCACGACCCCTGCATCTGCTGCTTTGGCAGGCGGATTCTTTACCACTAAGATTCCTACACCAATGTCTTTATTTTACAGACAGAGAAGCTTCAGTGTGGTTGCATGATGTGTTCAAATTACCCAGCTAGCAGGCAAAACGTACCAACTGTACCAGGTCGCCTAACCCTGATGTTCCTTTAAGGTGATTTCCCAAATTAGTTGTTCAGCTGTTCCTAAATCAACTTCACCTTTCCTTGGTCCAAGTTCCAAATGCCTTAAATAACCTCCAGTTGTTTACAGTGAACTAATTCCAGTTCTGCTAGTTCAATTGGAAATAAAAATTCAGATTCCTAGTTCAAAGGAAAACTAACTTGAATCCACATAAGGATTAGGGTCATGGCTTCTTGAGATTAGTGGTTCAGCCCTAGATACATATTAAAGTCTCCTGGAGCTTGTAAAAATACATTTCCTGACTTCCTGGGTGGATGTGAGCTTCAGTATTTGTTCAGCCTCCAGGAAATTCCCAGGAATAGTCAAGGCTGTGAACCACTGTGGATGCTTATTTTTGATGTTAGTATATAAAGCTTGCTAGACTTAGAATGCTTTTTAAATCGATGGTTTTCCCAGAGCAGGAATGAGTAATGTTGTAGTGATAAAAGAAATCAAGACAAGGACCTAGTGTATAGCACAGGGCAATGTCTTGTAATAACTTTTATTGGAAAATGATCTGAAAAAGCTTTCCCAGTGGCTTGCTGCTAAGTCACTTCAGTCGTGTCCGACTGTGTGTGACCCCAGAGACGGCAGCCCATCAGGCTCCCCTGTCCCTGGGATTGTCCAGGCAAGAACACTGGAGTGGGTTGCCATTTCCTTCTCCAGTGCAAGAAAGGGAAAGGTGAAAGTGAGGTCGCTCATTCGTGTCCGACTCTTAGCGACCCCATCGACGGCAGCCCACCAGGCTCCTCTATCCACAGGATTTTCCAGGCAAGAGCACTGGAGTGGGCTGCCATTGCCTTCTCCTCCTGGGGGCTTAGCAGTGAAGAATCTGCCTGTAGTACAGGAGACATAAGTTCAGTTCCTGGGTTGGGAAGATCCCTTGGAGGAGGGCTGGGAAATCCACTCCAGTATTCTTGCCTGGAGAATCCCGTGGACAGAGGAGCCTGGCGGGCCGCGGTCCATAGGGTTGCATACATGTATGTGCATGCCCGGTCAGTTGCTTCAGTTGTGTCTGGCTCTTTGCAACCCTATAGATATGTATATATATCACTTCGCTGAATACTTGAAGCCAGCACAACACTGTAAATCAACTATATTTGAATAAATTCTTTTTTTAATTAAGAAAAAATTAAATGACCTCTTTTGGCAGAGATCGCAGTAAAAAAAAAATCAGGGCTCAAGAAAGTGAAGTGAAGGAACTTCCTTGGTGATCCAGTGGTTAAGGATCCACCTCCCAAAGCAGATCTGGTTCAACTCCTGGTTGGAGAACTAAGACCCCACATGCCTTGGCGCCACTAAGCCTGTGAGCCACAACTAAGACCCAACTAAGTCGTGGTGCAGCCAAAAATAATAAAATTTTAAAAAGAAACTGAACTGGAGGAGGCATGACCATTTAGCTGCTCGTGTGGAGTTGTAGTACCCAGAATAAGGGAAGTAAAAGCCCCACTTCTCCCTTATGTGTTGTTTGGACCAAACCGATGTAGACTATTTCCATGGATCTGGGATTAGAATAGTAAACAAACCCAAGGGATGTTGGGAAGCTGAGGCTGGAGAAATGGTGTCAAGGAAACTCACTTATCAAGTGTCGGACAGATGGCCTGTGAGTCTCTTTCACTCTGGAGCCCATGAGTCTAACTAATGATTCTAATCAATTTATTGAACAGAAATGCTGCGTCCTCAACATGATTTATCTGTTGGAAATAGATTGTTACATCTCTGGTAAAGACCAGCAGTTACAGGTCAGGAACACAATGGAAAACAAATGGACAGCTCCATGCCTTTCAAAACGTTTCAAGGAAGGAGCCTTTAGAATGGCTTCTGTGTTCCGTGTCCGGAGGATCCTTGTTAGAAGCCTTCACTGGGCCAGCCAACTCTTACAAGACCTGAGGCAGGCCTGAGAGTGGGGCTGGTCGTGAGGAGGTGAGGGAAGCAGAAACTTAAGTGGCCTTGTTTAATGGTTCCTCCTGCGAACATCTGGGTCATTCCTGTTTCAAGGGTCCTTCTTTGCTGATTATGAGTTTGTTGGCTATTTGTTTGGGACATTTTAAGACTGTTCTAACTGACTGCGGTGATGGTGGGCTGCTAGGATTCTCAAGTAATAAATAGGACAGGGACTTCCCTGGTGGTCCCGCGGTTAAGAATTTGAGCTTCCATGGCGGGGGTGGGCACAGGTTCAGTCCCTGGTTGGGGAACTAAGATCCCACACACCAAGTGGTGTGGCCAAAAAGGTAAAAAATGAAAGCAGCAGCAGCAGTAGGACAGAAAAGAAGATCTGGATGAAATGGCCTCATGGGGATGCTGAACCCCATCTGAAAGAAATACAGTACGAGCCACATAGGTAACTTTCCATCTTTCGCGGCTGCATTATAGAAACAAAAATGAGTCGGTCAAGTGACTTTGAATCATGTATCTTATTGAACCCAATATAGCTCAAATACCAAAGGTTCCCCGTGGCTGGTGGCTCCTGGGAGGCACAGAGCAGGCAGCCAGGCATCCTCCCCGCTCGGGGAGGAACAGACTGCAGTCGGGCTGTCCTGGCGACTCGGAGAAGCATCAGCATCTTCATCTCTGATTCTCTGTCTTTACCTAAGAGTCTTACCTCCGCTTCAAGGCTTCTTCTTGCTCGTCAGCCTGGCGGGTTCTACTTTCAGTGTCTTCCCCTTGTGTTTCCAGCCAGATTCTGGGCCGCTCTGTCGATGGCAATTCCTCTCTTATCTCCTTCAGATGTTTCTTCTCAGAGAATCTCGCTGTGTGGGTCCTGAAGTCACCCTACAGTGAGCATCCCTGTTCACATCCCAGCCACTTCCTGGGCAGCAGGCCACCCCTCTGTAGAGGCGCTGCCTTTCATTGAGGCCCCAACCATTCAGGTCAGGTGGGGTCTGCGGGGCAGGGTCATGTGGTTTCAAACACAAGGCAAGCCGTGGTCCTAATACACAGCAAGACCATTCAGCAACAGCCGGTCCTCCGGAAACCTCTCAGAAGTGAGGGTTCGTGCATGGCCCGCTCAGGCAAAGGGGCCCATGAGGATAGAAGTATTCCAGAAGGGGCATTCACAGGTGCCTTAAAAGATGCTGGCCAATGGACGTCACCAAAATGAGGGTTCCTGATCTTCCTCTGTCTTTACCCCGCTTCTCTCCCAATTCTGTCCCGCCCCTTCCATTCCTTAGCCCAGGTCACACCAAGGTGGCAGCCTTTCAGTTCCCCGTCAGCCTCGGCCCTGGCTGATTTCCAGTTAGGACAGAGATCCTTGGATGGGCCAGAGGTGCCAGTTCACCACCTCCTGTTTGCTTCCAAGTTACAGATCATGTGCTCCTCCCGTCATCATGGTTCTGCCCTGAGAAGGAACTTTCGGTGGGTTTGTTTCATTCATCACATGCTCTTGGGATTTAAAGATTTTGAAACTGACCAGTGGTTTCAGCCTCACTTGAACAAAGGAATATTTCTAATTTGATTCAGTGGGAGCTTATTTCAAATTCATATTAATGAATGAATGAATGAAAAAAGAGTCTTTTCTCATTCTGAAAAAATCTCAGAGAAAAAGAAAAAGCTGAGAGCAGGTTTCATTGGAGATGAGAGGAAAAAAGAACAACAAGAAATCAAAAGGGGAAGGTATAGAGAAAAGAAGAAAATTGGAGATTGTGGGCTTGGAAGACAGAATCTATTTGCTTTTCATTTTTCCCTTGGAGAACCAGCCGATGGACCCACCCTGCTGGTATTTTCTGCTGTGTATGTGCCCCTGTGCCCTTGAAGGGGAGGCTTGTTGAGTTTCTGCTGTTAAGTCCACACTGGCCTGACTCCATCTTTCCTTCAGGCTGGCTAGTTGCTCTAGTCTCTTTATATGTACAGATGTGTTGAGGTGCCAAGTGCTGAAACCTTGGGAGAAGCAGGAAGAATCAATCTAAATAAAGCTGGTTCTGGGAACTCACAGTTTCGCACCCCCCCCCCGCCCCCCCACCCCCNCCAGGTCTCCCACATTTCAGGCAGATTCTTTACCAGCTGAGCCACAAGGGAAGCCCAAGAATACTGGAGCGGGTAGCCTATCCCTTCTCCAGGGGATCTTCCCAACCCAGGAACCGAACTGGGGTCTCGTGCATTACAGGCAGATTCTTTACCAACTGAGCTCCCTGGGAAGACTGTAGAGTCCGTGGTGGCTCCCAATTTGTTGGCAGGATTTAAGAGCAGACAGTCCTGGCTTTGCCACCTACGACCTGTGTCATTTGGGGCAAAATGTCTAATTTCTCTGATTTGTCATCAAAATATCTCCTTGTCAGACTGTAGGAAGGATTAGATAGCACACAAATTGTACCCGGGATGTTGTAGGAGCTTATTAACACTTCCAAGAGAGGGAAAACAAAAAAAGAACTTCTTAGATGCTGCTTTTTGAAGTTTTAGTGTTACAATTCTAAAACTTCTATGTGTGACCAAAAAAAAAAGTGTTTTTAAAGGTGCCAGGATTTTTTTTTTTTTACTATAAATTGGACATGCAGCCCACAGAGGTCACCGCTCAGCTGTTGCTTTTATTAGCAGGGTCACGTGCATGGGGTCTGAAGTGGCTGCTTTCTCTTTCCTCTTATTAGGAAGTGGCATTCTGAGCCGAGTCCAGGGCCTCTGGCTCTGCCAAGTTTCTGTCACCCTAGCTCCGTCAGAAGACAGACAGTCTCCAGGCCCTTGCTCACACTGCCCCTGCGTTCTGAAATGCTCTTTTGTTGCTCATTCTGGAATGTTCCCCCGATCTAGTTGAAATAGCCTCAGATCGCACTGAAAGGTCACTTACTTCCTCAGGGAAGTTTCTCTGCTCCCCTCCCCTCCCACAGAAGTGGCCACCCCCACCCACCCACTTGACTGCTGTCCTAGGGTGACCCCCACAGCATCTCACTGGTCCCCCCTCAACCCCGCCTCCCTGCCCCGCCCCCACCTCCTACACCCCAAAAGGGAGAGCATGAACAGGATGACTGCACCAGCCCCTGGACTTCTGGCCTAACTTCCTCCTCCTGTTGGGCTCCAGCAGAATGTTGAGTGAGGAGCCACTGAGCGGGAGGCGACAGTGTAGTCTTCTCCTTAAATGTCATCTTTTCTCCAAGTGATGGATATTCTCCTTCCATTTTGCAGAAAGTTCAGTCTGCTATTTTCAGTCTAATTCAGTTTTTACGTCCTGCCCCCAGCTCCACCTCCTTTTCCAAAGGGCACACATCCTTGCCACCCAGGCTAAATCCAGCAGAAAACTTGACTGCAGTGGGTCTGTGGGAGTCAGCAGTTACTTGAGACCGACCTCACCTTGCATCAGCCTGTCTATCAGGCCAGTGATGGAACCTGTTTTAGTTCAAATCTTGGAAAATCGAAATCAGCCATTAGGGGAATTTGCCAGTTGTACCGACCCTGAGAGGCTCTGATTAAAACTATCCAGAAAATGTAGTTAAGTGCTTTACTTTGCTACCACTTGAATTCCTTGTAGAGTTGCTAAGCCCCAAGCCGACCTCTTTCCTCTCGCTCAGCTTTTCCCCTGAGGCCTCTCTTTGCCTGAAGAAATTCTGATTATCTTTGAGAGCTATACTGAGCTCTGTGTACTGAGCACCCACCACCCTCGGGTAGAGTTTGTCCTCTGGGCTCTTTCTCTCCTGCTGGTATCCTTATCTTCTTAAGGGTTTATTGTTGTCCCAGCATCTGTGGAGACACACTGCAGAGTGCTGGAGGCTTCGAGTGACATTTCTGTCTTTATGAGCCTCGACCACACACTGCCGAGTGTCATACTGAATATGATTCACCTCTGTTGCTACTATAAAATAAATGTGGCATTAAAACAGGCAGGACAGGGGCAGGGCACAACCTCTAAAAGAATGACAGAGCTGTTGAGAACAGAACATAAACAGGCTAGAACCCCAACTTGGGTAGGCCCAAGAAGGCGGAAGATTTGATTTCCACTGGACCTTGAGCTTCCTTGTAATATATTAACTAAATGACACACCTATAGGCACCATGACAGTTCCAAGATCAACCATACAAGTGTTCAGTTCAGTGCAGTCGCTCTGCGTGTCCGACTCTTTGCGACTCCAAGAACCGCAGCACGCCAGGCCTCCCTGTCCATCACCAACTCCCGGAGCCTACCCACAGCCATGTCCATCGAGTCGGTGATGCCATCCAACCATCTCATCCTCTGTCGTCCCCTTCTCCCGCCTTCAATCTTTCCCAGCATCAGGGTCTTTTCCAATGAGTCAGCTCTTCGCATGAGGTGGCCAAAGTATTGGAGTTTCAGCTTCAACATCAGTCCTTCCAATGAACACCCAGGACTGATCTCCTTTAGGATGGACTGGTTGGATCTCCTGGCAGTCCAAGGGACTCTCAAGAGTCTTCTCCAACACCACAGCTCAAAAGCATCAATTCTTTGGTGCTCAGTTTTCTTTATAGTCCAACTCTCACATCCATACATGACCACTGGAAAAAACATAGCCTTGACTAGATGGACCTTTGCTGACAAAGTTATGTCTCTGCTTTTTAATATGCTATCTAGATTGGTCATAACTTTCCTGCCAAGGAGTAAGTGTCTTTTAATTTCATGGCTGCAATCACCAACTGCAGTGATTTTGGAGCCCAGAAAAATAAAGTCAGCCACTGTTTTCACTGTTTCCCCATCTATTTGCCATGAAGTGATGAGATTGGATGCCATGATCTTAGCTTTCTGAATGTTGAGCTTTAAGCCAACTTTTTCACTCTCCTCTTTCACTTTCATCAAGAGTCCCTTTAGTTCCTCTTCACTTTCTGCCATAAGGGTGGTGTCATCTGCATATCTGAGGTTATTGATATTTTCCCGGCAATCTTGATTCCAGCTTGTGCTTCTTCCAGCCCAGCGTTTCTCATGATGTACTCTGCATAGAAGTTAAATAAACAGGGTGACAGTATACAGCCTTGACATACTCCTTTTCCTGTTTGGAAACAGTCTGTTGCTCCATGTCCAGTTCCAACTGTTGCTTCCTGACCTGCATACAGGTTTCTCAAGAAGCAGGTCAGGTGGTCTGGTATTCCCATCTCTTTCAGAATTTTCCACAGTTTATTGTGACCAATTCCTGGAAATCTCTGCCCCAAATTTGTTGGTATTTTCAGTTGCTAAGTCCTGTCCAACTCTGAGACCCCATGGGCAGCAGCACACCAGGCTTCCCTGTCCATCACCAACTCCCAGAGCTTTCTCAAACTCATGTCCATTGAGTCGGTGATGCCATCCAACCATCTCATCCTCTTTCATCCCCTTCTCCTCCTGCCTTCAGTCTTTCCCAGCATCAGGGTCTTTTCCAATGAGTCAGCTCTTCTCATCAGGCCATAGTACTGGAGCTTCAATTTCAGCATTAATCCTTCCAATGAATATTCAGAGTCGATTTCCTTTAGGATCAACTTATTTGATATCTTTGCTGTGCAAGAAACTCTCAAGACTCTTCTCCAGCACCACAGTTTGAAGGCACCAATTCTTCAGCACTCAGCCCTCTTTATGGTCCAACTCTCACATCTGTACATGACTACTGGAAAAACCATAGTTTTAACTATATGGACATTTGTTGGCAAAGTGGTGTCTGGTTTTTAATTCGCTGTCTAGGTTTGTCATAGCTTTTCATCCAGGGAGCAAGTGTCTTTTAATTTTAGGCTGCAGTCACTGTCTGCAGTGATTTTGGAGCCCAAGAAAATAAAGTCTGTCATTGTTTCCATTTTTTTCTCCATCTATCTGCGATGAAGTGATGGGACTGGATACCATGATTTTTGTTTCTTAAATGTTGAGTTTTAAGCCAGCTTTTTCGCTCTCCTCTTTCACCTTCATCAAGAGGTTCTTCAGTTCTTTACCTTCTGCCACTAGGGTGTTGTCATCTGCATACCTGAGTTTATTGATATTTCTCCCTGCAATCTTGATTCCAGCTTATGATTCATCCAGCCTGGCATTTCGCCTATGAAATTACCCAGCCCATAAAAACTAACAACCCTGTTCCCTGGGGCCTCTTCCTTCTGAGATGGCCCACACTTTATCTATGGAATGTGTATCTCCCTCAATAAATGTGTTCTTTCACTCTGGCTGACCCTTGAAGTCCTTCCTGCGAGGAACCAGGGACCGCACGTGGCAGCCCTCCCCAGGGACTCGCCTGAGACCTGGGGTGTGACCATCCTCTTGCACCCCATGTTTTTCCTGCAAAAGTATTGCTTTCATGCCAACCAGGTAGTCTTCTACGGTCCAAATGACTAACAGCTGACCGTCAACCTAGGTTTAGTCACTACAAAAGAAGGCAAGTAAACTCATCATATGAACATTTTAAATGTCAGGCGCTGGACAAACTGCCCTTCTTCCTCTGAGTTTACAGCTTTATTGAGGTACAGTTTACACACCACAGAACTGAGGTGTGTTATTCAGAAATATAATAATTTATATACTGTAAAACTCACCTGTTTCAAGTACACAATTAAATGGTTTTTAGTATATGTACAAGTGCACCACCATGACCCCAGCTGAATTTAGAGTATTTTTTATCACCTGCAGAAGAAACTTCATGCCCATTTACAATCCTTTGTTTTCTGTCTGAATAGATTCGCCTTTGTTGGACATTTTTAAGTCAAGCCACAGATATGCTTTTTCATGTCTGTCTCTTTCCATTAATGGGATGATTTTGAGGATTATCCAGATTGTAGCATGAATCAATACTTCTCTTCTTTATATGAAGTGAAGTGAAAGCGCTCAGTCGTGTCCGACTCTTTGTGACCCCGTGGACTATAGCCCACCAGGCTCCTCCGTCCATGGGATTCTCCAGGCAATAGTACTGGAGTGGGTTGCCATTTCCTTCTCCAGAGGATCTTCCTGACCCAAGGATCGAACCCAGGTCTCCTTGGGTAGATCACGTTTTGTTTACTCATTCATCTGTTGATAAGCTTTCGAGTTGCTTCACTTTGGGGCCATTATGAATAATGCTGCTATGAACATTCCTAGGCAAGTCTTTTTACAGGCACATGCTTTCACTTCTCCTGGGTAGATTCTATAAGTAAAATTACAGGTCCAGGGACTTCCCTGGAGGTCCATTGGTTAAGACTCTGCACTTCCAACAAAATGGGCACAGGTTCTACCCCCGGTTGGGGAACTAACTTTTGCATGCCACACAGCGGGCCCCTAAAAATTTAAAAATTGCTTTGGTATACTATTTTGCATTTCCACCAGCAAGGTATGAGGGTTCCAATTTCTCCACATACTCACCAACACTCATTAATGCCTTTTTATTTTACCCATTCTAGTAGATATGAAGTGGTGTCTCCTTTGGTTTGATTTGCATTTCCCTAATGAGCAATGATCTTGAACACCTTTTCATGTGCTTGTTGGCCTTTTGAATATTGACTGGAAGGACTGCTACTGAAGCTTCAATACTCTGGCCACTTGATGCAAAGAGCCAACTCATTGAAAATGACCTTGATGCTGGGAAATATTAAAGGCAAAAGAAGTGGGTGGCAGAGGATGAGATGGTGAGATAGCATCACCCACTCAATGGACATGAGTCTGAACAAACTCCAGGAGACTGTGAAAGACAGTGCTGCAGTCCACGGGGCTCCAAAGAATCAAACACGACTTACGTACTGAACAAGGAGCCATGATGTTGAAAATCTCATGTGCTTGTTGGCATTTGGTCTGTCTTCTTGAAAGAGGACTAAGTGCCTCTTAGACATTACTTCTTTGAATCTTGGCGTTGTTTCAAGCTCTATTTTATAGATGAGGAAACAGGTATGGAGAGTTTTTGCTACTTTCTCAAAGACATCCAACTCATAAGTGCCAAAGACACTTGAATTTGTTTCGAAGACTGGGTGGATTAAAAGATGAAACTGTCTAACGTTGAATTAAGGATATCTTGCTAAAATGCCTGGCCAAAATGTCAATTCCGGTTTCTTCTTCCTGAACCCTTTGACTAAGCAATTAGTTAAGGTTCATTTAAAAAATAAAGTAACCCTTTTAATTGAGATACTGTATTAAGATTTGAGCCCTTTTCAGTGGTTTTACGCAAACCACAATTCTTCCTCCTCTGAAGGATAAAATGGCTACAGTCTCTTCCGGTCTAGCCAACCCATATTTGCTCTCTCTAGTCTATGACCTTTCCCTTCCAGCTCTTGAACTGTGAGATACAGGACTGCTGCTGAAGCCCGAGTTAGTGTTTGTGTAACTCTTACTTTTTGTTTCTTCTCTTTCACAAGATTTGCCCTTGGCCTCGATCTCCGTTAGAATGTGTGTGCATTGTTCTTTGCTGGCTATATTTGACCACCTAGAAACACAGGAAGGGGTTGTTTAAATCCATACCACTTTGCTGCTCCCAATACTATTTCTTGTGTTACTGAGCTTGACAAATTAGGGGCAGAGTCTGACAGAGTTTCACAAGCATTTGTTTTTACCTCCAAGGATTCATAAATGTGTCTCTCTAGTTTTATCCTTATTAGGAATGAAGTGAACTTCAAATTCCTATAATCTTTGCAATCCTAACTAAGCTCCTTCTAGCCATGGTGAAAAATCATAACAATTTTTATGGAAGGTAAACCAGCCACCCAAGTAGAATTTTCCGTGCAAATACTGAGCTGTGTGCAGCTGTTTGTGACTTTACAGGGCTTCCCTGGTGGCTCAGCTGGCAAAGAATCTGCCTGCAATGCAGGGGACCGGGGTTCGATTCCTGGGTTGGAAAGATCCCCTAGAGAAGGGAATGGCAACCCACTCCAGTATTCTTGCCTGGAGAATTTCATGGACAGAGGAGCTTTTACAGTCTTGAGCCCTAACAAGCCACAAGGCTTCAGTCTTGTGAATCAGGCAAAAGCCAGGTGTGGGGTGACTTTCTAGCTTCAAAGCCATAAAAGAGAAGGTTAAGATAGGAGGGGAAATGAAATTAAGGACAAGGCAGTATTGAGACTAAAATTAATCGTAATGATAGGTCTCTATTGACAAGACATGGAACCTCAGAATAGAAACCCAGAGTTGTTCTGGAGGGTCTCCGGGTGCCAGTGTAGCCAGAACTGGCTCCATCTTTTCCCAAAGTGTATGGAGGGTTTTTCGGCTTCCCTGGTAGCTTACCAGTGAAGAATCCGCCTGCCATGCAGGAGATATGGGTTCGATCCCTGGTCTGAAAACATCCCCTGGAGAAGGAAATGGCAACCCACTCCAGTATTCTTGCCTGGGAGTCCCATGGACAGATGAGCCTGGCGGGCTGCAGTCCATGGGGTCGCAGAGTCGGACGTGACTTAGTGACTAGACAGCAGCGGAGGCTTTTGGTTTGTCCCCAGCTTGCTTCCTGCCGTGGCAGCCTCTTTCCCTGTCATACCGTGTAGACACTGCTAAGCGTCCCAGCCGTGTCCGCGCGGGCTGACCTGCTGGGCACAGCTGCTGAGACGCTCCCTACTGATCCTGGTAGTGTATGCCACACACAAGGCCCGCAGCAGCTGGGGAGCCTTGTCTATTCACCTGTGGAGGAGAGAACTTTGTTCAGTTATTATTTTTTAACAGGTGCCAGACCAACGACTGCTTTCAGGAAATGCCCTGGCATGGAAACTGTTGAAAATTACTTCCTTGATCTAACACCCCACATTAAAAGCCAGATTTCAAAATCTCAGAGGAGCAAGGTTTCTGTTTGGTCAGAAAGGGTGGGGAAGAGCTGACTTTGGTCATAATAATCTCTGGGTAGAATTGTCGTCCTGTGTTAATTTTATAGACGGGGGCTATTTCCACAGCCTTGGTGGCTCCAGCGTTGGCACTGTTTTGGAAGTTTTTGTTTGTTTGTTTTCTTGAATTTTGTTTGTTTGTTGTGTTGTTTTTAGCAACACCAAGCAGCTTGTGAGACATTAATTGCCTGACCAGGGATTGGCCACGAGAAAGCAGAATCCTAACTACTGGACCACCAGGGAAATCCCTAGCACTGCTTTGTTGGTGAAGGCAATACAAATGTGGCTAAAGAAGAAATTCTGGAGAACAAATTTTATCTCCAGGAGAGCGTAAAAGATTTAATGTTGATGCTTTGTTTGACTAAGTCATTTAAACCTCTCAGAAATCCTCTGAGGGAGGTCGATATTATTCTTCGCAATTTTCAGGTGTCTCACCGGGTGGTTCGGTGCTCAGGGCTCTGCACGCCCACTGCAGAGGGCAGGGGTTTGATCCCTGGTCCAGGAACTAAGATTCCACACGCTGCAACTTAAGACTGAAGACACTGCCTGCTGCAACTAAGATCCGGTGCAACCAAATAAGAAAGGTTAAATAAGCAAAGCGTGATTAAAGAAAACTCCTGTTCCCCTTAAAAAGAAAGAAAAGAAAATACTACTCCTTGAATGTCTAGAAAATATTTGAAGATCTTAATGAGTTTTCAACCTCTTAAACAGATTCCAAAATTACTATATTTAAAATACTTATAAGAATAGTATAAAGAGCTCCCCTATACCCTTCACTTACACTCCACAACCCATGACATTCTACCATACCTGCTTATTCTTTGCTTTCGCGCTCTCTCCTTTATACTTTTCTTCAGCCGTTTGCAAATCATCTCTCACCATTTCAAAGTGCAATAATCACTAACAACCAAGGCCCTCTCCTGCAGAGTTTCCTGTCACAGTATAACCAGCAAGCGCTGCCATGTTACTCTTTAATCCACAGACCCTACTCCAATATCACCAGTTATGTTAATAACGTCCTTCCTAAACTTAAAATCTGAGTAAGGACATCCCTTTTGTTGTTGTTGTTCAGTCGCTCAGTCATGTCCAGCTCTTTGTGACCCCATGACCTGCAGCACGCCAGGCTTCCCTGTCCTTCACCAACTCCTGGAGCTTGCTCAGACTCATGTCCATTGAGTCAGTGATGCCATCCAACCATCTCCTCCTCTGTTGTCCCCTTCTCCTCCTGCCTTCAATCTTTCCCAGCATCAGGGTCTTTTCAAATGAGTCAATTCTTTGCATCAGGTGGCCAAAGTATTGGAGCTTCAGCTTTAGCATCTGTCCTTCCAATGAATATTCAGGAGTGATTTCCTTTAGGATGGACTGGTTGGATCTCCTGGCAGTCCAAGGGACGCTCAAGAGTCTTCTCCAACACCACAGTTCAAAAGCATCAGTTCTTCAGCGCTCAGCCTTCTTCACAGTCCAACTCTCACATCCATACATGACCACTGGAAAAACCATAGCTTTGACTAGATGGACCTTTGTTGGCAAAGTAATGTCTCTGTTTTCAATATGCTGCCTAGGTTGGTCATAACTTTTCTTCCAAGGAGCAAGGATCTTTTAATTTCATGGCAGCAGTCACCATCTGCAGTGATTTTGGACAACAATAACAAAAAATGTCTGTCACTGTTTCCACCGTTTCCCCATCTATTTGCCATGAAGTGATGGGACCAGATGCCATGATCTTAGTTTCCTGAATGTTGAGCTTTAAGCCAACTTTTTCACTCTCCTCTTTCACTTTCATCAAGAGCCTCTTTAGTTCTTCACTTTCTGCCATAAGGGTGGTGTCATCTGCATATCTGAGGTTATTGATATTTCTCCCGGCAATCTTGATTCCAGCTTGTGCTTCATCCAGCCCAGCGTTTCTCATGATGTACTCTGCATACAAGTTAAATAAGCAGGGTGACAATACACAGTCTTGACGTACTCCTTTTCCTACTTGGAACCAGTCTGTTGTTCCATGTCCAGTTCCAATTGTTGCTTCCTCACCTGCATACAGATTTCTCAGGAGGCAGGTCAGGTGGTCTGGTATTCCCATCCTTTGAAGAATTTTCCACATAGGTATCTATGTACCACATAGGTACCTATGTACCTATCTACTTATATCTATCTATCTATGTGGTTGAATGGTTAGGACTCACTGCTTTCACTGCCATGACCCAGGTTTGATCTCTGGTTGGGGAAGATCCCACAAGCCTCACAGCAAGGCCAGAAAAAGAAACACAAATTCATATGACCTCCAATTCCAATCCAACAACAAAGGCTTCTGTATTCTCCATTTCTTTCCCCAGGAGTGAGGAACCAGGGCCCCATTAACCTCAACACATTCACTCATCTTCTCCCTTCCACTCTATGTAAGTGGTCTTTCCCATGGTGCTTAGCTGAAGTCCTGGCTCCAGGACATACTGCTCCCACCTGCACAAGCAGTGGTCTTGGCCTCTGGGAAGAGCGAAGGAGACTGGAATGAATCCTGATGCCTTTATAGACATATATCGGAGAAGGCGATGGCACTCCACTCCAGTGCTCTTGCCTGGAAAATCCCATGGACAGAGGAGCCTGGTAGGCTGCGGTCATGAAGAGTCGGACACGTCTGAGCGACTTCCCTTTCACTTTTCACTTTCATGCATTGGAGAAGGAAATGGCAACCCACTCCAGTGTTCTTGCCTGGGGAATCCCAGGGATGGGGGAGCCTGGTGGGCTGCCGTCTGTGGGGTCGCACAGAGTCGGACACAACTGAAGTGACTTAGCAGATAGACATATATGTATTGGAATGCAACTCAATATTTAAATATATAAATTCAGAGATCAGCTCTAATGCTACCCAACTTCGTGACCTTGGATATATGTTGGACATTTCTAAGTCTCATTTACTCATCTGTGAAATGGGGATAATAATTGTGCCTACTTCACAGAGTTACTGTATAATCTACACGAAAATTGGTGACTTGTTCTCTGCAAAAAGAGAAGAGTTGGAGATGGTTCACAGGGCTTGGTCCCTGGAGAGTATCTTTAGGTGCCTGGTTAATGATTAGTTCAGGGGTGAGGCCTTGGAAACCCGGTTTGGCCTGGGACCAATTACTCCTCTGGATCAGCTTAATACTTGCAGAAACGTGACCACCTGAAGGGGGAGCAAGAGAGGCGGAATTTGGAAGTCAATTCTACAGGAAAGGAAAAGACTCCTCCGGATGGTTTTCTGAGCAATAAGGAAGCTTGAAGGAAAAGATTTACAGTGCTTCAGACCCAGTGCTTCCCAGCCCATACTGGTAGACTGAATGCCAGAGAAAGAAAAGGAATGCTGGAGAAAGTCACGTGTCTTAGTAAAACTGAACACGGCTCTCCCTATCTCTCCTGGTTTTCTCTGAAGCACACCTGGGTGCTGACTCCTAGCCGTCCCTGGGCCTGCCTGGACGGCATGGGATGGGACACCAACCAACAGCATGAACTCAGGAGCAAAGCTGCTCACGTTCAAGTCGAGGGTCAGCCACTTCTCGCACAGTGACCCTGGGCTGGGAGGTCACCGGGAGGCCAGTGACCTTCTGAGTTGAGACTCAGAGCTTCCTCATTGGGCAAGAGGGAGTGAGAGCCCCCCGATGCCCAGCTACCAGCTGTGTCCTTCACACTCCCTGGTGCCCTGTTGTAACGTCCATTCTGCTTGTCAGCCCAGGTGTCCCCGCACCCTTGTCTAATCTAGACTCTTGTTGTTTAGCCCCCCAGTAGTGTCCACCTGTTTTACAACTCCGTGGACTGTAGCCCGCCAGGCTCCTCTGTCCATGGGATTGTCCAGGCAAGAATAGTGGAGCGGGTTGCCGTTTTCTTCTCCAGGGGATCCTCCTGACCCAGGGATCAAACACAGGTCTCCTGCACTGGCAGGCAGATTCTTTACCACTGAGCCTTTTGTAACCTAGATTGCTGCCGCTGTTACATCGCTTCAGTCGTGTCCAACTCTGTGTGACCCCATAGACGGCAGCCCACCAGGCTCCCCCATCCCTGGGATTCTCCAGGCAAGAACGCTGGAGTGGGTTGCCATTTCCTTCTCCAGATTACAAGTGCCTTAAAGGCTGATACTTGGTTTTGTGTGGATGAGCAACAGGGGGATTTTGAATTCAGTTGTGACCTCCTGTTCTATTTCCTCTTGGCTCCTTTCCTGCTGACATTGCTCACTGGTAGGAAGGCAACACCTTTGGGTCATGACTGAGGGTGGCTTGTGTCATGAGCCAGAGTGGAAACAGCCTCGGTCTGTTTAGGGAAGAAGGGATGGAATGTGGTCTTGCAGAGAGTTTGACCAGAAGTGATAACCATAAATACGAGCTGTTTCAGAAAGACACCTGATTCCCCGCTCACCTGGGAGACTTCGCTGAAAGAGTGTTTCTGGGAGGAGGACTTTGACTCATGTTATTCTTTCATTCATTCATTCATTCACTTCTGGTGAGACACCATATAACAAAGAAAAGTGCACATATCACTAGGGTTCAGCTTGATACCGTTTCACGAAGTGGACGCAGCCGCAGCCACGCAGTCGGCGGAAGGACACAGAACATAACCAGCATTCCGGTCACTACCATGATGTCTGGCAGCACAGACGCTTTTACCTGTTTTTGACTTTTATAGAAATGGAAATGTACAGCATGTACTTTTCCTGTCTGCCTTTTTTTTTTTTTTTCTTGCTCAGTAGTCTGTGAGATTCTCTTTTTGGTGGTTGCAGACAGTTTTATGATTCGTTCTCATTGCTGTGTAGAGAGAAGGAGGTATGTGACGTTGGGGGGGGAGGGTGGAGGGTGATTTTGCCCCCCTGGAACATTTAGCCGTATCTGGAGACATTATTTGTTGTCAAAATCTGGAGGGGGCACAAGGGGTAATACGGGCATCTGGTGGGTAGAGACTGAGGATATTGGTAAATATCCACTGGACAAGCAGCCCCCCCCACCTCGCCCCCCCAAAAAGGCCTATTCAGCCCACAATGCCAGTAGTGCCCTGGTGGAGAAACCATGCTATGTAACAACTGTTGCTGGGCATTTGGGTCTATTATGAATGTGGCTGCAGTGAATGTTGAGCTTTGTGACCTTTTAATTGTTTAGTCGTCAAGTCTTGTCCAACTCTTTTGCAACCCCTTGGACTGTAGCCCACCAGGCTCCTCTGTCCATGGGATTTCTCAGGCAAGAATACTGAAGTGGGTTGTCATTTCCCTCTCCAGGATATCTTCCCAACCGGTGGAGCGAACCCATGTCTCTAGCCTCTCCTGCATTGGCAGGCAGATTCTTTACCGCTGAGTCATGTGTCCTTTAAACAAATACCTGGGGATGGAACTGCTGGGTGAGGGAGGTCTGCCCTGAGTAGAAATTGCCAGTGTTCTGGAGCGATCCCAGTTCACGCTTCCTCTGGGAGCGCACAGATGTTCTGGCTGCTCTCCATCTGCACCAATAGATGGTATTTTCTGACTTTTTTTCATTTAAAAAAAAATGTGTGTCTCCTTCTCCTACACCCTCCTCCATTTCAGTTGATGGCAAACTGGATACTCAAAACATCATTGTTTGTCGGTAAATAACCCTAGTCTATACTTTGTGAAAGACTGGGATTAGGACAGGTGTCCGCACTGTGTACAGTAAATTAGAGAATGAATTTGGGGCAGGATGACCTGCAACTAGGGTTTCTGTTATTTAAATAACACCAACTCGCACCGTTCTGTCTGTCTATTTTCTTTCATTCTTCCTAAAAGTACCAATTACCATAGTGAATTTACCATAGAAAATTTTATTCAAGGAATCAGGCCATCGACCATTTGAATTCACAGTTTTGGAGGTTTTTTGCTCTTTTGTGGGTTTTATTTTTAGCCGCACCTTAAGGCTTGTGGAATCTGAGTTCCTAGATCAAGGAACCAACTCAGGTCCTCAGCAGTGATAGCTTAGAGTCCTAACCACTGGACTGCTAAGGAATCCTTTTTATTCAATGTTTCCAAAACATACAGTATTGATTCTCCTGAAATAGTGATTTTTTGTTTTGTTTATGATATATTGCTTAATCTTTAAAAAAAAAAAGATCAAGTGGGGTCACTGAGGAAAACATAATCATAGAATTTGGCATCTGATCCTTTGGGTCTCAAACTTTAGTCTCAAGACCTATTGGAAATGCAAATAATTAAATTCCACCTGGAACTAACTAACTTCTTGGGGTAGGGGGCCTGCAACCTACATTTTAACAACTTCTCCATGTATCGAGAGGTCAAACAGAAGATTCCAAACTTCTGACCGAAACTACCCTTAACCTCAAGTCACAGGCAAACTTAGTTTGGCTTTTGGAAACAAATGTTTTAGTAAAACAATGAGTCGGTTCTTCTTCCAAGGTTAAGCAATTAGTGTCCACAGGTAAATTCAGTAGTAAGTTTTATCCTAAAATGTTAACTTGTTGTTGTTGTTCAGTAACTCAGTCATGTCCCAACTTTTGTGACCCCATGGACTACAGCACACCAGGCTTCCCTGTCCTTCACTGTCTGCAGGAGTTTGCTGAAGCTCATGTCCACTGAGTCAGTGATGCCATCCAACCATCTCATTCTCTGTCGTCCCCTTCTCCTCCTGCCCTCAATCTTTCCCAGCATCAAGATCTTTCCTAATGAGTCAGCTCTTGCATCACGTGGCCAAAGTATTGAAATTTCCGTGTCAACATCAGTCCTTCCAATGAACATTTAGGGCTGATTTCCTTTAGGATTGACTGGTTTGATCTCCTTGCAACCCAGAGAACTCTTAAGGGTCTTCTCCAACACCACAATTTGAAAGCATCAATTCTTTGGTGCTTAGCCTTCTGTGTGGTCCAGCTCTGACATCCATACATGACTACTGGAAAAACCACAGCTTTGACTATACAGATATTTGTTGGCAAAGTAATGTCTCTGCTTTTTAATACACTGTCTAAGTTTGTCATAGCTTTCCTTGCAAGGAGCAAGCAAGTGTCTTTTAATCTCGTTAACTGGCTATGACTTATTTGGAATAATGGATTTTTTTTCATTTTCTAAGCCCCGCCCAGTTTCAGGCTCTTTATGGCACCAGTGGCTACATTTCTGCTACCAGAAGATTGCCTCCTTCCTGTGCAGGTTTTGCCATTTGCCTATGGGGATTTGTGTGGCCTGTCTTTTGCAAATATTTGCTTAGCTCCTTTAGCATCCAGGAAGTGTTTCCTTGATTACCTTTGTGCCATCAAAATGAGATGCAGATCAGTGCAGCTGACACTACCATGCTAGGGTTTGGTAGGACCACCTTCTGTACCTGCCACCTGAGCCTGGAAAGTTCTGTGTGTTAATCTGCCTCCCTGCTTTGAGGCAAGAGTTTGAAATCATGCTTTGGGTTCTGTGATCTAGACAACAACCTCTGCTACTGCCAATTAGATGAACAGTACAGAAAGTAAAATGATTGGGTCCCCAGAGAAGGTGGATTTTCCCCAGTGAGCTCCCTCGGAGGGCTTTCGGTTCTGGGAGAAATTGTTGTTTTAAAGATGTGCTTGGAAAATGTCTTCGTCCTTCTCTTCAGCATCATGATGATCACAGATACGGACTTCCCCGGCTGTCCAGGGGCTAAGACTTTATGACTCCACTGCGTGGGGCACAGGTTTGATCCCTGGTCGGGGAACTAAGATCCCACATGCCTTGTGGCACAGTTTAAAAAAAGGAAAAAAAACTGCATAGATACATAGACAAACAAAAGGCTTCATTTACAAAACATCTGGCCACTCAGAACAGAAGTGCTTGACTGACTGTCCAAAGTGAAATGGACTGTCACTGTTCTCTGCTTTTTCATGAGATACTTAGTTCCAAGAGAAGAAAATTAATCCATATGTTTTGTAATTAAGGAATGAATCCCTGAGTCACTTGACCTGCTTCAAGAGTAGTGAAAACCACACACAAATGACCTGCTGAAGAACAGCCACCCGTGAGTCCAAGAAATGATAGCATCTCACCTCACTGACCTAACCTTTTCTGCTGATAGGGCTTTGCACCTCCGTGCCACGCCAACAAGCTTCACCAGACGCTGTCCTTTCCAGTGCCCTTGTGCTGACTTACCAGTATGAATCGAGTGTTTTTGTTCAAGCCTCCTTCCCCTCCATTTCTTTCCCGACTCCAGGATAACTTAATTGTGAATGGAAAAACAGGTCCCAGAACAATTATGAAAGTATAATGGAGTTTGCATTAGTCCATGCAATTAAACCAAGGAAAGATGCATGAGGAATGTGACTAGAATTCAGTACTGATGTGGTATATTCATTGCTAGGTCTTCGAACAGGCATGTGCTGTGAGGAAAGAGAGAAAAAAAGCACTATTTATACAGTAAAATGACACCTCCGAATAGCTAGAAATCGGCCTGAAAGAAAAAAAAAATAACATCAGAAACGACTCTTCTAGCCTCTGCTGTTCTATTATATAAATTAAAACAGTGGGCAAATGTGAGCTTCAACATGCCTTCTTCCAGAGCTGAAAATTGCACTTTCAAATGCCCAGATGATTTTGGACCCGTCTGACAAGCATCGAACACACTGCATGCCAGGCCCTGGTGGAGCTGCTGGGTTGTGAGAGAAACGGGAGGTGAAAGCCCTTGCTCTCCTGCACTCACCCTTTAAACATGACTGGTTCTTTGAGGTCTCAGTTCACTGACTTGAAGGTTTTTATCTGCTGCCCTGCCAAAGAAATTCTAGATTTACAACTCTCCCTGGGAAATTTCTGCACATGCGGCTTTCTTGCTTTGGTGTTCTTGCTCACTCTTGTAATTTCCCCAACTGGAGTGCCTTCTCCTTGCTCTGTTTGAATCTCACCATTGGAAGTTCTTGCAAACCATCCCAGCTCCAAGGGAATTGTTTGTTTCTCTTCTGAGTTCCTGTCACATTTATCAGACACCTTCTTGTTTGGAACTAATCCATGGTCTTTCCTGTTTTGTTGGTTGTCTTTCCAGCTGTATGCATTTTAAATCCTAGTAAAGATACACTTTCCTATAGGTCACAGGCCATACCTCATACTTCCTGGATTCCATCACTGTTGCTTGCCGATTTACCTTACATCATACTAAACTGTACTTCATTTTAAAAGCTGGAAAGGGAGACTTCCCTGGCGGTCTAGTGGTTGAGACCCCACACTTCCAATGCAAGGACTGGCGTTCGAGTCCCGGTCAGGGAACTAAGATCCCACATGCCATGTGGCACAGCCAAAAATTGAAAGAATAAAAATGAAAAATGAATAAAACTATTTTTAGAAATCTGGAAGAGACCGTGGAGAACATCCCTTTTATTTATTTTTAAGTTATTATTTTTTAAAATATTGATTTGGCTACTCCAGGTCTTAGTTACGGCATGAGGGGTCCAGTCACCTGATAGGGGATTGGCCCTGCATTGGGAGAACAGAGTTTTAGCTCTAGGTCATCAGGGAAGTTCCAAGAACATCATTTTTAAAGAAGAAGCCAGTGGGAGCCTAAGATCACATAATCAATTAAAGGTAGAAAATTCACTAGTACCTGGGTTTCCTTATTTTTGCACCATTGCCTGTTAGTAATTGTAGGGGTTAATGGGTAAACTTTCCTTGAAATGCAAGAGAAAGTACATCTTGCATGGTTCTCTACCCCCACCCCCCAAGTGAATAAAAGTTGTGTTTTTTTAATGTTATTTAAAAACATTATTTGATCTGTCTGGTCGGTCATCATGGTCAGAGCTTTTGCTTGTCAGAGAAAAAGACACCCGTTGTTCTGTTCCCAATTCTAGTTAAAAGAACTTTTACCCATGAGCACCTGGAACTGTGGGGAATGTGGACTCCATTCATTCATTCACCCGTTCATTCATTCAACACATTCGACACATATAAATAAATCACCCAAGTAAGGTAACATACATGTTTCTCATCACCAGGTGGAACAACAGGAAAATAATAATAGAAAGTAGACTCTATCATTCACTGTCTACTAATTCCTTACGGACCTTGGGACTTTAAATCTCTCCCTTATCTTTATTTCTTTATTTAAGAAAAACTCAAACAATACAGCATCTGATGTCCTGTGAATATCTGCAGGACTAAAGCCTCAACTGTAAGAGCCTCCTACATTTCCTTCTACTTCTAAGAAATGTAGTTAACTGAGGCATCACTATCACCCTTGCCTCGTAGTTTAAGAGGCTTTACTTTAGTTATGTGCAAATGGACTCAAGGGCCTTCCCTGGTGGCTCAGACAGTAAAGTGTCTGCCTGTAATGCAGGAGACCTATCCCTGGGTCGGGAAGATCCCCTGGAGAAGGAAATGGCAACCCACTCCAGTACTCTTGCCTGGAAAATTCCATGGATAGAGGAGCCTGGTAGGCTACAGTCCTTAAGGGTACAAGGAGTCGTACATGACTGAGCAACTTTACTGGTTCAAATGGACTTAATGGACGTGAATTTGAGCAAACTCTAGGAGATGGTGAAGGACAGGGAAGCCTGATGTGCTGTAGTCCATGGGGTCACAAAGAGTTGAACACGACTCAGGGGCTGAATAACAGCAACACTATAATGCTGCTATCATTACCAACGAGTGCCTTATGCATTTGTGGTCTGACTTTCCACCAGGATTTATTTTGCTCTTGTTCTTCCTCCATTTGGCACTTGTTGCCTGGGAGCTTCTCAACCCAGCGTCTTAGGCGGTGCTCCTTGGGCAAAAAAGTGATGTCCCAGTTTTTCAGAGCAATAATATGCAAGGTCTTTTATGACCTTTTATGACCAGCAGCCACCTCCCTAGGCGTGTGACTCGGCCTGGCAGGCAGCAAACTCCAGGCGCTGCTCCCTCGACGCACCTTCTGTAGGTCTCCCAGCATCAGGCAAGTGCTACCTTGCCTCCTCGCACAGAAAGCCTAGGGATGCTGAGGTTCTCCTCCTCAACTTCGATTATTTCTTTAATTCACTGAGACTGGGAGTCTTCTATCATTTCACAAAAAGGATACCCTCTTCATTTTGGAGCTATGTTCCAGCTAGCTTCGAAATTGGAAAAATTCTTCTTTTTTAAAAATTGGAATATAGTTGACTGAGGGTTTCTCTGGTAGCTCAGAGGGTTAAGAATCTGCCTGCAATGCAGGAGACACAGGACACGTGGGTTCGATCTCTGCTTTGGGAAGATCCCCTGGAGAAGTAAATGGCAACCCACTCCAGTATTCTTGTCTGGAGAATGCCACGGACAGAGGAGCCTGGCAGGCTACAGTCCATGGAATTGCAAAGAGTTGGACACAACTGAATGACTAACACACACATGTAGTTGACTTACAATGTTTCAGGCGTACAGCAAAGTGATTCAGTTATCCCTAAACATGTATTATCTATTCTTTTTCAGATTCTTTTCCATTATAGGTTATTACAAGATATTGAATATAGTCCCCTGTGCTGTTGTCTTGTACAGTAGGTCCTTGTTAGTTATCTACATTTTCATGTGTAAGTGTTAATCCCCAAACTCCTAATATATCCCTCCACCCCCCTTTTCTCCTTTGATAACCATGTTTGTTTTCTTTGTGAGTATATTTCTGTGTTGTAAATAAGTTCATCTGTATTCTTTTATTTTTTAATTTCACCTGTAAGTGGCATCACTTTTAGAAAGGTGATTTTCATCTTTCTCTGTCTGACATACTTCATTTAGTATGATCATCTCTGTGTGTGTGTGTGTGTGTGCGCGCGCGTGCTCAGTTGCTCAGTCATGTCCAGCTCTTTGCAACCCCATGGACTGTAGATTGCTAGGCTTCTTTGTCCAGGGAAGTTTTCCAAGCAAGAATACTGAAGCAGGTTGCCATTTCCTATTCCAGGGGATCATCTTCCCAGTCCAGGGATCAAACACCCATTTCTTGTGTCAAGGATGATTCTTTACCGCTGTGCTGCCTGGGAAGCCCCCTTGATCTTCTCCAGGTCCATGTATATTGCTGCAAGTGGCATTATTTCATTCTTTCATGTGGCTCAGAAATATTCTATTGTATATGCACCACATCTTCTTTATCCATTCCTTTGTCGATAGACATTTATGTTGCTTCTATTGTAAACAGTGCTGCAGTGAACATTAGGGTGCATGTATCTTTTCTGGATATCTACCCAGGAGTGGAATTGCAAGACCATATGGTAACTCTGTTTTTAGTTCCTTAAGGAACCTGAATACTATTCTCCATAGAGGCAGCACCAAGTTACATTCCCATCATCAGTGTAGGAGGGTTCCCGGAAAAACTCTTAAATGATGCAGAAAACAATAAAAGCTTCTGAATGGAAGAAAGAACAAGCTTTTAAGGTGGCCCTGGGGAGGGCAAATATGTCTAGCCTGATTAATCGTCTAGTTCAGGCTTAATTGCTTCCAGAGTGAGCCAAAGGTGGGGTTGCTGGGCCTGCACGCATGGATCCTGCCCGTGACTGGAGGCAAGGCTGAGCTATTCAGTCTCAGCAGCAAAGAAAGAAAGAAACAAACAAAACCCAAAATGCCTGGTGTCTGTGCTGGAAAAGCAGGTCTTATGGCTTCACAGGAAGGAAAGGGAACAGTGGTCTTTTGCTGTTATAAGAGTTTTGTTTTTTTTTTTTAAGTTCTGTAGGGAATTTTCAATACCCAAGGGCAGACAGGAAAGACAGCTATATTTTCAAAACTCAAACAGTGCTGCTTTAAGTAACGGATTGAATACCAAAGAAGTATCCTGGAAGTTCCTAATTGGCTAATGTCTGTGTTTCTCAATAGAATAATATTATTAACGTCTACCTTCTAAGCCTGTAGAAATCTGAATCCCTTTCTTGCTGGCTGGTTGGAAATAATAATGTAAACAGACTCTTGTGGCCTCATTAAGTCATCTGTCTGAACACTTTGTCAAACTGCAAATATTTAAAATATTTTAATATTCATTCTAAGCCAAAAAGGCTTTGCCAAACTAGATATTGAAATTACTCTCTGTTGTTTTGAAACAGAATAGACTATAGCCTGATATTTAAAGGTATTATTTGGAGGGAGGAGGGAAGCAGCTTGGGATTGAATTTTCCATTATCTTGAACTATGGGGACACCAAGAATTAGATTAATCTACTCTGTCCAGCTAAAGGCTCCATCTAATTTTTCCACTTTGCATAAAAATCCAAAGGTGGGTTCCATGCAGAGTTTATTTGTGATAGATCTTAGAGGATGAGAAGAATTTAGTAAGGGAGGGAGAAAAATAATGTATGAGCTGGAAGAATGAAAAATGTGAGCAATAAAAGGTAGAAGGAAAACCAGCCATGGCTCAGGAAGCGATGAGTCATTCAGTTGGAGTACAGAATGCCTTGAGTCACGGGGATTAACCTTGCTTTTCCTGCCTCTGCTGAAAGCAAAAAAATCAGCATATTGCTCTATTAATTTTATTAATAGCAGAGTAGAGACTTTTCAAAAGGGAGCAGGGAAAGGGCATCAAAAGACATTTTTTTCTTCATCGGGTGGGGTGGGGGCTGTCTCCATGGTGCGTTACTGCTACAGAATGAAGGCTCAGAGAGTTACTTTCAGATCAAAGGTGAGGGGAAATGGGAGGGCAGGCAGTAGTTGCATGGGAAGTCATGTAAAGAATATATGTTGATCTGCATGAAAAAAGAAATGGCCACCCAGTCCAGTATTCTTGCCCGGAAAATTCTAAGGATGGAGGAGCCTGGCGCGCTACAGTCCATGGGATCGCAGTGTCAGACACGACTAAGCACCTTTCTCTTTCACTTTTTGTTGTAAAGGTAGAAGGCAAAGAGGATGAGTGGCGGATGCTCTAAAACCCTGAACTCCCCAACAGTTTGGGGGATAGTTTCTAAGAAAAATTTTGGGATGAGGGCTGCAAGGCGTGTGACTTTGTGCTTACTGACTGGAAAGCTGAGCGCCAAAGAATTGATGCTTTTGAACTGTGGTGTTGGAGAAGACTCTTGAGAGTCCCTAAGACTGCAAGGAGATCCAACCAGTCCATCCTAGAGGAAATCAGTCCTGAAAATTCATTGGAAGGACTGATGCTGAAGCTGAAGCTCCAGTTCTTTGGCCATCTGATGCGAAGAACTGACTCACTGGAAAAGACCCTGATGCTGAGAAAGATTGAAGGTGGGAGAATGGGACGACAGAAGATGAGATGGTTGGATGGCATCACTGACTCGATGGACATGAGTTTGAGCAAGCTCCGGGAGGTGGTGATGGACAGGGAGGCCTGGCGTGCTGCGGTTCATGGGGTCGCAAAGATCGAGTGAACTGAACTGAGGTAGCAGGGCTCTTCGCTCAATCTGAAGTTATCATCCTCTACCCAGGAGGGGCCCTAGATTCTGAAGATCAAATAAAGACACTGTTCCCTGTATGCCCTGAGGTGGAACCAGGACCCTGCCCCAAGGCTCTACTTCTGTTTCTTGGCTCTTCTCCACTTGTGTCTGCACACCCTTCCCCTCTCTCCCCTGATTCAGTTCAGTTCAGTCGCTCAGTCGTGTCCCACTCTCTGCGACCCCATGAATCGCAGCGCGCCAGGCCTCCCTGTCCATCACCAGTTCTCGGAGTTCACTCAAACTCATGTCCATCGAGTCGGTAATGCCATCCAGCCATCTCATCCTCTGTCGACCCCTTCTCCTCCTGCCCCTAATCCCTCCCAGCATCAGGGTCTTTTCCATTGAGTCAACTCTTCGCATGAGGTGCCCAAAGTACTGGAGTTTCAGCTTTAGCATTAGTCCTTCCAAAGAACACCCAGGACTGATCTCCTTTAGAATGGACTGGTTGGATCTCCGTGCAGTCCAAGGGACTCTCAAGAGTCTTCTCCAACACCACAGTTCAAAAGCATCAATTCTTCAGCACTCAGCTTTCTTCACAGTCCAACTCTCACATCCATACATGACCACAGGAAAAACCATACCCTTGACTCGATGGACCTTTGTTGGCAAAGTAATGTCTCTGCTTTTGAATATGCTATCTAGGTTGGTCATAACTTTCCTTCCAAGGAGTAAACATCTTTTAATTTCATGGCTGCAGTCACCATCTGCAGTGACTTTGGAGCCCCCCAAAATAAAGTCTGACACTGTTTCCACTGTTTCCCCATCTGTTTGCCATGAAGTGATGGGACCAGATGCCATGATCTTTTCTGAATGTTGAGCTTTAAGCCAACTTTTTCGCTCTCCTCTTTCGCTGTCATCCAGGGGCTTTTTAGTTCCTCTTCAAGTGGGACACGACTGCAGCGACTTAGCAGCAGCACTTTCTGCCATAAGGGTGGAGTCATGTGCATATCCCCTGATTAGCAACTGTTTGAATCTGCCCTTTGGAGCGCAGGGAAGGTCAAGGAGGCTGAAGAAAGCCTATTTCCTACAAACTAGAAATAGGGGTCAGGGAGAGGCTTTGTACCAGGGAAGACCCCAGGAGGTCCCGCCCTATCTCAGCCCTAGGATAAGCAGCACAGAGGGAGGAGAGGGACTGCACCCTGATCTCAGAGTCACAGGACAGGGAACCTACACTTTCAGATCCCCTAGGACAGGAACTCCTTTCAGCGCCGGATTTGGAAAAGAGCAGGGCGGGGCCCCGGCGGGAACGTCGAGCCGGTTGAATGAGGCTTTCTTTGGGACTTTGTCGCTGCATTCCCACCCACCCCACCCTGACGCGGCATATGTGAGAATGGAGGCTACCGGGTTCACCCAGGATCGTGCTGGGAGGGTCCCTCGTCACGGGAAACAAGCGGGGGTGAGTGTCGCAGCCTGTGGGGTGACTAGCAGGAAATGGCACGCGAAGCGCATCATTTCGACTTTTGATTCTAACTGTACTCATTCCCCGAATGACCACAGCAAGGAGGAGAGGGGGTCGGGGAGAGAAAAACCTTGTGAAAGGGAAGAAAAGAGATCTGAAAAACTAAAGCTGCAGGCGGTGGGGGAAAAGGAATGACCGGAGTTGTAGTGAAACCGGCAGCTACGGCGAGCGGGGAAGCCTCTGGGAGGGGAAGAGGCTGGGCTTAAAGCAACCTGCTGCGGGGTGTAGACAAAGGCGGCTTGGGAGGCAGAGGCCGGGGCGGGATCAGTCGCTACTATCAGCCTGGGGAGAGCGCCAGCGGCTGGACTCCCGCGTGGAAACCCGGGAAATTCACCAGCCTCCCCTTCAGGGCAGGAATGCCCAGAGTGTGCACCAAGCTAAGAACCCAGAGGGGAAAAGTAAGTTTGGGAGAGGACTTAACCGATTTTGACGGTCTTTGAACTCTTAACTCCTCTTGGAGGCATGCCTTCACCGATGCGTACCCTCTTCATCGTTTCTGTCTCTTGTGTCATCATTTTCATTGTGTTTTGTGTGTTCAACTTTGGGGGAGATCAAGGCTTCCAGAGGCTAAATAACTCAGACACTTGGATGCTGACTCAAGTTTGCACATCCCTTCTCAAAGACAAAACACCGTTACTCTGGAGAAACAAACTAATGATGTATGAGAAGTCTTCCTGCCAGTCGTACCTGACCCACAGCCACTACATCACGGCGCCCTTATCAAAGGAAGAAGCTGAGTTTCCTTTGGCATATATCATGGTCATCCATCACAACTTTGGCACCTTTGCGAGGCTCTTCAGGGCTATTTACATGCCTCAGAACATCTACTGTGTTCATGTGGATGAGAAAGCAACAGCTGAATTTAAAGACTCAGTGGAGCAGTTACTGAGCTGCTTCCCAAATGCTTTTCTGGCTTCCAAGATGGAGCCCGTGGTCTACGGTGGGATTTCCAGGCTCCAGGCTGACCTGAACTGCATCAAAGATCTTGCAGCCTCGGAGGTTCCCTGGAAATACGCCCTCAACACCTGTGGGCAGGATTTCCCCCTGAAGACCAACAGGGAGATCGTTCAGTATCTGAAGGGATTTAAAGGGAAAAACATCACCCCCGGGGTGCTGCCGCCAGCTCACGCAATTGGACGGACTAAGTATGTCCACCGGGAGCACCTGGGCAAAGAGCTTTCCTACGTGATAAGAACCACAGCCTTGAAGCCGCCTCCTCCCCACAATCTCACCATCTACTTTGGCTCTGCCTATGTGGCCCTGTCCAGAGAGTTTACCAACTTTGTTCTCCAGGACTCACGGGCCCTTGACTTGCTCCAGTGGTCCAAAGACACCTTCAGTCCAGACGAACATTTCTGGGTGACGCTCAATAGGATTCCAGGTATGTGGGATTCCCTATTTCATGTGGAGCCGACATTCTGTACTTGAAAGGGCTTTTCGAGAGCCTGCACCTTTTTGATCAGAAGATAAAAGCTGAAGTATGTAGTTTTCACCTGAATTCTTTCTAAACCCTGAAAGAATTGATGTTCTTGAGGTGACAGTTCAGTAGTCTAACCAAGCCATGCGTTGGTGGTATTGGTCTACGGTTGGTCGTGTTCTCTTGCATTTAGCATCTTATTAAAATCTTTAGCACAGTCAGGATGAATTGTGCCCCATCCCCCCTGGTGTTCTTTCTTTTCCCCAAACTTGTCAGATTTGCTGTAACCCCAGGGCCATTGGCTTGGCCACTCCCCTGCCCATTCCTAGACTCCCCCTTATCAGCCAGATGTCATCAACTCTGAGAAGCTGAACTGACCATCCCACTCTTTTCCTTCAGAGATTTTTATCATCTTCTGGAGTTATTAAATCTACTTATTTGCATGGATTTGTTTTTGGCCTTCTTCGCATTAGCTCCATGAAGCAGGTCATTTTCTGTTTTGTTACATGCTGTATCCTCTATGCAAAGAACACAGGGTAAATGCTCAATAAAAAATTGAATGAATGAATGAATGGCAAAGCATGAGGCTTTACTGTGGCACCACAGCTGTCTCCCTAAGACCCAGTGGGCAGAGAAATATTTGGACTCATGCATGTACCACATCATTTAAAAAATATATTTATTTCTAACTTCAGATAAATAATGAGATTCCAGGAGAAGCTTTTTCCTTTCTCATCAAAGCAGTTCTACCTGTGCTAATGGACCAGATCACTGATTTTTAAAACTATATAAAACATGATAGGATTTCTGCGGAAGGAAACAGCATGCTTTGGACTCACTGAAAAATACAAAATGGATCTCTGATGAACTCGACAGCATTATTATAGCTAGAGAAAAGCAATCATTGTTCTGGTTTTTGGGGGGCTGCCAAGTTGGAAACACTGGTAGGTGCTCTTAGACTGCAGGGCAAGGCCTGCTGGACGATAAACATGCCAGCATTCTCTGGAAAACGCCGTGTTGGGTCTCTGAGTCCCAGGGTGACTGGCTGGGGAACAGGGCTTGCTCCCATCAGTGCAGTGTCCTGACCTCCCTCTTCCAGCGCCTCCACCTTTTCACCTTTTACGTGTTGTTTCCATCTTGAGTGTCTAAGTGGGGAACATTAGGTACTTAGAGGCTGGTTTTCATATTTAAATATTTATTCCCTTTGTGTTTTCACTATCCCCTTGAGATTTATAATGGTTTGATACTAGCCACGTGGTTCCAGAGATATCATACTGAGATGAAGGCAATTGTAACTTCACAAAAGCCTAAATTGTTGTTGCTTAAAAAAAGGGAAAAACATGGGTTTGGGTTAGTGTTAAATGTCTCTGTTTGCTTAGCTGAAGGATGGTTAGTTTTACCAATGTCAAATCAACTTAAGAAAATCAAGGAAAAAATCATTTTTCACCGCCCTCCTCCCGCCCTCTTTTTTCCCCCTTAGTTCCCTTCTCCTTTCCAGCCCTGGTGAAATGAAGGCAGGAGGCTGAGAATGATATACCTCGACAGGCTCAGGATACAAGACCATTTTTGCTGTAGGTTCATGGGGTAGCTCCCTGCCTTCTGCCCTCTCTTGGTGACTATATGGCAGTGGTGGTGGTTTAGCCACTATGCCGTGTCTAACTCTTGTAACTCCATGGACTGTAGCCTGCCAGGCTCTTCTGTCCAAGGGATTTTCCACAAAAGTCATCTCTTGGAACCTCCTATCTCCCCAGCTACAAAATAAAAGACCCAATAGGCAAGACCCTTTTTTGTTGTTGTTGTTCCTATATATGCCTTTTTTTTTTGCAGAGGACACAATACTCAGAACCACATAAACACATAGCAGGGAGCTGTTGAGAACTTGTAGAAAGGCCAAGATACTGGTGAGTCTAGACTCCCTCGGTCTTGCTGCCCCGTAGTCTCGGCAAGTGCATCTCATCACCCCTGTGGGAAACTGGAGGCGAGAGCTTCACTATGAGGACCCTCAGTGATCTGATTCTTCAAGGGATGCCTTTCAGGATAACGCGCCTCTTCCTAGGGGCTTGCCGCCTTCCTCTCTTGCATCCCGGGTGGTATCCCGGTTCAGGGAGCAGGCAGGAGGATATCCTGCCCGTAGGTGGGCCCTTCCCGAATCACAGGTGACAAAGAAAATAAGGCGTCACGTGCTCTGGTCCCAGTGCTGGGCCTCCCCTTCTTCAAAGGGATGCCATGCTCCAGGCTCTCCAGTGGCTCTCCACTTGAGCATTCTCTGTGATTTAGGATAGGGTGCAGGAACCTGGTTCTTAATTACCAGGCACCCTTTGACCATATCAGCTCTTCCCTTCTCCGTGTCATGTTTCAAGGGGAAAAGTCCTTCGATGAATAGCATAAACATCCTTCTCTAAGTTCAGATGGTGCTTTTCCTTGCCTCCCTCAAAGTTCCCTTCTCTCTGTGTCCTAAACATCCTAAAAGATCTTTTTTAAGGTAGTTATTTACCTCCTTGGCTGTGCCAGGTCTTCGTGGCGCCCCTCGGGATCTTTGGTTGTGGCTTGTGAACTCTTAGTTGTGGGAGGTTGGATCTAGTTACCTGACCAGGGACGAACCTGGGCCCCCTGCACTGAAAGTGCAGAAGAGTCTCAGCCACTGGACCACCAGAGAAGTCCCGCCAGATATCCTAAATTAAACTGTGTTAGAAAGCCCCTGCATAGGCATAGCGTGCTCCCTGAAACACCCACGAAAGGACTAAGACCATGAACATCACTAGGATCCTGTCCCTGAATGATATCAGAAAACTAAAGGAGAACGGTTTAAGATGAGTGATTCCGTGAAAGTATATTCATTGAGGTAGGATTGAGTCGCATCTCCTCACACTGCTTTTTTTTTTCTTTTCATGTTGTCTTTCTATTGAGACAATGAATTCCCTCTTGGTTTCCAACACTTAGGTTTTCTCCAGCTATGTTAGAATGAGAAATGGTGCTGGCCAGTCCAGAGAGAACCCCAGGGGGGCCCGGTCTCACATCCTTCTTTGGCGAAGGCCAGGAAGAGTGGCTCTGATTCCACCCTGTGTGGCTGTGTACAGATGGATTACCTAGATTTCTACCTTCTGGCCACATTCTCAAAGGAAACCCTTCAGGAGCAGCATTTCTCTGACTCATGCTGTAGAGCGTGGGGTTTAGGGTGAGCCTGAGGCTCTATCCTGTGCCCCCAGTATGAATTCTGGTTCATGCTGATGTTTCCCAACTTCTCCGGTCTTTGTTATCTCTGCTGTCTGTCACCTGAAGAAAAGCCCGTTTTCCCTAGTTTTTTTCTGGTTATTCCCTTAGCATTATCTTTGGTTTGTCTGCCCCAGGGTGGAGTGCCAGAGACCATTGAGATGTTTTAAGTCTTATGTGGTTGTTGAGCATCTGCAGAAGCCGCTGCTGGTCGAGTTTTTTCACAGTCCCTTCCACGAGAAGCTCACTTGCCTTCTTGTCCCACCTTACAGCGGATCTAAGGAAAACCTAAAACTGGACTTCCCTAGCGGTCCAGTGGTTAAGACCCTGCCTTAGGTGCAGGGGCCGTGGGTTCGATTCCTGGTCTCTAAACAAAGATCCTGCTGCACACCACAGCTGAGGGACCTACGTGCCACAGCCAAAAAAAAAAGGCTTAGAATAGTTTGAGAAAAAAAGAAAAGGCAAAACTGCTCCGTGCTTTGGCTTCAGCTCCTTCCCCCCCCTCCCCGTTCTTTTGGAGTTTTGCTCATCATTCCTCTGACCTTTCTCATGCCATGAGGCTTTTCTTCCATAAGAATGTTTTCATTTGCCTTTTCCTCTTTCCATTTTGTATACTTTTTTTTTTTTGAGCCCCTTTGTCAAATAGATTACCTCAACCTCAGAAATGACCGCATTTCCTCATTTTTCAGCCCTAAAAATAGCGTGTTTCTTACTTTGATTTATTTTGTTTTTTTGACTTTGAGTTTTATTTATACGTGGACTTTCTTTGGGTGTGTGTTATGACTCTTTGAGGTGCATGTGACAGAAATGCAACTCAAAGTTGCTTAAACAAACACAGCAGGACTTACCGGATCATGTCAATAGAACTGAGGTGTCCAAGGAGGGCCTCCAAGTAAAGCTAGACCAAGGCTCGGAACAGTGCATTTGGGATTCGAATACACCAGAGTCCTCTCTCTGTAAGGTGACCAGTTGTCCCAGTGTGCCCAAATCTGAAGAAGCATCTTCAGAAGGTCCCATGGACCTTCCATGCTAAAGCCAGGAAAGCCCCAGTTTGGTCTGAGATGGTCGCTCTGTCTCTGAGTTGACTTGTTAAAGTTTCTCCCTCCCCACGTGGTGTCAGAGAGACTCAGAAGTAGCCCCAAGTGTTGGCTTCTCACAGCTGCCCCCGCTGGGAGTAAAGAAAGGTTTTTATTCCTGACAGTCCCAGCAGCAGCTCGGGGAGTCATCAGAGTAGCCGTGTAGCACAGATGTTGAAAGTAGGACCCGGAAGCCAGACCAACTGCTCTGCCATTTACAAGGCATACTGTAACTGGACAAGTTACCTAAACGTGGGCTCAGATCCCCCATCTGTAAAATGGAGGAAATAATGATAGTTACATCAGATCTGTGAGGCTTCAATGAGCTTGGCCAGTGCCCAACACATATTTTGAATGTTCACTTTTTTATTGTTGTTACTGTTATTATCATATTCTTTACCTGTAATATAGATATTCATTCAATAAATTTATTTTATTGAAATATAGTTGGTTTACAATGTTGTGTTAGTTTCAGGTATATAGCAAAGTGATCCACTTATACCTACATATATATATATCCCTTTTCAGATTATTTTCCCTTATAAGTTATTACAAAATATTGAGTATAGTTTCCTGTGCTATACAGAAGGTCCTTGCTGATTATCTATCTTTTTGGATGTTTATTTGTTTATTTGGCTGCCCATGCCTTAGTTTTGGCACACGGGATCTTTAACTGTGGCATGCAGAACCTAGTTTCCTGACCAGAGATCAAACCCTGGCCCCCTGCATGGGCACAGGAATCTCAGCCACTGGACCAGCAGAGGAGTCCTGGTTATCTGTTTCATATATAGTAGTGTGTCTGTGGGCTTCCTTGGTGGCTCAGATGGGAAAGAATTTGCCTGCAATCTGTAGACCCAGATTCAGTCCCTGGGTTGGGAAGATCCCCTGGAAAAAGGAATGGCAACAACCCACTCCAGTATTCTTGCCTGGAGAATCCCATGGACAGAGGAGCCTGGTGGGCTACAGTCCCATGAGGTAGCAAAGAGTCGAACAAGACTGAGCGAAGACTGGAGGGGAGTGTGTCTATGTTAATTCCAAACTCATAGTTTATCCCTCCCCCCACCTTACTGAGCACTTGGGCACTGTGCTGAGTCTGAGATATAATAGTGAATAAGTATATTCTGGGCTTCCATGGTGACTCAGATGGTAAAGAATCTCAGAAAACCTAGATTCTATCCCTGGGTCAGGAAGATTCCCAGGAGGAGGGAATGACTACCCACTCCAGTGTTGCTGCTGCTAAGTCACGTCAGTAGTGTCCAACTCTGTGTGACCCCATAGACGGCACCCAACAGGCTCCCCCGTCCCTGGGATTCTCCGGGCAAGAGCACTAGAGTAGGTTGCCATTTCCTTCTCCAATTCATGAAAGTGAAAAGTGAAAGTGAAGTCGCTCAGTCATATCCGACTCTTAGGGACCCCATGAACTGCAGCCTACCATGCTCCTCCATCCATGGGATTCTCCAGACAAGAGTATAGACAGAGGAGCCTGGCAGGCTATAGGCCATGGGGTCACAAAAGAGTCGGACAGAACTGAGCGACTATCACCTTCTCTTTCAAGTATATAATAGTGAGTAACAGATAAGGCCCTTCCCTTCATGGAATATTCTAGAAGTAGGAGACACAATAAAAAGTAGACTGATCAGATAATTAGAGACTCTAAGTGTGATGAAGGACCCAGGAAGGGACCAACCTCTTGGCCAAAGCAGGCATGAACTGCAGCTCCGAAGTGAGGAGAGCCGTGGGAACGAGTAGGGGGTTCTCAGCAGGGGGGTGAGCGGTTGCAGAGACCCCGAGGCAAGCAAGAGTTCCACGTGTGCAGGAGCCAGAAAGCAGCCGGTGTGGCTGGGCCCAAAGGATAGAGGGTGAGAGCTGGACCCGGCTTGACGTGGGCGGGGCCCTAGTGTGAAGGTCACGGGGGAAACTTGACCTGGCAGCGCCCATTCATAGGGTTATTGGCAGCGGAGGCAGGGGCTTGGGTCCTGCCAGGGACCGGGTGAACGGTCCATGAGTGGGGTCTGTCTGTCGGCCTCCTTTCCAAGTCCAGCACCATCATCCCCTCTCTGCTCATCTCTCTCCGACGATAGTCTAACTTCCTTTCCTAACAACTTCCCCTGATGCCGTTGTCGGCCTGCTTTAATCCATCCTCCGGATTGATTAGAGACGGAATGACTTTGATAAAAGCACATCGGTCCTGTGACCGTGTCTCTCTCTCCTTAGATGCTAGGCATGGATCCCCATTACCTAAGCATGACACTGTGGCCCTTCTGCTGGAAGGGGGCTCATTGCTGTGTGGCCCCCCTGACCTTAGAAGGGCTCAGCCTCCCTGCCTTGCCGTTTGTCAGTCCCCTCCACCCGGAGCCTCTAGAAGGCTCTGCCTCCCTCTCCTCCTCTGATTGGCATGTGATTCAGCTTAGAGTCACATTCTCTAGAGAGCCTTTCCTGATGCTCGCTCCAGTGGACTCCATCCCCCTGAATCCCATGTTCTGTCAGTCTTGCGGTGCTGCATCTGTGTTCCAAGAGGCCCTGGGAGACTGAACTGCAAGGGAAGAACCGGCACCTGCCAATTTATTTTTCTTTATTCCCTGTTCAACGACTGGCAAACGAGCAATGGAGTCCCAGCTCCTCGGAGTCACTTAAACTTTCGCAAACTCAACTAGATTCTCTCTCTCTCTCTCACACACACACACACGCACACACACACAGTGTATGTAAGTTTAAATGGTCATCCCTCCTCTGCCCACCATTCCACACAATGAGTTTGGGGTCCACAGGTGGATTCTGCTTATTCCCATGAGAGGGTCTTGGTTTTCGGGGCTCGGCTCCTTAGCTAAAGCCAAGCTCTCCATCTGGTGCTTGTAAGAAGTCACTCTGGACCCAGATTCAAGGGAGAATGTGCCGTGTTGGAATTACAGAGAGACTGTGTCATCTTAACGGGACTCCTTCCCAGGGCCTTCCTCCAGAGGAATTCTGACTGCATGCTGTCTTCCCCTACCTGTCGACTTTGAAACACAGCCTATCTGTGGTATGAGTACCTTCTCTAAATGTTTGTTGAGTTTATTTATTGGCTAGGAATTTGCAAGGTCCGGGCCCAAATTCAGATCATCCTACTTCTAATTTAGGGTTCTGGCTCTGATCCTCAATGCATCGTATAGAATCGCTCTTTTCAAAAAATTGTTCTTACTCTGAAAAGGCAGACAGAGAGATAAAAGTGCCACGAAGAAATGATTGTCTGAAGCCAGCAGTCTTTGGACAATACTTTGTCACACAGAACTTTGAGCGATGGCTTCAACCTTAGGAAAAAGCTGCCATGTGTGTTAAAAGGCATTGCTTTTATAATCCCTCTTTGGAAATGTATTTAAGTGAATTCCATTCTTTTCCTATTCTTGGTCACTGACTGCTAAATTGAGACTTGGATAATAGTTGATTGAGAGCCACTGGTCTCAGTGAAATGCAGAACCAGGGAGAGTTTAGGTCTCAGGAAACATCCCCCGAGAGTCTTTACCAGGTTTGCTGTTTGGCTCTTGCTGTTCCGTGTCCCTTGGTGACCTCCTTGGCCTCCAAGCTCAGCCCCATTCTGTCCTGATGAATCATAAGTCTCCATTGTGTGCCCCAGGCCCGCTCTGCATTCCTCCCAGGCCTTTGGATATCTATTCCCGAGGCGCCCACTGGCCCTTGCTCACACCTCCCCATTTTATTGCCTACTTCCCAGAGCCCCCTTCTCGAGAACCCCAGGCACCACCATCCTCCCAGTCAGCTGGCATCTCCCCTCCCAGCCCCTCAGCCCTAGTCAGCACATTCCGTATGCTCTGCGTGTGTCAGTAAGCGTCACCACTGTGGCTCCGTCGTTACTGCTCGAACTCCAGCCTGGGGCCAGCCTCTCAAGATGATCTTTAGACCCGTCGCTGTGGTGCCTCTGGCCCACAAGTCTCCCTCTTCAAGTCATTCTAACACTCTTGAAATATTTTTCTTTGAAGGATAACTTCTCAATTTCAGAAGCCTCAGTGACATTCAACAACAGCTTACTGAATGATTCCGTCCAATCATCTCAACATAGGACGTTGGATGTTGGACGTTTGCAAAGCCCTGTGGAATGCCACATCAATGTTGCTGATTAATTAATTCCCAAGGCTGCCTTCCCTGAAAGGGACACTCCAGAAAAACCATGCTTTGTGTTTCTGCCTTTGCTACTTTTCTTCCTCTTTCTTTGAGTCATTTTCTTCAATTTCTCCTGTTTAAATCATGGCCTGAATATGTCTACATTCAAGGCCTTGTCACGTGGGAAGTGTTCGATGATTTTTAGTCTCAATTTTGTAAACCTTTGTTTAACTCCTTTATGTCATTCTGTCATCTTCTTTGTGCTATAATTGTGAACGTGGATATCATATTGCCCTGACAACTACTATCGCTTTGAAGTCTTTTATATTTTTGACAGCTCAACATAGGGAGCATCCAGTGGAATAAGAATAAATATTTACTGAATTGAATCAAATGGAAATAACGTTTTATATGCCCATCAGCACTGCTGCCAACTCAGCTTCAAATCAACCACCCTCTCTGTCACCACACACGCACACACACACACACGCATACACACACACGTGCACACACACACGTGCACACACACGCGCGCACACACACACACACACACACACACACACAGAGTCTAGATCCCTTTGCCAGATCTTACTGGGTCAGCTTCAGACTGCATCTTCTAGCACATTCAGGTTTTCTGGGAATTTTCCTGAAGTCCTTCTTCCCCTGGTCAACAGCAACAGGCCTGTTCTCCCTCTCTCTGTTTTTCCAAAGCATCTGGTTGTCTTGGGAAGGCTGCTCAATGCCAAGTTCATCCTGGGGGCACGAGTTCAAGCCAGATTGTGCTCCAGTCCACGGTCCGCTATCTGTGAACTTAACCAGTGGGCACCTCACTCTGTGCCAAAGAAATACAAAGAGCAGACTAATGGCAGAAGACCTTACTTTAAAGACCAGATCTGGGTTTGTACACTGCTGCTTTGGGCAACAGTGATGGCAGTAACCCATCATCTGATGAAGAAAATGACCCTGCTAAGATTTTTAGGGATTTTTTTTTTCCCCTGGATCTTAGAGTGAACAAATCTGCAGCCTTAGAAGGCAAGCAGCAGTTATAGGGAATTTCATGTGTGGCATGGAGTGGTTAAAAACAAAAACCAAACCTACACAACAGCTGCTGCTGCTGCTAAGTCACTTCAGTCGTGTCCGACTCTGTGCGACCCCATAGACGGCAGCCCGCCAGGCTCCCCCACCCCTGGGATTCTCCAGGCAGGAACACTGCAGTTTTATTATTTTTCTAACTAACCATTTCTCCTTTTCTTTCATATGCATTACATTTTCATCACTACATCATTATTGACTGTTTGACTTTAATCTGTTTAGATCAAGAATGATATGAAAGAATGCTGATTGAACTTAAGGTAAAGAAGGCAAACATTCTGAGCCTTTTTTTCTTTTTTTTTTTTTTTGAGATGAACATGGATTATACCATTTAATGCAGACCCAAGGCCTTGCATTTTTTGGAGGTAGGGATTACTTCCATTACAGATTCTTTTCATGTAGATCATAAAAATACAATGCATTGTGATGACCCCAATTCAAAAATTACATGCCGCAGTCCATATTAACACTGACAGCTCCTCATAGAGAAAAAGAAAATTAAATGTTCTTGGCCTAACTAACCAGTTCTTAATGTGGTTCCTCAATGCCTGTCTTTCATCCTCTGACCTGAACTGTATGTGACATTCTTTCCTGAGCTGCTTTAGACAAAGCCATGAGTAGAAGGTTTTTTCCAAATGTTGTGCTAAGTCACTTCAGTTGTGTCTGAGTTTTTGTGACGCTATGGACTGTAGCCCTCCAGACTCCTCTGTCCATGGGATTTCCCCAGCAAGCATACTGGAGTAGAATTTCCTCCTCCAGGGGATCTTCCCAATGCAGGAATTGAACCTGAGTCTCCTGTGTCTCCTACATTGGCAGGCAGATTCTTTACCACCAGCGCCACCTGGGGACAGGCTCAAATAGTTGTGGCACATGGGCTTAGCTGATCCTGCTGCTGCTGCTGCTAAGTCGCCTCAGTTGTGTCCGACTCTGTGTGACCCCATAGACAGCAGCCCACCAGGCTCCCCCGTCCCTGGGATTCTCCAGGCAAGAGCACTGGAGTGGGTTGCCATGTCCTTCTCCAATGCATGAAAGTGCAAAGTGAAAGTGAAGTCGCTCAGTCGTGTCCGACCCTTAGTGACCCCATGGACTGCAGCCCACCAGGCCCCTCCGTCCATGGGATTTTCCAGGCAAGAGTACTGGAGTGGGGGGCCATTGCCTTCTCCATTGGTTGCTCCTAGGAATGTGGAATCTTCTGGGACCCTGCATAGGCAGGCAGATTCTTAGCTGCTGTACCTCCAGGGAAGTTCTAAGTGTATTCTTTCTGGTTCACTCTTACTATGCATCACTCTGCTCAAGCCACAGTGGCCTGAGGATATGTGTGGGAGGTCACATCGTTTTTCTGCACTGTAATTTGCAAACTTCTGATGGTCTGCATGCGCCTCTCACCCAAAGTAATGATTTCAACATTTCGTCTCCCTCCATCAGTTCAGTTCAGTCACTCAGTTGTGTCCAGCTCTGTGACCCCATGGCGTGCAGCACACCTGGCTTCCCTGCCCATCACCGTCTCCTGAAGCTTGCTCAGACTCGTGTCCATCGAGTCGGTGATGCCATCAAACTGTCTCATCCTCTGTCATTCCCTTCTCCTGCCTTCAGTCTTTCCCAGCATCAGGGTCTTTTCCAATAAGTCGGCTCTTTGCATCAGGTGGCCAAAGTATTGGAGCTTCAGCTTCAGCATCAGTCCTTCCAATGAATATTCAGGACTGATCTGCTTTAAGATGGACTATTTTGATCTTCCTCCATACTGATCAGTTGTTGAACATTCTCTGTTTGATAGATCATTCAGCAGTGAGGGCTTAGGGCCGATGCTATCTAGGATAGCAAAGACATTTTTGTTTGCCCAGGACTTTCTCACTTTTAGCACTAAAAAAAAAAAAACCACAAAAAAAACACCTTGTCCTGGGAAGTTCCTTAGTCCTGGGCAAACTGGACATTTGGTTATCCTAAGTACTGCCCTTACACATTCCTTCTCGTCTTTCCGATGTCCAAGGTATCTTGGGACTGAGAATTAGTGCCCTAGATATTTATGTTCCACTGATCTTTTACTGGGAGGGGCCGGGGGGCGGAAAAAAGATAACCAAAACTACTCCGTTAAATAGGTTACAATACATTTAAGACACACTGAAGGGTAGTAATCCAAAGTACACCATCAGCCCTGAGAGCCTTAACCAAAAGAGACCAGGGCTGAGCCTACCCTACTTATAACAATTTTCCCTGTCTTTGAGGAGGAAAAATCGAGTTCAAGGATATCCTTTAAAAGGAAGGATTGGTAAATAGAAAATTTGTATGGAAAACCGTTTTAGGGCTTCCCTGGTGTCTCAGTAGTAAAGAATCCACCTGCCAGTGCAGGAGACACGGGTTTGATCCCTGATCAGGGAAGATCCCACATGCCGCGGATCCACGAAGCCTTGTGCACCGCGGCTGCTGAGCCTTTGCTCCAGAGCCCGGGAGCCCGCACACCCCAGAGCCTGCGCTCTGCGGGCAGAGCAGCCAGCTCAGTGCGAAGCCTGCACACCGGAGCCAGAGATTAGACCCCGCACCGCAACTAGAGGAAGCCCGAGCAGCAGTGAAGACCCGGCACGGCCAAAAACAAAGAAACAAATAAAATTATATTAAAAAAAAAAGAAACCTCTTTAACCAGTGGGAGAACCAAGGGTGAGGATTTTCTTCTATTGAATTCAGACACAGGACATATCCTGGAGGCAAATTTTATCCAGCTTTCATTTCTAGGAAAGCAGAAGAAACATCTGCTTGTGGGGATTCAGCCAAGCCACTCTGGCCCGACAAGCAGTCTAAACTCAAGTAAGTGACAGGTCCTGTGGGAAAGAGGCTAGTTCAATAGTGGGTTCAATAAACTGAAAGCAAGGCAAGAATTTAATACGGCTTTTAAAGCTAGAAGTTGGAGGAAGCCACTGGCTACCCCTATTTTAAGACGGTTTTGTTTTCATTTATTCGAAAATGTTTAGAAGAAAAAGAGTGTCTTCAAGATACGGATTGTTGGTAGCAGCTGAATGATAAGATATTATCTCTTAGTAGAAATACCTCCTTGAGACTTCAACATTCAAAAATATGGGGGTGGAGGAGTTTGGTGGTTGAGAAGGGTACCAGAAGCAGATTTGAACAGAGACAAAGTCTTCCCATGAATTTGCCGTCTTTTTTTTCCTCAGAGCAGACACTTAGAGAAAAGTTGCATAGAAAGACAAATAGTCACCAGTTCTGTCCCTTGAGATTTAGCGGAATTAAGCCAAAGATCAAATATGTGTGAGTTTGGTTTTTGCTTTTGTTTCGGCTTGGAAAACTGGAATTAAATCTAAGCAACTAACCGCAAGAGGGAAAGAAATTGGCTGCCCCAAAGAGGCTGCCAGGGAAGTAGAAAAAAAAGTAATGTGATCTTAGAAGAATAAGGGTAAGCTGGAGTGATGTTATGTGGAACAGTATAGAAAAATACAGAAGCCTTCCAAGCCAGATTGACTTTCATAGACTTCCTATGATTCCTTTTTGAATATTCGGCAACTAAGGTACAGTGAATGGCAACCCACTCCAGTGTTCTTGCCTGGAGAATCCCAGGGACGGGGGAGCCTGGTGGGCTGCCATCTCTGGGGTCACACAGAGTTGGACACGACTGAAGGGACTTAGCAGCAGCAGCAGCAGCAAGGTACAGTGATCCCAAGAAACTTTCTGAGGGTCATATGGTAAACAGGTGAACCAGATTTAAACCTTGCTCCAAAGCCTTGGTCTTCACCAGCATGCTCTGGCACAACCTTTCACAGGGCGCACCAGCCCGCTGGGTCTCTAAGCAGAGGCTGCAACTATACTTTGAGAGGCTACAACTGGGGGACTTCCCTGGTGGTCCAGGGGCTAAGACTGTGAGCTTCCAACGCAAGGGGCTGGGTTCAATCCCTGGTCAGGGAACTAGATCCTTCATGCCATGACTAACACCCAGTGCAGCCAAATAAATTAAAAAGAGTAAAAAGAGAGAGAGAGAGAGGCTGCAATTGGGAATAAAGAGCAGTTCCCTCACTGTGGGATGTGGGAGAGGGCTGCAGAAGCTGGCTCTGTCTGTGATAACCACAGCTTTGACGGCACCCACCTGTCCTTTGGGTTCTTTTAGGGCTTCCCAGGTGGTGCTAGAGAAGGCAATGGCACCCCACTCCAGAACTCTTGCCTGGAAAATCCCATGGGCAGAGGAGCCTGGTGGGGTGCAGTCCATGGAGTTGCAAAGAGTCAGACACGACTGAGCGACTTCCCTTTCACTTTTCACTTTCATGCATTGGAGAAGGAAATGGCAACCCTCTCCAGTGTCCTTGCCTGGAGAATCCCCATGGGCCGAGGAGCCTGGCGGGTTACAGCTCACGGAGTGGTAGAGTTGGACATGACTGAGCAGCTAAGCAAAGGTGAAGAATGGCTCGTCAAGGCCCACAGCTCTGCCTCGTGAGAGGCATCGGCGGGTGGATGGGCACTTCAGGCTCTGTGTGAACCACATTTGGCAACAGAGAGAGATGCTATAAGATTTGTTGAGGACACCTTCTGTGCAAGGTCTCACTCTAAGTTCTTTTTGTGTGCTAAGCTATTAAGATCTCTTTGGAATGTTGTGAGGTCAGTGTTCCTAGTATCTCTGTTTTATAGAAGAAAGGAGACAGGCACATAGGCCCGTGTACTTTTCCTGATGGGACATGTTGGGCATTCAGGTAGGTACAAGGATGACCAACATTACCTTTTTCCTCATTTTGCATTTCTTCATCTGGAAAGTAATTATAAAGACTCTGATATTACAAAATACAGGCCTGGGGGAACTTGATTATGATCTAGAAAAGAAATCAGCCAAGAACATACAACCTGGGGGCTAAATCTGATCTATTTTTTAACTGACCACAAGCTAAGAATGATTTTACATTTTTAAAGGGTTGTGAAATAAATTTTAAAAACCTATTTTATGACTTGAAAATAATAGGAAACAGAGATATCAGTGTCCATAGATAAAGTTTTGGCTGGACACAGACACATACTGTGTGGCTGCTTTCAGAACACAGTCTAGGGCTGACTGGTTGCCTCAGAAGCCAAACAGCTCACAAGCCTAAAATGCTTACTACCTGGCCCTTAACAGAAAAAGTACCAACTTCTGCTATAGAAGCCTGTGACAGACAAGTTTTGGCAGAATTGTGAGTTTCCTGGGTAATTTAGAACCTGCCCTTTTGTGTGCAAAATGGTTAAACTAAAAAAAAAAAAAAGACCCTAATTTGAATAAGCATATTTCAGAAATGCCTTTTTAAATAGACTATGCAAAATATATGTACAAGAATATATTAATGTCTTTATATTTCACTAAATGTTCATGCTCTGCTTGTTTTCAACCCCAAACTGCTAGGTTCGTTGGCCTGCACAGTTTTCAAGCCTTTCCATTAACTGATTTGATAATTTTATTTATTTTTAAACATTTATTTGTTTATTTGGCTGCACTGGGTCTTCGTTGTGGCCCGAGAGATCTTGGTTGTATCAAGCAGATCTTTATGGCACATGGACTCTCTCGGTGCTTCGTTCAGGCTCAGTAGCCATGGTAGCTGTGGTACTCGGGCTTAGTTGCTCTGCAGCACGTGGGATCTTAGTTCTCCAACCAGGAATCAAACCCACATCCCCTGCATTGCAAGGCAGAGTTCTTAACCACTGAACCACTAGGGAATTCCCTTATTTGATCATTTTAAATACTGTACAAATGCCAGTCATTCTTTAATCGAATGATCTTGAAACGTTTGTGGAGTTTTTCTTTTTAAATTGAAATTCAGTTGATTTACAATATTGTGTTAATATCAAGTGTACAGCAATGTGACTCAGTTATATATGTGTCATATATATATTCATAATTTTATTTTTCAGGTTATTTTCCATTATAGGTTATTACAAGGCATTGAATATAGTTCTCTGTGCTACACAGTACATCCCTGCTGTTTATCTATTTTATATATAGCAGTGTGTACCTATTAATCCTAATTTATCTCTCTCCTTTTCCCTTTGATAACCATAAGTTTGTTTGCTATGTCCATGAGTCTTTCTGTTTTGTATACAGATTCACTGTATTAATTTTTAGATCCACATGTAAATGATATGTTTGTCTGCCTTACTTCACTTAGTATGATATTCTCCAAGTCTATTCATGGTGCTACAAATGGTAGTATTTCACCCTTTTTCCGGCTGAGTAATATTCCATTGTATTCCACATCTTCCTAAACCAATCATCTGTTGATGGCTGTTTAGGCTGCTTTCGTTCCTTCACTGTTGTAAGTAATGCTGCTATGAACATTGGGGTGCATGTATCTTTTTCGTATTTGTCTTCAGTTTTTCTGGATATATGCTCAGGAGTGGGGTTACTGGGTCATTTGGTACCTCTATTTGTAGTTTTTTATGGGAACTTTTGGAGTTTTTCTTGAACCTCCTTCACTCTGAGTCTGTCACCCATTGCTGACCAGAGGATGGCCAGTCTAACTGTTCTACATCCTTCTTCTACTTTGTGACTTCTTATCTGTTTAGTTCTAAGAAAGCGTGTTAGGATTGTGTCTAAACTAAGAGTGAATAAACTAAGCCTCAAGAGAGCTTCAAATACATGAGCTCTGATGCTTAAGCCAAAAGTGAAAGATGGTATTGTGGGGGCTGATGCAAACTTCAGGGTGCTTGTGGGTACATTCGCATGGGTCTTAAAAATTTGTTAATTACTTGATAACATTTAAAGAGTGGATTTTTTAAATATAAAATTCAGATTTCTCCCTCCTCTTGAAACATTTGCGGAGCTGGCGGCATTGGCCCCGTGACCCTACATGTTACTCCTGCTGGCTGTGAAGGTGGCTCTTGTTCAGTCTCGAAGTTGTTTCCAGCCCTTTGCAACACCATGGACTGCAGCACGCCAGGCTTCCCTGTCCTTCAGTGTCTCCTGGAGTTTGCTCAAATTCACATCCATTGAGTCAGTGGCTATGCCATCCAATCATCTCATCCTCTGCTGCCCCCTTCTCCTCTTGTCCTCAGTCTTACCCAGCATCAGGATCTTTTCCAATACGTTGGCTCATCACATCAGGTGGCCGAAGTACTAGAGCATCAGCTTCAGCATCAGTCCTTCCAGTGAATATTCAGGACTGATTTCCTTTAGGATTGATCTCCTTGCTGTCCGGGGGACTTTCAAGGATCTTCTCCAGAACAGTTCAAAAGCTGTAGGTGGGGCAAGAACCAATGACTCTTAACCACCATCCCCACCTTCTCTCAGCCTCCCCTATACCAAGGCCAAGTGTGAGCTGCCACTCAGGAATTCCCTAGCCCTGTTTTTCTTGCCCTTCACCAGCTTTACCTACTTTTTTTTTTTTTTTAACTTTTTTCACTTACCTGTCTGTACACATTCAGGTGTATGAATCCAGCCTATGATGTTTGATCTTTATTTTGGTTGCCAGGAGACCTTTTCTGGTTTACTTTCTGGGTTTCGATATGGTTGAAGTGTTTGAGGTTGTTCGAATGACACAGCTCAAGCCTTGGGTGGGAAGCAGGATGGTGTGACCTTGGTGGACATGAGAGCGCCCAACAAAAAACAAACAGAAAAACCATTGCCTTGATGCAGTAGCCAATACTTGTGCTGAAAAAAAGCAGGAGAGCTATAAGGACTTGAGAATAGATCAGGCCCAGGCTATAATCCTGCCTGAGCAAGAAGGCATTCATGTTTTACCTCTGAGAGCCTAGCTGGGGTGGACACAGAGCTCAAATGAGGTTAACGGGAACTGAAGCTGTTGGGGGAAGCACGCTCACTGAAACCGCCCACCCTGCCCAGGCCCCATGGCAATTATTTGCATGAGTTATTTTACAACAGGAGGTCTTGGTAAGGAGCACGGAACTAAGAAGCCACCGTCCTCCGGAAGAGTTCAGGAAGGTCAAAAGGAGACTCCACGTGTCCGACCACCTCCCAGAATCCTTCTCGCTGGCATCTATACTGGCTGAGCAATGTGTGCGCCACCGGGAAGGACCCTGAGTCAGAACGATTGGGCAAAAACAACCCAGAAACTAATGTCATCACCCTAAAACCCGAGACCGTGAGCCATGTGGTAGAGCAGTTCTCATGGGTCCCCTTACCCTGGTGCTCTCCATCCAGGCACCCCTTCCCAACAAAGTCTCTCCCTTTGTCAGCACATGTCTCCTCAGACAATACATCTCCGAGTGTTAGACAAGAGCCCACTCTTGGCAAGAGCCCTGGAAGGGTTCCCCCTTCCTGCAACAGAGCCCTGGCTAGCCTTTTTTGTTTTGATGTTTGAGCAGATCTCACTATGTGTCATTAGTGGCTATCTCCTTGTGCTTGCTGTCTCCTTGATTGTGACCATACACATATCCTGGGGGCAGACAGGGCAGGGAGTGATACAGAATGTCCACCCGACAACAGTTTTCAATATGTTTAGCCAACCAGAGGGAAGAGAGCAGATATCCTGTCCTCGTTGGACGTTATTAGCTTAGCCTGCCCAATTTGTTTGCTGGAAGAAAATGCCTGCTCAGTTGCCTCAGATACCAGGCAAAACAAACCTGCTGCTGGGCCAACCATTACAAAAGGCGCTGCACTCTGATCTCTGGCTGTTCCTCTGCTGCTGCTGCTGCTAAGAAGCGACTCTGTCCACAGGATTCTCCAGGCAAGAGTACTGGAGTGGGTTGCCATTTCCCTTCTCTGGCTGTTCCTCTAACTCCTTGTAAAGAAGGCAGAACAGACTGTAGAAGGGGGTTTTGGATCCTGTTATTTTGAACTGTTAGTCACGTTGCACCCCCTTCTCATCTGCAAACTGCTTTGATAAATCATGATTAAAGATTTGTTGAGTTTGTTTTGCCTTGGCATTGGACCAGAGCTCCCTATTGTAGGATGGAGGATCAAGGCAAAGAGAGGGGGAAAACCAACTGAACCTACAATTGTTCTGGGTGAATTTAATATTCTTGCCTCATTGAGAAAGAATTCAAAGATGAAGTGATAGGTAAGAAGTGGGCTTATTTAGAGATAAATACACCATAGACAGAGTGTGCCCCATCTCAAAAGGTGAGAGAAAACCTCAAAATATGGTGTGGTTAGTTTTTATGGGCTGGGTGATTTCATAGGCCAAATAAGTGGGAGGATTATTCCAATTATTTGTGGGAAGGGGCAGGGATTTCCAGGAATTGGGCCGTCACCCATGTTTTCTGACCTGTTGTGGTTAGGCTATGATGGTGCTGGTGGATGTATCATTCAGCTGATGTATCACAACGAGCATATGATGTGGCTCCTCCGTCTGCCATCTTGGACCTATTTGGCTCTAGTAGTGTCCTAGGATTGTGTCATTCTTTCAAAGGTTGTGCCCTACTCTCTTCCCTGCTGTTTCCTATGAGAGCCCTCTGCCTCCCTCCTTTCCTCTTCCTCCCCTCCTCAGTTCAGTTCAGTTGCTCAGTCGTGTCCAACTCTTCGCAACCCCATGGACTGCAGCACGCCAGGCTTCCTTGTCCATCACCGTCTCCCAGAACTTGCTAAAATTCATGTCCGTCGAGTCGGTGATACCATCCAACTATCTCATCCTCTGTCATCCCCTTCTCTTCCTGCCTTCGATCTTTCCCAGCATCAGGGTCTTTTCCAATGAGTCAGTTCTTCCCATCAGGTGGCCAAAGTATTGGAACTTCAGCTTCAACATCAGTGCTTCCAATGAATATTCAGGCTGACTTCCTTTAGGATTGACTGGTTTGATCTTGCAGTTGAAGGAACTCTCAAGAGTCTTCTCCAACACCACAGTCAAAAGCATAGATTCTTTGGTGCTCAGCTTTCTTTATGGTCCAACTCTCACACCCATGCATGAATACTGGAAAAACAATAGTCTTGTTCTATGGACCTTTGTTGGCAAAGTAATGTCTCTGCTTTTTAATATGCTATCTAGTTTGGTCATAGCTTAGCGTCTTTTGATTTCATGGATGCAGTCACCATCTGCAGTGATTTTCGAGCCCAAGAAAATAAACTCACTGTTTACATTGTTTCCCCATCTATTTGCCATGAAGTGATGGGACTGGATGCTATGATCTTAGTTTTTTGAATGCTGAGTTTTAAACCAGTTTTTTCACTCTCCTCTTTCACTTTCATCAAGAGGCTCTTCAGTTCTTCGCTTTCTGCCATAAGAGTGGTGTCATCTGCATATCTGAGGTTATTGATGTTTCTCCTGGCAATCTTGATTCCAGCTTTTGCTTCATCCAGCCTGGCATTTTGCTTGATGTACTGTGCATATAAGTTAAATAAGCAGGGAGACAGTATACAGCCTTGACGTAATCCTTTCCCAATTTGGAACCAATCTGTTGTTCCATGTCCAGTTCTAGCTGTTGCTTCTTGACCTGCATACAGGTTTCTCAGGAGGCAGGTCAGGTGGTCTGGTATTCCCATCTCTTTCAGAATTTTCCACAATTTGTTGTGATCTACACAATCAAAGGCTTTAGCATAGTCAATGAAGCAGAAGTAGATGTTTTTCTGGAACTCTTGCTTTTTCTATGATACAGTGGATGTTGGCAATTTGATCTCTGGTTCCTCTGCCTTTTCTAAATCCAGCTTGAACATCTGGAAGTTCACGGTTCACATACTGTTGAAGCCTGGCTTGGAGAATTTTGAGCACTACTTTGCTAGCGTGTGAGATGAATGCAATTATGAGGTAGTTTGAGCATTCTTTGGCATTGCCTTTCTTTGGGTTTGGAATGAAAACTGACCTTTTCCAGTCCTATGGCCACTGCCGAATTTTCCAAATTTGCTGGCATATTGAGTGTAGCACTTTCACAGCATCATCTTTTAGGATTTGAAATAGCTCAGCCTCCCCTAAGTCCTGCCATAATTCTTTGAAGAAAAAGGTGTGTCTCTAACAAGAAGTAAGAATGAAGGAATACCAAGGCATGAAGGCAGACCATTCAATGATTTCCTTCATATACTCACATTTCTACTGTCCCCAGTCTCAGAGTAAAGGGAGATTTCAGTGGGGAAAGAAAATAGTGAAAAACATTTAACCTTCACTCTTTTGGAGTGGCAATAAGTCAAACCATTTGAAAACTCTAAGAAGGTAAATGTTTTTCATCTCTATTACTGAGAACAGAAGTCAAAATATCAGTTCTTTAACAGGATCAGAAATGTTGAATATTTTTCAAAAAGCAAATAAAAGCAACAATTAGCAACAATTGCTAATGCTTATTGAACATAAACAAACAGATACATAAACCCTAGATGAGAGCTATCTCACTCACTGTTCTTAAGAACCATGTGAAATAGGAAGTACTGTTATTTCCATCTGGAAAACAAAGAACCTGATGCTTAGAGAGGTTAAGTGTAACTCCACCTTGTTCATACAGCTGGTCACTGACCAGCTGGGATTTGACAACAATTAGACTGGCTTTTGGACCAGGGAGCTGCAGAATTAAGACTCTGGATTCTACCCAGCTGCATAACTTTGGGAAAAATATTTGTGTTAGCCTTAATCTCCTGGTCTGTAAAATATAGAATTGTGTTAGGTGGTTTTTAAGATTCCTGCCAGCTTTTTGGGTCTCTATCCAAGTCAATATCCATCAGGTCAGTTGGAAAAAAAATGGTACAACCTGAAAGTTGAGAGTTATGTGTGTGGTTTTAAAAAAAAAACTAATTAATTTATGTATTTATTTATTTGGCTGTGTTGGGTCTCAGCTGCAGCACTCAGGTTCCAGAGCGTGGGGTTTCAGTAGTTGTGGCCAGTGGGCTTAGTTGCTTCAACCAGGAGGGATCTTAGTTCCCTGACCAGGGATAGAAGCTGAGCGAGTCCCTTGCACTGCAAGGCGGATTCTTAACCTCTGGACCAGCGGGAAGTCCAGAGACTTCTTTTATTGGGCAGACATTCTGAGGACTTCAAGCCTGGCATTGCTCTGAAGAGATAAAGGAGGAGCCAGGATACATAGAAGTTTTTTTTTTTATCACAAAGACCAGGTAGTAGGCACCTCAAAAGATGACTGTTAATGAAAGAAAACCAGACATCTCAGGTTAATGAGTTTAGCACTTTTCTATTTTTGGAAAGATGCAAGAGTCCAGGCTCAGTGAAATCACCCTTTGATATGCCCTGCAGCTCTCCAAGGCCAGTATCTGGTGCTTTGTCATCCAGGGCCTCCTGAGGGTGCCCTGCTGGGGTGGCTGCAGCGACTGCTGGCGGCTTGATGGCAGGCATCCTGTGTTTCCATCCTGAGTCCCCTCAGGACTCACCCCCGCGTGAGGGGGAAGGGGGGTGGCGGCTGTCACTCGATGGCAGAAACATCCTTTGTTGACTGACACGGCAGGTGACGTTTTTCATTCTGAGTCACATCCAGGCCACTGTTGCCATTCATCAGTCCAGCGAACCTTAGGGTGGGGTGCGAGGGGAGGGGGACGAGTAGAGTGGGGCATTACAGACCCACGGCTTCCTAACAGAAGCAGCTGCTCAGCTGCCCTGTCACGCCGAGACGGGCAAGATTGTTGAGTGACAGCAGGAGGGAGGTGGGAGCGGGGCGCTTTCAGCTCCCGTGGCTGCCAGAGTGAATCTCTTAGCTGGCTCAGTACCTTTCCCCCAGAAGCATCCTTCCCACCTGCTTGAACGCACTCCACATTTGCTGAGCGCTGGAGGCACCTGGCTTAGGGGAGCTTTGAGAAGGCATCTGTTCTGTGACCAGACCTGCTGAGCTGCTGTCCCTGGCTTCCCTGAACTGCACTGGAGGAGACTTCCAGGAATTTTGCCTCAGTCTCGAAGCCTTTGTTCTCCCTTCAAGAGTAAGGAAGTAGGAGAGGGGCTGGGTGGAGAGGTGACTCTTTGGAGCTCTCTGAGGTGACCTCCAGTCTGAGGATGTCAGGCTGTTAAAGAGACCCAGTGGCTAGTTACGCCACACGTGCTAGATAATACTGTGTCAACAGCTCCAGTTATCTGAAGCTCTGTGTGAAATGGGAACCAACCTTTACTCTCTGGGAACAAGCTATCACTTTTCTCCCAGGCAGGCAGAACTAAAGTGCGTTTCATTTATGCCTCCATACCGACTCTTGAATATCAAGTCACTCCTAGCTTCCTTCTGCCCTCATCCCCTGCCCTTGAAAGTGTAATTCATTTTTTCCTCTACCCATGGACATATATATGCTACGTAACATCATCAGAAACTGATTTAATTCAGGGAACACCTACCTTGCCATCAGATTTTTTTTTTTCCTCCAATAATCTTCTACTTAGGCATGTTGCAAGGGTTTTTTTTTCTTATCTGTGTCTGTCTTATACGCCCAGAGGTAGAGATAACACTGAAATGAAATAAAGTGGCAGAGACCCAGAAAGCGAAATAAACCCGAGAAGGAGAAGTCCACAGGCAGCGGTTTTCAAGGTCTGCTAGCAGCTTGGCGGGGCAAGCCAGAAAAAGGAGAACCACTTAACTTGAAAAGGAAGGGGAAAGCGTGAGAAGGGAGATCAGGCCACATAGATTGGATGGAGGAGGGCGGAGTGAAGCCCAGGAAATAGCCCCGGTGAAAGGAGCCGGCACTCCAGACTGAACGAAGTTTGCTAAGATCCACTGGCGTCTTGTATGCAAATGAGAAGGGCTTCCTGGAGCTGCCCTGAGCCCGGCGCCTTCTGCCAGCAGCCGGGTTGGCACCACAGAGGCCAGAAGCCCAGGGCGCTTTAAGAAGCATCTCTGGCCGTTGCCAGGAGAGGATGAACAGCACCCAGAAGCAGAGAGTAAATGAGGATTAAAGGACCTGGCAGAAGGAAGCCTGCTTGAGAAGCTGTTGAAATTCCAAGATTGGCAAAAGAAGTCAGTTCCACCTCTTCACTCTCGTTTCATGAACCGATTATTTCTCCTTCTTTCGAGAGAGATTGCTTCCCTAGGGAAGTGAAAATAATGAACTTCTGGAAGTATTGGTTTTTTGCTTTCACGGGAGTCAGTGTGGTTATTTTTGTGATCCTTTACAGTGGCCAGTTAAGCCAACCGAAAAGTCACAGCAATAGCTCCATTGAAAGGGACTTGGGGATGCACGCCTGCAAGGATGCCTTAGATGAGAAGTCAGCCTTTTTGTGGGAAAAGACATTGACGTCCCCCGTGGGAAGCGTCCCTTGCAAGGACTACCTGATGCAGAATCGCTACATCACAAGGCCTTTGTCAAAAGAAGAAGCCGAGTTCCCTTTGGCATATGTCATGGTCATCCATAAAGACTTTAACACTTTTGAAAGACTCTTCAGGGCCATCTATATGCCCCAGAACGTCTACTGCGTTCACGTGGATGAGAAAGCCACAATTCACTTTAAGAAGTCTGTGTGGCAGCTGCTGAGTTGCTTCAAGAATGCTTTTCTTGCTTCAAAGATGGAGCCTGTGGTCTACGCAGGAATTTCCAGGCTCCAGGCTGACCTGAACTGCCTGGAAGACCTTTTAGCTTCTGAAGTTCCGTGGAAATACTCCATCAACACCTGCGGGCAAGATTTCCCCCTGAAAACCAACAGGGAGATCGTTCAGCATCTCAAAGGATTTAAAGGGAAAAACATCACCCCCGGGGTGCTGCCTCCTGACCATGCGGTAAAGCGGACTCGGTATGTCTACCGGGAGCACTTGGGCAGAGCTGGCTCTTTTATGAAAAATACAGGTATTTTGAAAACCTCACCTCCCCACCAGTTGACCATCTACTTTGGCACTGCCTACGTGGCCCTCACCAGAGAGTTTGTCAAGTTTGTCTTCCAAGACCGAAGGGCCATTGATCTGCTCCAGTGGTCCAAAGATACCTATTCTCCCGATGAACATTTCTGGGTGACTCTTAATAGGATCCCAGGTGGGTATGAACTTCCATTCCAGTTTGGTTTCTTTTCCCCCTTATCCATAGACTGAGTTTGCTAACATTCAGCTCTTCTTTGAAATTATTTGGGAAAAAAATAACTAAATGCCTGGAAAGTGATTAGTCAGCTGGCTTTTTAGTGGCAGCTCTACTTCTTATCGGAGAAAGAAATGGCACCCCACTCCAGTGTTCTTGCTTGGANGTGTGTGTGTGTGTGTGTGTGTGTGTGTGTGTGTGTGTGTGTTTGTGTGTGTATATTTGGAATCACAGGAAGGTGCCCTTGCTTGAACCAACTGCCACGACCCACCCAGGCTTTTGTACCTGCTTCCCAAGCCCGCTCTAGACCAGGCTGTGATCTGGCTCTCCCTTCACGCAGCCAGTGGACCTGGGAAGTACTCTTCAGGGCTCCTCTGCTGCTCACAGAGGCTGGTGGGCGAGACCCATCCAGGCTGACTTTGAACCTAGTCACTGCTAAACGGTAACAAAAAGAACATGAAGAACCTTGAGGACATTGTCTCCCAACAGAATAGAAAAGAAGTCTTCAAAAAAAACCGAAACAGGCACATTGGTGCTGGGTCTGTGTTCAGCAATTAACAAATACTTATTAGACCCCGCGTGGTACCCGGCACTGTTCTGTGAACTGAGGGTGGCTCTGGAAGGAGACAGGTATGACTTTATAGAATTTAAGCTTTGAGATTTGAATGGTTGCGTTCTCAGGTTTAGTGACTCTTTAGTTCATCAGGTTTGCGTATATTGAGCTAACCCACACCCCCACTCCAACCCCTCAAAATGTCGTGGTTTTTTTCCCCTGATTATCCATCCCTATTTTTAAAAATAAGAAATATATTCAAGAGCTTTTAACTCTATGAGCTATCAATATTATTGCTTCCTTGTATTCTTCCAGAGGTATTTTATTAAGTTTATAGATAATAAAATTAATTAAACATTGTGTGTGGAAATAGTACCTTTTTTTTTAAAGTTCACAAAATACACAGCAAAAAGAAGAATGGCCATTTTTTTAGGCACTGTATTGCTGACTCATTGGAAAAGACCCTGATGTTGGGAAAGATTGAGGGTAGGAGGAGAATGGGGCAATAGAGGATGAGATGGTTGGATGGCATCTCTGACTCAATGGACATGAGTTTGAGCAAGCTCAGGAGATGGTGAAGGACAGGGAACGCCGGCGTGCTGCAGTCCATGGGGTCGCAAAGAGTCAGACAGGACTTAGTGGCTGAATGACAACAAATTGTGAGTGAGAAACAGAAGCTGACAAGATGTAACCTCTATTTAAATAGATCATATGCAGACATTTAGGAAGCTAATTTTCATTTAAAATTTTTTGAAGCATTTTTGATTGTTCACTTGTTTGTTTAATTTTTTGGCCATACCATGGGGCAGCTTAGCTTCCCCACCCATGACTGAACTGGTGCCCCTCGAAGTGGAAGCACAGAGTCTTAAACTCTGGACCGCCTGGGAAGTCCCATTATGTATTTTGTTAATATGTACATATTTTATTTTTTAAAATTTTGGCCATGCCACGCAGCTTGCAGGATCTCAGTCCCCTGACCAGAAATTGTACCTGGGCATGAACCCCTAGACTGCCAGGGAGCTCCCCAGCACAGCAGGACTCTCTGACCTGACCACCCCCCCCCCCTTACCCCATCTCTCTCCCCTCACTGCTTTGTACCTAAGGCCTCACGCTTCATATCCCAGCAACTGCTTGGTCCTACACACTTCTGCGATTTTCCCTTTTTTTTTGGTGGCTTTTCATGATGTCTTCTCTGAGCTACCCTTCCTATCATCTCTGACTATTCCTATGCATCCTTGGTAACCCTCCTTGGATGTCACCTCCTCCAGAAGCCATCCTTGATAACCCACCTTCCAGAGAGCTGGTACTCCTATTCGCCCTGCCACAGCTCCCAGCACTGAATTATAACTACCTGCTAAGTGAAAAGCCCCTCTGCCCTTCCTCCTCCTTGTTTGAGTTCCTTTAGGGTGAGAAATGTGATATCCATTTTTACCTTTTCCATCACACTTCGACCTTTTGCTGTGCCTGAAGAGGGTTTGATGCTTGTGGGTGGGGTCTGGGGATGGGCTAGACAGTTAGGAGACACTGAATACACGCATATGTATGGCTGAGTCACTACTGTGCGCCTGAAACTATCACGACATTGTTAATCAGCTATCAAAGTCTGAAAAAAAAAGTTCAGAGAGTGATGTCCCCTATCTGAGGTGGGGAGTAGTAATTTTTGATAGTAAGAATCAGAGAAACAGTGGGTAGGCTGAAAGGTATAATTCCGTAAGAGCTAGGCCAAGAAGTGATACCAGTAAAGAAAGATAACCAGTCCTTGTGGAATTATAAGAGTTTCGGCTGGAATGTTAATAGGGCAGAATCATTGCTTAGAAAACCGATTCCCAGGGACTTCCCTGATGGTCCAGTGGTTAAGACTCCATGCTTCCACTATAAAAGGTGCAGGTTCGATCCCTGGTTAGGGAACTAATGGCTGAATGGTCCAATAAACAAATGAAAACTGGTTCCCAGGTAGCCAGCTGGGCCCGTGCAGTCTCCTCTGATGCCCGGAGTGAGCACCAGTTCCCTAGGTGGGCACTGCCAGCTGGTTTCTGTCTTACCTGCCCTCAGTCTTGACACTTACACAGCCCTGGGTTTGTCTCCCACTTGGCTGCTACTGGTTCATGGAGTGGGCTTCTTCTGCCAGAATCTGACCCAGAGTACCCCTTAGGGGCTTTCCTGGTGGCTCAGGTGGTAAAGAATACCTGCAACGCAGGAGACCCAGGTTCAATCCTTGGCTCGGAAAGATCCCCTGGAGAAGTGAATGGCTACCCACTCCACTCTTCTTGCCTGGAGAATCCCATGGACAGAGGAGCCTGGTGGGCTAAAGTCCTTGGGGTCGAAAAAAGTTGGACGTGACTGAGCAACAAACACCTTCACCTTCAACCCTTAGCTACTGGCTTGGAAAAAACCGGAGCATAAGGAAGTGAAAGGTTAAGGAAAAACAACAGAAACTTGAGGAACATTTCTCCAGGTGTAGCTCTCAACAAATGTAAACACTGAGCTCTTGGGAAGGTGTGTGTTCTCTCTGGAAAGGTTACCCCAGCCTTAAATCTGGGCGTGGCTGGATCAGCCCCCAGGCTTTTTCAAAGTATGCATTGTGTTCTCTGAACATCAGCCTAAATTTAGAGTTGGGTTTCCAGTGCCACAAAGGATGCATTCAGTCATGTTGATCTTACCATTGATTGAGAATGACGAACATAATTAGACTGGAAGAATCCTGTTTTAATGAACATTATTAGAACATTCAGGCTTATACTCGAGTTATTTTTTCGTGCCTGAATGACAGTCCACAGTGGCACTTATTTTGTTGACATGAAGGTAAATTCAGATTGAAGGAGAAATTACACTAAACAGATCCTTTCCTTGGGTTCCTATCCGCTGAGCAGAGTTTTCACATGACATCATTTCGGTATGGCCAGATAATGTTAAATACACATAGTACAATTGGACATGCTTTTCACAATATTGTATTAGGGCGGCAGGCCTGTTTTGCTTGTTTTGTCTCTTTGGTAAATGTAGGCGGTTCTTGGGGAAGTAATCTGAGGTCAGAGAAGGTTACGACATATCCTGGCTCTTGAGAATCTAGATGTCAGCCTGGCCCCTGGTAGAGAAACCTTAGACGGGTTACAGAGTATTTACATAATTAAACTATACTAACCTGGTGGCTCAGTGGTAAAGAACCCGCCTGCCAATGCAGAAGACGAGGGTTCAGTCCCTGGGCTGGGAAGATCTCCTGGAGAAAGAAGTGGCCACCCACTCCAGTATTCTTGCCTGGGAAATCCCATGGACAGAAGAGCCTAGCGGGCTACAGTCCATGGGGTCGACCTAGCGACTAAACAAAAAAGACAGGACTATACTGAAGCCATAGCCATTTGAAGGCATTTATTTATGACGCCTCTGGCCATCGGTTGCGCTGTATAACACTTGGATCATCTTCTTTTAAAAAAGTATATTTATTTGTTTGTTTTTGGCTGCATGGGGTCTGTGTTGCGGGGGACTTTCTCAGTTGTGGCGGACAGGGGCTCCTCCCCGTTGCGGTGCAAGGCCCCCTCTCTGCAGTGGCTTTTCCTGTTGTGGAGCACCGGCTTTGGGGCCTGGGGGCTTCCGTAGTTGCGGAGCACGGACTCAAGCTGCCCCGTGGCATGTGGAATCTTCCCGAACCAGGGATCAAACCTTTGCTCCCTGCATTGGCAGGCGGATTCTTGACCACTGAACCCTCAGGGAAGTTCCTGGGTCATCCTCTTCACTGGGGAATCTGTGCCCAATGATTTCTCCCCCAGTCCTGTGAAGGAAATAATCTTGAAATACTGCTCCTAATTAGCTTTTAATCCCTAATTCCTAGAACATTATACAAAACAGGAAAAAATGGATTATTGTATATATACACATTTAATTATGTACAGATACCATTCCTATTCATAAATATCCAGTAAGCTGAACTTAACACGACTTTAAGTCATGCAGAAAGGATTAATGTAGGTACTGCTTTAGTCCCGGCAAGGCCATTTTTTTTTTCGCAGCTTTCATTCCACTTCCCATCAATTTTCTACCAACTGTCTGAAATTAATATTTTCTAGAAGAACCAAGGTTTTAGATTTTATGTATTTTTGGCCACGCTGTGTGTCTTTCGGGATCTTTAGTTCCCTGAGCAGAGATCAAACTGTGTTCAGTGTAATAGAAGCGCAGAATCCCAACCATTGGACCACCAGGGAAGTCCCTCAGGGACTCTTTAAAACAGTGAAATGTTCGTTGCATGTCACAGTCATACCAGATCTGTAATTGGTGTCTACAGATCTCGTTATCATCTAGATCTCTACACTCTCTGAACCACAGCAATGGCATCTCCCGATGTCTCCCCTCGAGTGCACGTGATACTATGAAAAGGCTTTGGAACCAGATAAGTGCAGGTTAAATATTGGCTCCCATTAGCTGCTGACTATGTGATACTGGTCTTAATCTATGCTGTCTCAGTTAACCCATCTGTGATGGTGGGAGTAATAAATTTAGTCTCAGGAGAAGTTATGAATATTAAATAAGAATGTATATAGTGTAGTGGTTCCCAGACAGAGCATGCTTCAGGAGCCCCGGTGGAGCCCGTTAAAACATGGATTGCTGGCCCCTAGCGCCAGGATTTTCAGTCCAGTAGGACCGGAGCAAGGTCCAGACTTTGTAGTTCTAACAAGCTGCAGGGGGTGTGGATGCTAGAAGGCCCCCTTGAGAACTGTTGGCTCTGCCCTTTTACAGAGTAGCACATAGATTTGCAGCAAATGTTGGTTCTGTTTATTTCTATCTCCTTAACTGAGAAAAAAAGGTAATCACCAGTAAAAATGAAAGTGAGTTTATATAAGGCAAAGCTTGACAGTTTTGGTTGCTTAGGGTGGCTATTGTAAAAGTGGTGTGGAAATGACTTGATGCTTGGGAAAGACTCGTGTTGAAGAAATATCCCGGGCTTTGGGGTGAGACAAACTGATGATGAATTTTGGCTCTGCCCTTAGTAGCTTTGTGACCATGGGTGGTGGTAGTTAGTCACTAAGTCATATCTGACTCTTTGCGAACCCAGGGACTGTAGCCCGCCAGGCTTCTCTGTCCATGGGATTTCCCAGGCCAGATTACTGGAGTGGGTTGCTATTTGCTTCTTCAGAGTACCTTCCTGACCCAGGGATCAAAACCTGGGTCTCCTGCGTCTCCTGCATTGACAAGTGAATTCTTTATCACTGAGCTGCCTGAGAAGCCTGACCACAGATACCCAAACCTTAAACTCCTCATCTGTTTAAACTCACAGTAATGGTGGCTACTTAGTAAAGCTGATTTGAGAACTGAGTGAAAAAATTGGGTGTAAACTGAGAGGTGAAGTGTTTTTCTATTTGTTAATACAAATGCTTATTAAGAAAACCTAAATATGGTGTACAATTCCTAAACTAATGAGATCCTCAAGGAAGGTGTTAAATTAAACCCGTTTAAATCTCTTTGCTATGAAAAGATGTCTACACCATGGCCCCCAAACCATGTTAAACTAGATGTAAGTACATCCAAAGAGAAATAGGAGGAACTATAAGAAAACTTAAGCAGTTTAACATGTTGGTGTGCGCATTTTTTTATCATTTTGATTTCCCTAAATGTTATTGGTATAATTTCTGAAACTACGGAAAAGTCTCACTTAGTTCTTACAGTAATACTGTGAAGTATGTTCTCATATCCATGAGAAGAGTGTTTCCTTAAAAATGGATGTTAGTATCTTTAGGACTCTTTCTGAGATCACATCACATGAAAGGAACAGGAGCTGGGATTAACAGGATTGTTTTATTTTCTTAAACCTTATCATGTACAGAGATGTCAGTTTAGAATAAATATAATTTCTTGGAAAAGGAAATTGACATAGCCAAGACTTGAAAGAAATTAGAGTTTTTTTGTTTGTTTGTTTTTTTCCCACAGTTAATCTATATAGGTTTCTGCACATTCAGCCACATCCTTCTCATTTCCGTGTTCAACTTCCTGGAATTTAAAACAAATTATTGCTCCTCCTAGCTACTTACCAGGGACCACTGTAAAATTCTATTGTGTGTGTGTGCTAAGTCACTCAGTTGTGTCTGACCCTCGGCAACCCTATGGACTGACTCTGGCTGTGTTAGACTATGTCTGCCTCTGGGTGACCCACCAGGCTTCTCTGTCCATGGGATTTTCGAGGCAAGAATACTGGAGTATGTTGCTGTGCCCTCCTCTAAAACTCTATTAGAAATTTACAAACACACACAATCGGATGCAGAATGGTACAGTCATCCTCATGTGCCCATCAGCCAGTTTCAAACTGAATTTATTATAAGCACACATTCTTTAATCTTTAGGAGCAATAAGATGTTTGTTAAGATGCTCATTTTGGCCTTCCTCTTCCTGTAAGGAACATGGGAAGAGTTTGTTACTACGAGTAGGAATTGCTTAGTGGCGGTAGACTGTTGCATGTGCAGTGTTTAGAGGTAATTTTTTCCATCTCTCCTAGCTACTGAATATTCTGCTTCCTCTATATAGGAGGGAAAAAAAGACCTGGGTTCCATCCCTGGGTCAGGAAGATTCCCCTGGAGGAGGGCATGGCAACCCACTCCAGTATTCTTGCCTGGAGAATCCCCATGGACAGAGGAGCCTGGTGGGCTACAGTCCATGGAGTTGCAAAGAGTAGGACATGACTGAGCGACTAAGCACTGCATATACAGTGTATACCTATTCCTGATGCATGTTGATGTATAGCAGAAACCAACACAATATTGTAACTAGCCTTCAATTAAAAATAAATAAATTTTGAAAAAAGAAATATACATACAGAAAACCGAACATATCAGAATTGAAATCACTGAATTTTCAAACTGATCCTCACCTGGGTAACCAGTACAAGAACCCACATTCCTACAAATACTCCAGGAATCCCCCAGTACTCTCTTTAAGAGCAACAATCATCTTGACCCTCTAGTTTTGCTGCTTTTGTGTCATCATAGAGCTTCTAATTGTCGCTTAGTGCTTTTCATCCAAATGTTCAGGTTAAATAGATTCTTTCAAGAAGAAATGCTCAGGCTACACTGTGATTTCGTGTGTTTCTAAAAACTGCTGGAAACTCCATGGGTTGGGAGTGAGGGGCGGGAGTGGACTGGGATACCCACATATGCCAGGTACAACCTAGGACCCTCTCTCCAATGTTTCTTCTCTTTTTAGTTTTTTTTTTTAAAGAAGTTTCTCATATTTGCAGAACAGTCTAAACAGAAGTACTTCTGTGGTTCTATATAAAAGGTTAGGCTTGTGTAGATAGCCAGTTAGCTCCCAGAATTAGCAACCTATATATACCCCAGTGCATGAAGCGCCAAATGGAATTTACCACTGACCTTCAACTCCTTCGGACTTGTCTTGGGTTGTAGATAGGGTTTAAAATTAGACAACAGCCCTAAGCAAGCCTGGTTTTTATTTGGCTGCTTTTACATGGACTTGGAGGGAATGCTTTACAACTTGGGAATGCATTCTTGATTTACATCCAACTGGGTGTAACCTGGTGCCTTGTTTTTAAGGTGAGGTAGGCACGGCAAGATGAAAATTTGTCTAATGGATTCAATAAGGGCCTTTCCCCAGACAGGAGACAAAGCAGTACAGGACGTGCTATGTTCTATTGATTCTAATAAGGAAAGGCCTGGCCATGAAACAGCTTTCAGTGTAATGGAGTGAGAAGGACAATCAGTACTGTAAATACTTTTATTTGAAGTGAAGTCGCTCAGTCGTGTCTGACTCTTTGGGACCCCATGGACTGTAGTCTACCAGGCTCCTCCGTCCATGGGATTTTCCAGGCAAGAGTACTGGAGTGGGTGGCCATTGCCTTCTCCAAGGGACCTTCCCGACCCAGGGATCGAACCCGGGTCTCCCACATTCTAGGCAGATGCTTTACCACCTGCGCCACCAGGGAAGTCTGTTTGTTTGAAACAGTCACATAAAACTAGGAGACGCCACTTGAAATGCAAATGCCTAATTTAACCTGTGAACAAACACGTCTGAACGAATAGATTACAGGAAAAACATTACTTGATGTTCACGTGCTGCAAATAACCATGCTTCATCCTAAGGAAACAGGTTTCTGGACTGATGAACCTGTGAAAGTGGTGAACATTCGTACATAAGGGATGCCCAAACTCATTTTAGGAAACCCAGTCCATATTTCTCAGTGGTAAAGACCACTCATGATAGGTTATTTGCAATCTATATTTGGTAGAATTGTCAGCTAGTTGGGGGCATCCCAGGTCGGGGAATCAGTGACGAATAATCTGCCCACCAATGTCGGAGATGCAGGAGAATCAGACTTACTCCTTGGATCGGGAATCCCCTGGAGGAAGAAATGGCAACCTACTCCAGTATTCTTGCCTGGAAAATTCCGTGGACAGAGGAGCCTGGCAGGCTACACAGTCCATGGGGTTGAAAGAGCCAGACACGACTGGGCAACTAAGCACACACACAGCCAGCTAGTTCATAGCTATGCCATAGTCTTAAGGTGATGTGAAAGTATTTATTGGTGCAAAAAATGCTTCATGAAATGTTTTCTTAGGATTGTTACTTGTAAGATTTTGTAGTGTTTGGGATCTTTTTTAACTTTCATTTTTGTTTTTTATAAGTCATTTGAATCCATTCAAATCAAGTGTTTGATTTTTCACAAATTATAGAATAATATTTTTAAAAGAAAAAAAGTCAAGATTCATGAGGTAAATGTGCCAGGATGCTTAACACTAGCTAAATTGGGGAAGTTGGAGGGAAAAAAGAAAAAAAAAAACAGTTGGTCTCTTCTTTGAACTTATCTGTATTTTTTAAATCTTCAAAACGTAAGGTTGCTTTATTTATTGAAAAATAAAATCTCCCCTTACTAAGGGATACTATTTGGTGTTTTAAAAGCTGAAAAATATTATCCCTATAAAGGGATGCTCAAGGCATTAAATAGCCTATGGAAAACAGAGTTACTCAAACCTGGCTACACATTGTAATCACAAAGAGCATTTAAAAAAATTCCAGTGTCTGGGCCTCACTCCTGACCAATTAATTCAGAATACCTAGGAGATGGAGCACAGTTATTGGTACTTTTCTAAAAGTTCCACAGGAGATTCCAATGTGTAGCCACAGAATGGAGAATACTGATTCAGATGAAGGCTGGACTTAGAGGTTAAAAACTGAAGGATGGAATTGATTGTCTTGTGGACTTGGCCCACATTCATTCTCTGCCATTTTACCTGACAGCTACTTTTGTAAAAAGTCAGTTAAGGTTTTGCTAGGAGGAAAAGAACTTCCAAAACGTAATTGCTTGAAGAAGTTTCCTGTGTCTTCTGTGAGGACTTCTGACCAGGGCCTGTTCCACCAGGACTGGAAGGGCTTGGATGGACCTTCACTTGCAGAACCTGGTCTTCTAACCCCGAGGTCCCTCATTCCCTAGTGGGTTCAGCAGGGCTGTTTCTCTTGGTGAGCTCAGGGAGGGTCACCCTAATCAACGAGTACTTTCGCAAGTCTCTGCATGAATCATGTTTGCTAATGTCCCGTCAGCCAAAGCACGTTCTATGGCCAAGCCCAGATTCAAGTAGCATGGAGAAACATTCTCTGCCTTTGAATGGAAAAGTTGCAAAATCATAGTGAATGAAGGCATGTATATAGCAATGGAATGAATTTGTGCCCATGTTTGGCAGTTGACCATAACAAATTAAAATGCATCCCTTTTTTTAGTGAAAGCACTTGATAAAGCAAGATATTTACTAGCACCTTTAAAAAAAAAATTCTTTTTGAGGGGGCTTCCCAGGCGGTCCAGTGGTTAAGACTCTGCACTTCCACTTGAGGTGGGAGCCGAGGGTTTGATCCCTGATTGGGGAACTAAGATTCCACGTGTTGTGGCACAGTCAAAAAAAAAATTGTTTTTCTAGTTAATTTTGGGAAAGTACCTTTAACTTGCATTACAAAAGAAATGTAATGGTAGTTAAGGAATTTCTAAAACAGTTTAGAAATTAGGAAATTTAGAAATTAGGAAAATCCAGAAAATTACAAAGACTAAAATAAAAATCATCAACAGAAATATTTGGAGATAATATTTTAGCACATTTCTTTCAGTATTTGTTTTCATATAAAAACATCTATTTTATGTGTTTTTATAACTGGCTCCCCTCATTTAATAGTATGTCCTAGTTTTTCTGTATCCTGAAGAATTCTTCACCATGCTCAATAATATGCCATCATGTGAATGCAATATCATTGATTTAGCAAAACTTGCCATTAGGGGTTTTTAGTGGCAACCTACTCCAGTACTCTTGCCTGGGAAATCCCATGGACAGAGGAGCCTGGTAGGCTGCAGTCCATGAGGCCGCTAAGAGTCAGACACAACTGAGCGACTTCACTTTCATGCATTGGAGAAGGACATGGCAACCCACTCCAGTGTTCTTGCCTGGAGAATCCCAGGGCCGGGGGAGCCTGGTGGGCTGCCATCTATGGGGTTGCACAGAGTCAGACACGACTGAAGCAACTTAGCAGCAGCAGCAGCAGTCTTTATCTTGGAGAAGGAAGTGGCAACCCACTCTAGTATTCTTGCCTGGAGAATCCTGTGGACAGAGGAGCCTGGTGGGCTGCTGTCCATGGGGTCACACAGAGTTGGACATGACTGAAGCAACTTAGCATGCAGGAGGTATTATCAGTAATACTAGTTCATTGTTTTATTAATAAAATTGGTCATTAATGATGACTGAATCTCAGCAGTTATTATGTCCCAAGTACCATTCAGGGTGTTTTAAGTATATTACACACTTCACAACAACTCCATGAGGTGTAGGGAATTTTTTCTTTCCTAAAGTTTTTATTTTGTATTGAGGTATAGCTTATTAACAATGTTGTGGTAGTTTCAGGTGAACATTGAAGGGATTCAGCCAAACCTTCCTCCTATCCAGACTCTGTAGGAACTGTTTTGACACTCCTTTAGAGTTAGAGAAACCAAAGAACAGAGAGGTTAGGTAATCTATCAGAGGTCCTACAATTAATAGTTGGTCCAGCAGGGACTTGAACCCAGGCAGTATAGTTTGAGAGTCTTTCCTTTTAACTATTATATTACATTGCCTCTCAAATAAGAATTTAGAAAGAACTTCTTTAGGACAAATTCCAGTACATTGAACTGAGTCAAAGTATATGCAAGCGTTTGTTTGTTCGTTTCTAGTAATTAATTTATTTTTGTCTCCTCTGGGTCTTCGTGCTGACCCTGGGCTTTCTCGCGTGGTGGTGCTTGGGTTTCACTGCAGCAGCTTCGCCTGTTGGGGAGCACAGGCTCTAGGTGCACGGGTTTTAGGAGTTCGGTGCGTGGGCTCAGCTGCTCCTTGGTGTGTGGAATCTTCCGGGACCAGAGATTGAACTCATGTCCGCTGCATTGGCAGGCAGACTCCCACCCACTGGACCACCAGGGAAGTCTGTATACAGGTCTTTTAAGGGTTTTGATAGAAAGTGTTGTATTGCTCTTCCCACAGTTGGTCCAGTTGCACTCCCACTGGCAAGTTTGAGACTCTCATTCCCTACACCTTCTCCACCACCAGGTATTCAGTTCAGTTCAGTTCAGTCGCTCAGTTGTGTCCGACTCTTTGCGACCCTGTGGACTGCAGCACGCCAGGCCTCCCTGTCCATCGCCAACTCCCAGAGCTTACTCAAACTCATGTCCATCGAGTCTGATACCATCCAACCATCTCATCCTCTGTTGTCCCCTTCTCCTGCCTTCAAGCTTTCCCAGCATCAGGGTGTTTTCAATACCACTAGGTATTATCACTTTATAAATCTTAGCCAGTTCCATATAAAATGATGAGAAGGGCAGGGAATATATAGGAAATCTAGGTACCTTCTACTCAGTTTTGCTGTGAATCTGCAGCTGCTCTAAACAAAAAGTCTATGAAAAAATTATTTTCCTAAGAGAGGCTACCTTAAGATTTAAATTTTACTAACTTTAGTTTCTAGCAAGCATGAGCTTCTTTTTTTTAAAATTGAGACATAACTGACATATAACGGTTTCAAATGTACAAGATAATGATATGAAATTTGTACATGCTGTGAAACGATGATCACAATGTCTTGTTAACATCTGTCCCCACCACCATAGTTACAAATTTTTCTTTCCTTAAGATGAGAACTTTTAAGATTCTCTCCTAGCAACTTCCAAATAGGCACTGCAGTGTTAATACCTACAGTCATCGTGCTGTGCTTTACAGCCCCATGAATTATTTTGAGCTTGTTTTCTTTTATTAGATGTTTGCATAAGCCTGGGTACAGAGAATAACGTGAAAATGGAAGACCAATTTGGGAATTCCCGAAAGCCTGGGAGGACAGCTGGGTGTGTATGGATGGTGATGAAACGTGATGTGGGCAGTGTTGAAAGGTAATGTCGTGGACAGTGATGAAAGGGGAGGCCTGGAAACTCCCTCAAACTCCACGTCCACAGGGCCAGGCAGGCAGTGTGAGCTGGTGAAACACGGCTGGGGAGCAGGGTAGCTGGAGAGCTCCAGGCTAGATAACACTCTCTTGACTTGTGGACAGTGAACTCTTGGCATTCTGACTGTCGTGGGAATTTTTTTTTTGGCGGTGTCCCACTCCCCTTCACTGGGGGTCAAACCAAACAGGTCTCCCAATCAGATATGGTTTCTGGGCTACCCGTCTGCTGCACAGAGTCTGTAGACATGACTGCAAAGATCCTCTTGTGCCATGCTCAACACACTGGTGTCTTCCTGGCCCGAATGTGACCTAGAGCAGCAAACCTCTGGCCCTGGCCAGGGTCACGNTCTATGAAAAAATTATTTTCCTAAGAGAGGCTACCTTAAGATTTAAATTTTACTAACTTTAGTTTCTAGCAAGCATGAGCTTCTTCTTTTTAAAATTGAGACATAACTGACATATAACGGTTTCAAATGTACAAGATAATGATATGAAATTTGTACATGCTGTGAAACGATGATCACAATGTCTTGTTAACATCTGTCCCCACCACCATAGTTACAAATTTTTCTTTCCTTAAGATGAGAACTTTTAAGATTTTCTCCTAGCAACTTCCAAATAGGCACTGCAGTGTTAATACCTACAGTCATCGTGCTGTGCTTTACAGCCCCATGAATTATTTTGAGCTTGTTTTCTTTTATTAGATGTTTGCATAAGCCTGGGTACAGAGAATAACGTGAAAATGGAAGACCAATTTGGGAATTCCCGAAAGCCTGGGAGGACAGCTGGGTGTGTATGGATGGTGATGAAACGTGATGTGGGCAGTGTTGAAAGGTAATTCGTGGACAGTGATGAAAGGGGAGGCCTGGAAACTCCCTCAAACTCCACGTCCACAGGGCCAGGCAGGCAGTGTGAGCTGGTGAAACACGGTTGGGGAGCAGGGTAGCTGGAGAGCTCCAGGCTAGATAACACTCTCTTGACTTGTGGACAGTGAACTCTTGGCATTCTGACTGTCGTGGGAATTTTTCTTTTTGGCGGTGTCCCACTCCCCTTCACTGGGGGTCAAACCAAACAGGTCTCCCAATCAGATATGGTTTCTGGGCTACCCGTCTGCTGCACAGTCTGTAGACATGACTGCAAAGATCCTCTTGTGCCATGCTCAACACACTGGTGTCTTCCTGGCCCGAATGTGACCTAGAGCAGCAAACCTCTGGCCCTGGCCAGGGTCACGGTTCTGAAGCGCTAGCTGGGGCAGTTGATTCGTGACAGCATGGAGCAAAGGAAAAAAGGGCCAATTTACACTCACGTGTTTGTGGCAAGAGGTCACTTTGAACTGGGTCCTGAGGAGCAGAAGCAGCAACGTAAAATGAGATACGGGGCGAGTCAGAATTCTGGGGCCAATGGGCACCCATGAGAGGGATCTGGGGTGATGGCCAGTCTGAATTTGTCATTTGTCCGAGGGTGAGTTGGGGAGCAGGCGTCACAAAGCACTAGAACAAGCAGACGCAGGGCAGAGGATTCTAAGTAATCCCACGTCCCAGATAGGAAGGCCACAAGGGCAGCACTAATTATAGACAAAGCCACTTGCTGGTATGGCCGACAAAGTGGGCAGACTGGGGGCTGAGAGACTGGTTTATAGGCAATTAAAGTGGTCTCGGTGAGCGGGCAGTACTAGCCAGGAAAATGATGCTCTGAATAGCCAGGTAAGGCTTGAAGAACTGCTGGTAGATGAGCAATCAGTCAGGGGCTCACCTGAAAACCAGTTCATTGCTAACTGGACTTATGATGGTGATCATTTTGCAATATATACAAGTATCGAGTCACTATATTGTACACCCAAAACTAGTACCATGTTATATGGCAATTGTACTTCAATTTAGGAAAAGAAGACAGAAACTCTGGGCAATAGAAGACTTTAGTTTTATTTTAAGCATTCGAGAAAGTTTTGATATATTCTGAAGTTTGGAAACATCAAATTCTTTCTTTCTTTCTTCCTCGTCTTCCTTCTTTCCTTCCCCTCCCTCAGCGGTGTACAGAGCATTTGCTGGTTATTTGGCCGCTTGTCTGAGGGTGCTGAGTTGTGCTGTTCTCGTGTCCAGTTCTTTGTGAGCCCATGGACTATAGCCCGCTAGGCTCCTCTGTCCATGGGATTCTCCAGGCAAGAATACTGCAGTGGGTTGCCATGCCCTCCTCCAGGGGATCTTCCCAACCCAGGGACCGAACCCGCGTCTCCCACATTGCAGATGGTTTCTTTCCTGTGTGAGCCACTTGTCTGAGGGCAGATCTATCAAAGACAGAGTTCTGATGTTTGTTTAGATGTTATGATATTTCTGGGACACCTGATAAAAAGTCTCACTTGAGAGTACTTCCCTCTTGTTCATGCTAGGGGTCAGCCTTGCTTGACCCAGCTCCGCCAAAGGACACTCTTATCACTCTGAGTGTATAGTTTGTCAGCCAACAATGAGCACCCTATAATTCAAGGTTTTTCTTCTAGGTGCTTTCATGAGACGTTAAACAAAAAAACCCCACCCCTCTCAATGTGGCCATTCAATCTCAAACTTTCATGAAACATCATTGGAATGAATTCGCTGATCATTTCCTACTTTACTTACAAACCTGCATGCTCTCAAGAAAACAGAGTAACTTGAGGACAGGCATAATACAAAGAAAACAGAATGATCATCTTTCAGCTGCTTGAACTCTGAGATCCTGAAGAGAGAGGGTTCCTTAAATAGAACTAGAGAAATATGCCACAGTGGAGTGCATACACATCTAATCCAGGGGCTCTTCATTTCAGCATTTCTTTCTTTTCTCCATTGAACTCGCATAATTCTGCACTAAAGTCAAGCAAATCAGATAAAAGGAAACTTCTTCCTCTTTGACATATTGACAAGTACAACATATACCCACACAGATCAAACTCTTCAAAAGAAAATACAGAGAGGAGATGCTGAAAGACTAGTTATTTATCCAAGTTTATTCTCGGAGAGCTGGAGTTCAGAAACTTGCTCTGCACCCCAGGAAGCAATGCTCTGTTGAAGAGAAATCATTTTTAAAATTTGATTTTTTAAAATTCTCTTCGTTCCCTCTTGGCATACTTGTGGGGCAGCCTTGGGAACAGTTCAGTTCTGGCCTCTCCTTACATCCTCGAGCTGTTTTTACCTCCAGACAATGACTGTGGAGTTGTTTTCTAGGCAAAGGACACGTGAGTGGCTCAGGGGTCATCATGAGTGGAGGATATTGAAGGCTGTCTTGGTTTAGTGAAGAGAAGAAGGAAAAGTTGTCTTAAAGTAGTGAAAGGCAGGCCTTCACTGCCGCAGAGAAATCTGCCGTAATAACAGGGGTGTTTGACAAGAGCTAAAGATGATAAACAGACAGAGAACAGTGGAAGCAAAGGGTCAGGGGATCAAGGTCAGTCTTTAGGTTATGAATGCACTGAAACCTGAGCTGTTCTTTGGGGCTGCCCAAGATTGTCTGCTTCTAAAAACACTGCACTGGAAGACTGTCCAGGAAACACTCTTGAGTAGAGGAATCTGGGCTGCTAATAAAAATATCAATACAACCCATAAGGGAAAAGGATCTAGAAAAGAAAATCAATTCCTGGTTGGGAAGATCCGCTGGAGAACAGGTGGCCTACCCACTCCAGTATTCTTGGGCTTCCCTGGTGTCTCAGCTGGTAAAGAATCTGCCTGCAATGTGGGAGACTTGGGTTCGATCCCTGGGATGGGAAGATCCCCCTGGAGCTACCCACTCCAGTTTTCTGGCCTGGAGAATTCCATAGACTATACAGTCCATGGGGTCGCAAAGAGTCAGAGACGACTGAGCGACTTTCACTTTCATACATATATATATAACTGAATCACTGTGCTATACATTGTAAATCAACCTCAAAAAATAAAGTATAAAAAAATCAGTACATATAAACCTTTCTGGATATGCTAGGCCAAAATATCAGTATCAGTAAATATAAACCCAGGCTTCCCTGGTGGTCCAGCAGCTAAGAATTTGCCTTGCAACGCAATGGACACCAGTTCCATCTCTGGTCCTGGAGGATCCCACATACCGAAGGGTAACTGACCCGTGAGCCACAACTAATAAACCAGTGCTCTCAAGCCTGTATTCTGCAACCAGAGAAGCCACCACAGCTAGAGAGTAGCCCCTACTCGCCATAACTAGAGAAAGTCCTTGCCTATCATCAGAGACCCAGTGCAAGCAAAACTAAGTAAATATTTAAAAAATAAAGTAAATATAAACCCTTCTGGATACTCTGGGTCAAAAGCTCCAAGAACATCTCATTTGTGGCTTTGTCTCCAGCATCTCCTCTGGAACACAGGAGGCCCACAAGTGAACTGTTTGAATGAGTGAATAAATTATCTTGAAACAAAATCAACAAGGACTTTAGCATGTCCACACTCCTGGGCAATCCACTTCAATGTTGTGGGCTCTTGTTTACACAGCTTGGCAATGAAGGGAACATATTAAAATATTAAAGCATAAAATTTCTAAAATCCCTTCCTCTATAAAATTTTAGTTTTCTCTTTTCCTTGTTTTATCTTTTCCTCTTAAAACCAAAGAGTCTATTTGTTGGCAGTTGTCAGAGGTAATGTAGAGAGGTCATCATCTCAGGGATCACAGAACTCCAAAAAAAAAATCCCCATGAAAACAAAAGAGGATCTTTCTGTAAGTTACATATGTTAAACCAACACAACATTGTGAAGCAATTATCCTACAATTAAAATTTTTTTTTTAAATTAAGGGATTAATGAACCATTGGAAGGTAAAAACAAATATACCATTTTATTTCTCAAAATAACCCCAGTTAACAATGAGGGGGGAAAGGCTGCAACATATGTTTCCCAACTATCAGGTAATTTTCCATTTTTTTAATTGTTTAAGTTAATCAGCAATGAACACCGTTTTTTCTTTGGTTGAATTTCACAAGCACACTTACTAAATCAGTGAAGCAAATCAGACTTGGATGCTTGTAAATAAACCTTTTTAAAATATGAAAGCAACGTAACATTAAAGGAAGTTTTGTAAACACAAATTTGCACGTTTCATATTCAAATACTGGGTTGGCCAAAAAGTTCATTTGGGCTTTTCACTAAGAGCTTATGGAACCCAAATAAACTTTTTGGCCAATTCAGTATTTAGACATGGTTTTATTGTGAAAAGTGAAAGTCACTCAGTTGTGTGACTCTACCAATTCTCCAGGCCACAGTACTGGAGTGGGTAGCCTATCCCTTCTCCAGAGGATCTTCCCGACCCAGGAATTGAACTGGAGTTCTTTTCCACCTGAGCTACGAGGGAAGCCCACGTGGTTTTATTAATAAGGTACAATTCCATGTTCTCATCCAGGGGCAATTTACCCTCCCAGTGGACATTTGGCATCGTGTTCATTGTGCTCAGTCATGTCCAACTCTTTGTGACCCCATGGACTGTAGCCCACCAGGCTCCTCTGTCCATGGGATTCTCCAGGCAAGAGTACTAGCGTGAATTGCCATTGCCTCCTCCAGGGGATCTTCCCAACCCAGGGACAGAACTCCCGTCTCCTGCACTGGCAAGCTGATTCTTTACTACAAGTGCCACCTGGGAAGCCCACATTTCGCATTATCTGTAAATACTGGGGTCACAACTTAGGGCTCAGGGGAGCAGGTGGAGATGGCACTGGCATCTACTGTGCAGAGGCCAGAGCTGCTGCCAAACACCCTACAATGCCCAGGATGGCCTCCATGACAGAATCATCCAAAGTGCCACTGAGAAACTTGCTTTAGGTTATAGTACAAAAAAGCATTCTCTTCCACAGCTACTCTGTCCTCATGGCTTGAATAGGAACNAAAAAATTCTTAATTAATTAATTTTATTGATTGGTTGCACCAGGTCTCTGTCGCTGCGCGCGGGCTTTTTCTCTAGTTGCGGCGAGCGGGGACTGCTTTCTGTTGCGATGTGCGGGCTTCTCATTGCAATGGCTTCTCCTGTTGCAGATCTCGGGCTCTAGGCGGAAGGGGTGGGGAGTGGGGGGCTTCAGTAGTCGAGGCTCTCGGGCTCAGAAGTTTCCTTTGTATCCAGGGTTCCACATCCATGGATTCAACCAACCTCCTATTGCCTACGACTGTTGTATTTACTATTGAAAAAAATCTGCGTAGGAAAGGACCCTTGCAGTTCAAACCCATGCTTTTCAAGGGTCAGTTGTATTCCCTGCAGAGGGGACAATGATGTAAGTATCAGATTATTTCACAAGAGCAGAATTTGAGTGGGAATCTCCCCTGAAACTGGATGAAGGCTGAGGGGGCGACTTCCGGAGGGGAGGAAATGAAGCGGAGGGGAGGAAATGAGGCGGAGTTCCTGGCCATATTGATTGTAGCCCAAGCTTGACTGTGCGCAGGGATCCTTCCTAGGTTTTGGGAAGATGCTCATTCTGGTGCAGGAGGTCTGGGTAGGGCCCGAGATACTGCATAAAGAGTCAGTTTGCGATGTTCAATATTAATGATAATGAAAGAGGAAAAGAAATATTTTGTCCTTTAAAAATTCAGTCCTTTAAAGGAGGGCCAGCGACTTTTCGTCAAGACAATGTTTTTTTCAACCTCTTTCTGCTGTAATTATTTAATTGAAAGAGACATAAAAAATCACACATCAGCTGCCTTGCTGACATGAGTAAATATACCAGATTACCTATTTGCTTTCCAGACTGCCTCTACCCACCGCTCAGTTGAACCAAGGCGAGTTTTATTCTAAATTATTTTAAAGTTTGTTTTGGGACTTCCCTGGTTGTTCAGTGGTTAAGGTCTTGTGCTTCCAATGTACGGGGCGCGGGTTCAATCCCTGATCAGGGAACTAAGATCCCACATGCCTTGGAGTGCAGCCAAAACAAAGGTAATTTTGAAAAATGTGTGCTAAGAACAAAATAAAAAAAAGCCTCTTTTCTTATAGGCAAAGACTAAAGTAACTTTTAAAGTATTAAATGGAAACTAAAATAATAGGAAGACATATTGCTTAATAAAGAGTTTTTCTTGAGTACTTAACACTTACAAGCAACGTTTTTAAGTTTGGCAACAAGGAAAGAAGAATCTCTGATAGAGAGCTCTTAGGGGTGAAGACTCATGCTATTTACAGAAAAGGCTGTGCAAAATTTAGCTGGAAGACCTTAGTACAGTTCTTAATTTAAATCCTCATATAATTATTATGTGACATAAAGCAAAAGAGCAGAGCTTTTTTTTACTATCTGAAAATCCACGTTTTCATCAGTTTTTTAAAAAATATTTTATTTCTTTATTTATTTGACTGCTCCAGGTCTTAGCTGTGGGAATCCTTTTAGTTTCACCATTCGAACTTCTAGTTGCGGCATGTGGGATCTAGTTCCCTGGCCAGGGATCGAACTCGGCTCCCCCTGCACTGAGTATTAGCCACCGGATCACCAGGGAAGTTCCTCATCAGTGTTTTTAAAGAGGAAAAAATTTTATGTGCCTAAATCAATTAAACTTCGCAATATATTGATCTTGTCCAATTTTTTAATTAAAAATATCCATCATCTCGGGTAATTTGGTTCTCATTAGTTTGTGTATTCGTTTTCTATTTGCCATTGTCACAGTTTATCACAGACTTGGGGGCTTAAATGATGTACTTGTCTCCTCTTATAGTTCTGTGGGTCAGAAGTCTGACATGGTTTCACCAGACCTAAGTCAAGGTATTGGCTGCACTATGCTCCTCTCTGTAGGGCTGGGTTGGATCCCTCTCCTTGCCTTTTCCAGTTTCTACAGGCCACCCACATACCCTAGCCCCTTCCTCCTCCTCATCTTGTACCACTCCCGCCAGCTCTCCACCTCCCTCTTCCACTGTTAAAGGCCCTTGTATTTACAATGGTCTTGGGTAAATCGGGATAATCTCACTAGTTGAAGGTCAATTGATAAGCAACCTTAATTCCCCTTTGCCATAGCATATTGTCAGGTTCCAGGGATTAGGATGCAGACTTGTTTGAGGATATGCTGGGGGCAGGGGTATTATTCCTCCTACCAGATCTTTTAAGAAAAGACTGTTTTGCAATTCGAGTACTAGTGTTATTTGCATGGTATTCACATTGCTTTTCTCACTGATGAGAATCGCTAGAGCTCTTATAACACAAATTAGCCCTCCTTTAGTTGCACTTACACTGATTCCTATATTCAGTACTCCTTTTCCAATAATGGAATCTCTGTCACTTACTAGCATTAAGGATGACAAAGAGTGGCCAGTTTCCTGAGCTTTTATTGTCAGATAGATGTTATCTGGAAAGCCCTAAAAATTTTGGATAATGGTACTATTTACAATAGCCAAGACATGGAAGCAACCTACATGTCCATCGATAGAGGAATGGATAAACAAGTCGTGGCACATATACACAGTAGAATATTACTCAGCCATAAAAAAAGAACAAAATAATGCCGCTTGCAGTAACATGGATGGACCTAGAGATTATGTTAAGTGGCATACGTTGGACAGAGAAAGACAAATGCCATATTATATCACTTACATGAGAAATCTAATTTAAAAAATGATACAGATGAACTTATTTACAAAACAGAAACAGACTCACAGATCTCAAAATTAAACTTTTGGTTACCAAAGGGTGAAACATGCGGGGAAGCGATAAATTGGGAGATTGGGATTAACATGTACACACCACTATGTATAATATAGATAACTAATAAGAACCCGAACAACAACAAGGATCTGCTGTATATCACAGGGAACTCTACTCAATATTCTGTAATAATTTATATGGGGAAAGGGTCTGAAAAAAGAAGGGATATATATGTATGTAAACTGATTCACTTTGTTGTACATGAAAAACCAACACAACATTGTGAATTATCTATACTCTAATAAAAAAAGTTTTTCAGTAAATTCAATTAAGATTCAATTGAGATACCAGGAAATTCTCAGCTTTTCCATCTGCACTGTGATTGCACCCAATGGCATTTCTTGCAAGAAATGAAAAATGAAAAAAAAGAAAAATAGATTCTTTTTACAGGGGAAGTCGAGGTTCGTAACTAAAAACAGTTCTCACGACAAGCCGTTGGGGATTTGTACCAATGATGAGAAATCTGATGCGAAAGAAACTATACTGAGAAAATGAGCATGCCTTGGAAGCTTAGGTTCTTATTTCTGCTTTTTCTTCTCTATGAACATTGCAGGTGTCCCTGGCTCCATGCCAAATGCCTCCTGGGCCGGTGACCTCAGAGCTGTGAAGTGGTTTGACATGGAAGATAAACACGGAGGCTGCCACGGTGAGGCATTCTTTTCAAACTTTGAGGCCACTTTGCTTGTTGGTGTTGGCATGAAAGGAGCTGTGGAATACAAGGGTTCTCACAGACAGACCTGCTGGTTCATTTAGACAGCCTGTGAATTATTAAACAGAGTAACTAGAGGCACAGTCCTTGAAAAGTTAATGTGTGGTTTTTTTGAATAGTATTAATTAAAAAAATATTTATTTATTTTTGGCTGCACTGAGTCTTCCTTGCTGTGCGTGGGCTTTCTCTAGCTGTAGTGAGCTGGGGCTATTCTCTAGTTGCGGTGGCTTCTCTTGTTGTGGAGCACAGGCTTTGTTGCCCTGCAGCATGTGGGATCCTGGTTCCCACACCAAGGATCGAACCTGTATCCCCTGCATTGGCAGGAAGATGCTTTACCACTGGACCACCAGGGAAGTCTCAAGTTTAAGTATCTTACAGACATTCTCCATATTATGATTACCTAGGGAGATGTAGAGGTAGGCTCAAATTATAATGGTACTTTCCTCTTGCTGGTTTCTGTTCTCTTCTTCTTCCTTCCTCTTTCTGTCCCTTTTGAGGGTGCAGCAGTTAGGTGGAACAAGTGGTCAGGATGAGAAGTGATATCATCTTCTCTCCAGGGAGCCCCATCCCTCACATCAGCCTCTGCCCCCTCCACCAATGGGTTTCCAGGTGGCTTGGAGGTATTTGCTCCAGCATGATGGCAGGTGACAGCAACAAGAGAGATTGCCCCTCCAAATGGATAAGAACTAGAAGACAAGTAGCTGTGAAGAAGACTTTTTATCGGTCTTGATGTGTATTCCATTAAGACTCTTGCCTGGTACATGGTGGCTGCTGCTGCTAAGTCGCTTCAGTCCTGTCCGACTCTGTGCGACCCCATAGGTGGCAGCCCAGCAGGCTCCCCCATCCCTGGGATTCTCCAGGCAAGAACACTGGAGTGGGTTGCCATTGCCTTCTCCAATGCAGGAAAGAGAAAATTGAAAGTGAAGTTGCTCAGTCGTGCCCGACTCTTAGTGACCCCATGGACTGCAGCCTACCAGGCTCCACCGTCCCTGGGATTTTCCAGGCAAGAGTACTGGAGTAGGGCGCCATTACATGGCAGCGTGCATATTTTTGACGAGAGCGAGCCTAACAAGGTACCGTAGCCCGCAGCTTCTTTGCTTACAGTCCTGGAGGCTGGAAGTCGGAGATCAACATGCCAGTAGCTTTGGCTTTTCCTGGGGCCTCTTCCCTTGGCTTGCTTAGATCAGGGCCATCCATTAGACCTCATTTAACTCAGTTATCTCTTTAAAGGCCCTACATTTAACACAGTTACACTCTGAGGTGCTAGAGGTTGGGACTTCGACATGTAAATCTGGGGGAAATACAATGCAGTCTATAGAAGAAGGCCATAAATATATATTCAGTGAATGAATGATTAGGCGAACAGTTGAGTGAGTGAATAGGAAGGTGTGCCCTGTAAAGTTTGGCCTCACCCCCACCGCCATTCAATTTATAGCTTCACTTATTAGTCCTTTTATTCTACACCTAACATTTCAGATAATAACTAATAATATTTTCACCTAGTAGTGTGCGACTTTCTGTGACTCCATGGACTGTAGCCTGCCAGGCTCTTCTGTCCATGGAATTCTCCAGGCAAGAACACTGGAGTAGGTTGCCATTTCCTTCTCTATGAAGAAGAGAAATGGCAACATTTCAGATGAAAACTCCAAATTGCTGCTTCTTGCCAGCTCTCACCATGCTCGAGCTCCTTCCCAGGTGTGTCTCTTGAGGTCCCCCCCACCCCATTATAGAGGCCAGCATCCTTTCGTCCCTGCACAAGTCTTTCCGCAAGTATATTCATGTCTTTACCATAATTGGCCCACATTTTCCCCAGAGGACAGCTCATTGCCACCTGCCTGCCTAGCCTGCCCTCGTAGTGGGGAGAGGAGGGTATTTTGCACTTTGATTTCCTGGGTCTTCCTTAGAAAATGGACCATCTCCATCAGTGAGGGTCACAGTATTTGGGATAGGCTGTCTTCTTCACATCCTTCTATAACTCCTATCACCTGGCCTCTAGGGCCACTGCGGTCATCCTCTGATCCGCTTCTCCTCGTCTTCTCTGGCTGTAACACTTGAGGATGTCAACATCTACAGCCTGGACCCATGTGATGCGATTACTTTGCAGCCCAAGCCCTCCCTCCCTGCTCCCTACAGAAGTTCGTGTCCATTGTATATCAGCCACGTATACTCCCTGCCCTAGTAGAGACTTACCTTCAGTCTCCTTGACATCACCTGCGTCCAGGACCTGCCTCAGTAGAAAAGGTATAGACTAGTCAGATTTGCCTTTTTGTAAGGACTTTTGGGCTTCCCAGGTTGCTCAGTGATAAACAATCTTCCTGCCAATGCTGGAGACTTGAGTTCCATCCCCGGGTCAGGAAGAGCCCTTGGAGAAGGAAAAGGCAAACCCACTCCAGTATTTCTGCCTGGGAAATCCTACGGACAGAGGAGGCTGGTGGGTTAGCAACTAAACCACAACAGCAAAGGACTTTTACTGATTACATGACAGGTGGGGCCATGAAAGTAGCCTCTAGCCAGGAACTACATAGGGTTCAAAGTTTGGGTAGCCCAGCCTGCCCCCTTCAAACAAATGTCTCAGTTTTTTCTTCTTTTAACACCTGTTATGCCATTGGAAAGCCTTAAACTGTTAGCATTAAAAATATTTGTCCGCAAACCACTATACGGGGAAAAGAAAAAGGCACAGTCTGGACAGAGGAGGTAGAACTTTATATCAATCCAGCAAGTCAGTAATACCATCTGGATCTTGTCCCCTTGGCTATATTTGTTCCCAACTTGTGAGTGTAGCCACTTTCCAAGGCTTGTTAGCATTTAGAATCACAGAGTACTGTTCTAGACCTATGGTCTTGAACTTGGAGGTCCCATCTCTGATTCCAATGTCTTCATCTTCCTTCACCAACTTATATACTATATATTTTACTGTCTTTCTTCCCCAGAACAGAATAGAAGGCCCAGCAATGCTGGGGTTTTTGACCAATTTGTTCATTGCCATAACCCCCATATCTAAAATATGATGTTGTCATGTTAAATGTGTTTGCTTTTTTAAAATTGGGACTTCCAGAGATTCAGCTTTCCTGGCTCCTCCTCCTAGGGGTTCTTTACGAGGACCCCTTGTCTAGCCTGTGTACTGTGTCAGCTTTTCATGCTGTTCTCTCAAACATTTTAGATTCCCTTGGCATTTGATCCTAGGAGGCTAATTCCTACGCGTAGTCATTACTGCCGTCTGCTTTTTGCCATTTGTGGTTCCCTAGGCAGAACACTGGTGAAGAATGCTCCAGAACTGTCCTAAACTCACCCACCACCTCCCTTCAGCTGGCCCCTCTGGCTGCCCGCTTGTTCTTTTATTTACGTCATTACTGTCCTGGTACTCTTCATGGTGTACCCATTTTCAGCTTTTTGGCTCACCTTTAAACTCCTAATCTTGTGCTGAAACAGCCCCTCTACTCTCCAAAGGTGATCATTTCAACTTTAGGAAGAACTTTGAAGACATTTTGATTAAAATCACCTTATCAATTCCTTTATCAAGTCATCCCTTTCCTCCGTCTTAGAGCATTTTGGGTTTTTGGGGGTGGGGCGGCTGTATCGTGTCTTAATTGCAGAACCTTTGTTGTAGAATTCGGGATCTGGTATGTGGGATCTTAGTTCCCTGACTGGGGACCCAACTCATGTCTCCTGCATTGGGAGGTGGATTCTTAACCACTGGACCACCAGGGAAGTCCCCATCACAGGGCATTTTGGACCCTTTCTCCCATTGTTGCTTTCTGTTTCAAGAAGAAAAGTGACCCATCCTCCCAACCAAGGTCCCCACCTGGCCTCAGTTATGTGTGGGTCCACCTCAGTTATCCTGTTGCTCTCTTGCATTCTGAGTGACTGTCTCTGCTGGTTCTTTTCCTTCTCTCTGCCAAGATGTATTTTTCTGCCTCTGTCCTCAAGACCAAGCTGTCTAGGCTCTCTCTACATGATCCAGCCCCAAATCTTCTCTCCTGTTCACTTTCTTTTCTTAAGCATGGGTGTGCTGTTGTGTACCAAGTTCTTCTCACCTACCACTGGGTTATTCTTTAACATCCCCCGAACTCTGGCTTCGTTCTCCAGGGATTTTCACTGTCTTCTGTCTCTCTTCCCAGCCACACTGAGTTAATTATCAAATCCCATCGGTCCTTCTGTGCTCCATCTCTAATAGCTTTCCTTTCCCACTCATGGCAACCATTAACTTCAAACAAACTCTCTGGTTTACACGATCACTACAGTCTCTTGATTGGTTCCTAATGTACCTTGCAAAGCTCTGTGAAATTAATCTTGCTGAAATCTATTTCATCATTTGATTCTTCTATTAAATTTCTCCAACTCTTTCAAAAAAAAGGGGGGTAAAAATGGCCCAAACCTTTCATCTATTTTAAGACAGTCAACCATAGTAGCTCTGAGAGTGAGAGAGTGAAGTCACTCAGTCGTGTCCGACTCTCAGCGAACCTATGGTCTGCAGCCCACCAGGCTCCTCCATCCTTGGGATTTTCCAGGCAAGAGTACTGGAGTGGGGTGCCATTGCCTTCTCCAGTGTAGCTCTACTATATGCCAAACAAATTCTGGAAAGAGTGCAAACTTCTTAACAGCTTCCTTGTTTTGAAACTGTTCCCTAGCCAACTCTTTTTTGTGGCAGCAAATTCCCCTCTCTGCATTTTTCCACCTGATGCATTCCCATCCATCTTGAGATGCTTCCCAATTCTACCCACCTGTGAACTCTCCATTCATCCTTCTCTACACTTTTTATTCAATAACTATTAATTTAACATCTGATATTTACCAGCCACTGTTCCAAATGTGGCTTCCCCAATGGCTTGGCAGTAAAGAATCCACCTACAACTGTGGAGGCGCTGGGAGGCTTTGAGCAAATACTGAAAATGTATTTGCTCCACTCATGACGAAGGTTGGAAGCTGGAAGGAGCATCATGACAAAGGATTATGAGCGTTCACCAAGTGCCTGAGGCTGGGAACGGATAACGAAGGGTTATACGCCCGGCCTTGAGGCATTCAAGGCTTCCTTCTGACCACCTGTTTCTGAGAGCAAGGACTGTTGTTTCATGATAAGGCTCCCTTTAGAGTTTCGCCAAAGCTATGTTATGGCTTGGGCGGTGGGAACTGTATTTTATGCTTAAATGCTTTGATGTTTATCTGGAATGGCTACGTGCAAGTCTGTCTTATGCTCTATTCCCTGAAAATTATAAAACTACACAATTGGATAATAAACTTTGTCAGTCCACTAGAGGCTGTCCCTGAATGTCCTTTTCAGAGTGCGGTTCTCCGAGCCTTACAACTGGCGCCCAACGTGGGGCTCGAAGCAGCAGACTGATTTTGAACAAGGACCGCACTCCTGCAGAAACGAAGTAAGCAGAATGAGACATCAGACAAGTAAAATTCCTTTTGTTCATCTCATGCATCATTTCTTGAAACAATACGGGGTTAATCTGCCTGAAGAGCAGTTAACTAGCCATTACCAGACAGTGGTTGAATATAATCCATGGTTCCCAGAAGAAGGAACCTTAGATTTACAAATTTAGACCAGAGTAAAAAACAATATTCTAAAAGCTTATAGACAGGGGGTAAAAATTCCCCCACAGTGGTGGGTAACTTGGTCTCTTTTATGGGCCATTATGGAACAATTAGATGGCTCGAGAAGAGATTTAAACGTTAAAACTGTTCGATCTCTACATGAATGTAAATTAAAGAAAAAGATCTATCAGAGGTTTTAAATCAGAAAAATGTCATGCTAGAGCAGATTACAGACAAACGAGAGTCACAGGTGCTGAAAGCAGTTAAACAATCAACTTTATCAGAGGTCCCTGCCTGATCCGCCTTTACCTTGCTTTTCGTGAGCTCATATTAACAAGCCTCTAACACCGGCCCTTCCGCCCACTGCAACGCTGTCCGCTGCTGCTACTGCTCCCCTATTTCCTAGCATTCCTTCTCGGGACATGCCTCTTTATACGTGGGCTTTTCCGGTCCAATTTAATAATCCTCAACCTGGACATAATCAATGGCAATCACCTGATTTTGGTTTGCTCACACAATTCAAAAAGGCATGTACGTTACATGGACCTACCTCACCCTATTGTGTGGAATTTCTTAGGGGCTAGGCGGATCAGTGGCTTCATGCAGATTTTTTTACAGTTGCTAAAATGGTTATGACTCCACAACAGCTAATACAATGGCAAATGTGGGTCACGGATGAAGCCAAATTAATCTTGCAAAAACAACAAAACAAGAAAAACCCTACTAGACTAAATTTTAAAATTCTCACCGGCACCAGAGATATGGCTGAAACTGCTGCACAATTACAATTTGTGCAGCCACCCATGTTATACTGCATTAAAGAAGTAGCTATCAGAGCATGGGCTAAAATCGACAGTTCCACCTCTGATAGATCTTTTGTAAAAATATTGCAGGGACCAACTAAAGAATATGCTCAATTTATTGGTAAATTGAAGGAGACCATTGATGGCAATCTTAAAGATACATCTTTACGAGAAATCATTTTGAAACAACTGGCTTTTGATAATGCTAGTAAAGATTGTCAGGCTATTATCAGACCCATTAGGGGGCAAAGAAAAGTTATAAAATACTTAAAAGCCTGCAGGAATGTGGGAACAATTCAACATAAAGCTAAAATAGCCACTTTAGAAACCTTAAATGTTTTCCAAAAGTCTAAAGTTAAATGTTTTAACTGCGGAAAGCCAGGACACATGCGGAAGCAACATCGCTTGCCTCGACAAACAGGTCTTTCTCCTGACAAAAGAGGGGCTATTAAAACTAAGCCCCCCAGGCTCTGCCCAAGATATAAAAAGGGAAATCATTGGCTAAATGAATGCTGCTCTAGATTTGATAAACAGGTGATGCTTTACCCATTCAGATACCTCCTTCAGAAAACTAGAACAGGGGCTCTCCTCTAGCCCCATTAAACAAGGAGGCTACCAAACATAACACATGTATAGACATTCCTACTCCCCGAGATATAAAATTATTAATAGTAAATAATCCTATAAAAATCTTAACTGGATATTTTGGCCCTATACCAAAAAATACTATAGGCCTCCTATTGAAACAAAACAACACCACCATTCGAGAGATAATTATACATACTGAGATCATTGATAAAGATTACACAGGTAAAATTGCAATAATGTTACATGTGACTCACAACTTGTATTTACAAAAGGGTGACAGATTTGCTCAGCTATTGCTATTACCTTATGTGCCCCCACTTAATAAAAAAGCAGACACCAGAACAGGTGGCTTTGGGAGTACCAACATTACTACAGCCCTTTCTACTGTTATTAAAAAAAAACAATAGGCCCATGTTAAAATTAAAAATCAGAAAAAAAAACTTTTGAAAAAATGTTAGACACTGGGACGAATGTTTCCATCATAAGAACAGAAAAATGGCCTTCGGATTGGCCTGCAGTTTCAGCCTCACACCAGTTGGTGGGAATAAGAACTGCAGATGCAGCCCAAACTTATGTTAGTTCATCTTACTTACAAGCCCTGGGCCCTGATCAATTAGTCACTTACATTAAACCGTACATTGCCCCATTACCATTAGATTTGTGGGGAAGAGACTTTCTACAACAAGCTCAAGCGACTATACAATTGAATGAACCTTTTTCTTAGGGGTCACTGAGATAAAGCCAGTGAAGTTAGAATGGAAGTCTGATAAACCTATCTAGACAGCTCAGTGGCCCCTATCCAAAGAGCAACTGTCCGCTTTGCATACTTTGGTGGCTGAACTACTACAACAAAATAGAATAGAAACTACTCAATCGCCGTGAAACTCACTAGTTTTTGTCATTAAAAAAAATCAGATAAATGGAAAATGCTAACAGATTTAAGAAATATTAACACTATAATAATGATTCCTATGGGAACATTACAACCAAGACTCCCAAACCCTGCTATGGTCCCTAAGGACTGGGCTATTATGATTATTGATTTTCAAGATTGCTTTTCACTATACCTTTACATCCAGATGACAGGCAGCGCTTTGCCTTCTCAATACCTTCCATTAATAATCAATCCCCTGCTCAACCATATCAATGAAAGGTCCTGCCCCAAGGTATGCTGAACTCCCCTACGGTCTGTCAATACATTGTTGATAAAATTTTGCAGCCCATCAGACAGCAATTCCCTAAGGCATATCTCATTCATTACATAGATGACATTTTATTGGCTTCTCCCTCAAAATCTCAATTAAGTTTATTAGGTAATAAGATCATAACTAATTTAACTAATCATGGGCTGCTAATAGCAAAAGATAAATTACAACACCATTCCCTTTTTAAATATCTTAGATATCTTATGGACCGCTCCACTGTAAAGCCACAGAAACTTTCCATTAAAAGAGATAATTTACAAACACTTAATGATTTCCAAAAACTTATCGGATATATTAATTGGCTATGACCTACCTTAAAAATTCCCACATATGCTTTACAAAACTTATTCAAATTATTAAAAAGTCCCTCTGATTTAAATAGTCCCCAACAACTTACCCCTGATACTAAAAAAAAATTACAATTGATAAAACAAAAAATTCAACAAACATTTTGATTACAATTGTTTTACAATTGTTTTAGTTACAATGTTTGATTACAACAAACATATTAATTACAATTCCCCTTTTCAAATATATGTCTTTGGTACTAAGATATCTCCTACTGCCATTATAGTACAAGATAATCACCCTATTAAATGGGTATATCTCCATTCCAAACAGACTAAACGCATTGTTTCCTATATAAACTTAATAGGGAAAATCATTTTTCTTGCATGCTCTCGCTTGTGCGCTAAAGCTGGATATGACCCTACTCAGATTTACCTACCTTTGACAAAAACAATAAATGATAATATTCTCCAGGTGTCCACTACCATTCGGATAGCCCTTGCTGATTATTCAAGAAATTGTTGGCCAACTCACTTACAAAAAAATTATGGAATTTCTTACAAAATACTTCCTTTGTCATCAACAATATTGTTTCTAAACACCTTCTCATAAATGCACCTAACTATTTCATAGATAAAAATAAGGCAAGATAGGCAGCCATAATAGGTCCCAACCTGCAAAAAAAAAAAAAACTAAAAGTCCTTATCAATCCATTCAAAAAACAAAATTATTCACATTATATTGTTTACTTACTCTAATAAAAACCCCATTAAATGTTTTAACTGATTCTCACTATGTGACACATCTTTTCCCATCCTTTGTAACAGCTCATTTTATAGCCAATAAAAATGATCTTATACATTTGTTCTTATTGATTCAACAAGAAATAAAAGCTAGACTCCATCCCTTCTTCATTACTCACATTCATGTTCTTTCCCATTTACCAGGACCCCTCAATTTAGACAGTAATTTGGCTGATTGCCTCATTGCCCCTATATTTTCTTTCCCCAAACAAAAACATCAGCTCTTCCATACTAACGATAATAGACTACATGTTCAATATAAGATACCATTACAAACGGCTAAAAATATTGTTCGGGACTATGCCACATGTGCCCCCTTTCATTTGACCACTAGTCCCCAAGGGACTAATCCTAGAGGCTTACAAGCAAATGAATTATGGCAAGCTGATTTTACACATTACAAACTGCCCCCCTTTAAATTGTTATTTGTAATCATAGATACCTTTTCCTGCTTCATTTGGGCAGTTCCTTCCACCGCCAAGACTACTAAAGCTGCCGTCACAGCTCTTCTGCAATGTTGTTCAATGATGGAGATCCCTGCCTCCATCAAAGCAAACAATGGTCCTGCTTTTACAGCCAATGCTTTTCGTAATTTCATACATCAATGGGATATTTGCCATCTTACTGGCATCCCATACAACCCTCTAAGTCAAACCATCATTAAACGGGCCCACTGTACACTCAAGCTCATTCTTAATAAACAAAACAAGAAGAATAAACTAAGGGACCCCTATGGACCTAAAGCCATCTTGTCTATAGCCTTTTTAACAATCAATTATTTTAATTTGCCTCTACACAGTCAGGAGACACAGGGTTATATGTCTTAATCAGTGGGGGCCAAAAACAGTTAAGTTCCTGGGCAAGAGATATTATCTTGTCATTTTAGATAATAGAACCGAACAGTGGGTCCCACTCAAAAGAGTCAAAAGACGGACAGACCTTATTCCACAGCCCCAGACCGGTCACAGCACTAAAACAGAAATTGCAACAGATGCCTTCTGAGCCTCCTTATGACAACATATCTTGGGGAAAAAAAATCATCTGTGCCAGGGATGGACTGGTCCACCTGTAGAAAAAGGTTTAAAAAAGGTCTCTGTTCACACCAACATGACTTTTGTTGATTGGGGGCCTCGTGGATTCTTTGTGAATTGCTCAAAATCACAAAAAAATAATAACACCTGCCAATGATATAATGTTTCAGCACCACATTTTAACAGAACACAAACAGGACTCTGGCATCAACGCGATGAACTTTTGAACTGGTACAACGGAGGTCTTTCACCTCCCAGACCCCAGATAATCAGTCCCGTCCTAGGGCCTAAACACTGGCATCTTTGAAAAATTCCTGCTTGCTTGTCTCGGTTTAGTGTCTCATATGCTTATGCACATGTTTCCATTCCACAGAATTATACTACTGAGTATAATTATACTGGTTATGTTCATGCATATGTAAATGCGCCCTATCTTTTTGCTATTGGACAGTTTAGGAGTAATGGCTCAATTCTGTCCTGTACTGAGTGTCGTTTGTATACTTATTTAAATCATAGTGTGCCAATTAATGTTACTAAAGACAATGTTTTTTTGTGGGTTCCAGTTAAGATTTCTGAACCTTGGTCAGATTCCATGTTGTTGTCTTTTGTTCTGAAAAAAATCCCTAAAAAAAAAGGCAAACGTCTTATTGGCTGGATTATAGCTACCATAATGGGTATTATTTCAATTGTAACTGTTGGTACAGTTTCTGGAATGACATTATATAATTCTATTCAAATCATGATTTCATTACTGCTTAAAAAAAGATTCTCATCATCTCTGGGCCGGGCAAGCTCAGATAGATCAACAAATACAAATCACATCTACTTTCAACAACATTCCCCCTGTGTTATATAACACTGACTTCTATAATACACTATCCGCTAGTACCTTTCTAAATCCAAAAAATTGGGTACCCCATATGATGGCTTCTTACGCGCTGATCTGTTTATTGTTTGTTATTGTTCTTCTAAGATTCCAAATGTTATGTGCTCGAGCCACCACCACCCAAAAAGCAGGAGTAGCCGTGGCTGCAGCAGTCCTTGCTCTTAAAAAAAAGGGAAGAAATGTGGAGGCGCTGGAAGGCTTTGAGCAAATACTGAAAATGTATTTGCTCCACTCATGACGAAGGTTGGAAGCTGGAAGGAGCATCATAACAAAGGATTATGAGTGTTCACCAAGTGCCTGAGGCTGGGAACGGATAACGAAGGGTTATACGCCCAGCCTTGAGGCGTTCAAGGCTTCCTTCTGACCACCTGTTTCTGAGAGCAAGGACTGTTGTTTTATGACTCCCTTTAGAGTTTCGCCAAAGCTATGTTATGGCTTGGGCGGTGGGAACTGTATTTTATGCTTAAATGCTTTGATGTTTATCTGGAATGGCTACGTGCAAGTCTGTCTTATGCTCTATTCCCTGAAAATTATAAAACTACACAATTGGATAATAAACTTTGTCAGTCCACTAGAGGCTGTCCCTGAATGTCCTTTTCAGAGTGCGGTTCTCCGAGCCTTACATACAACTCCGGAGACGTGGGTTTGATCCCTGGGTTGGGAAGATCCCATGGAAAAGGAAATGGCAATCCATTCCAGTATTCTTGCCTGGAAAATCCCATGGACAGAGGAGCCTGGCGGGCTACAGTCCATGAGGTCGCAAAAAGTCGGACTCAGCTGAGCACACACACTTGTTGTAGATGTAGGGGACATAGAAGTAAACACAGTGGTCTCAAATTTCAACTCTTGAGCTTATATTCTAGCCTGGGGAGAAAGACAACAAAGAAATGTGTGTTGGTAATGAGTACCGAAAGGAAAATGAATCGGGGAAGCAGGAAAGGAGGTCAGAAACGGCCTCACTGAAAGGATGGCCTTGAAGTAGAGCCCTGAGTAGTGCCAGAGGGAGCCGTGAGGATGTCTGGAGGAAAGGCGTGGTCCAGGGGCGGAAGGGCAAACTGGGATGCTTGGTTTGCTCAGGACCAGCAAGAGGGCTGGTGTGACTGATGTGAAGGTTATTAAGGTTATAACTGAATGAGTGGTGAGAGGTGAGTCCGGGTGATGAGGGCCAGACTCTGAGGAGTCTTGAACGCCACTGCTAGGATTTTGGCTTTTTCTCCAAATGAGACAAGAAGCCATCAGAGGGTTTTAAGCAACAGACACATCTTCTGCTTACGTTTAAAACAGCCGCTCTGGCTGCTGTGCTGAGAATATGCTAACAGGCAAAAACGGAGTTGATGAGCCTATCTGCAGGGAAGAAATGGAGACGCAGACACAGAAACTGGACTTGTGGACACTGGAGGGGAAGGAGAGAGTGGGACGAACGGAGAGCATAGCTGGCTCTGTGATAACCTGGAGAGGTGAGGCGGGGGCGGGCTCAAGAGGCAGGTGACACTTGAACAATTATGGCTGATTTGCCTTGTCGTGTGGCAGAAACCAACACAACATTGTAAAGCAGCTTTCCCCCAATTAAAATTAAATTTAAAAAAAAAAAAATGGAGGCACTGGGAACTAGTCAGACAGGAAAATGGGGCAGCTTGCCTACGATGGAGGTATCAGAGGGGGTGAAAAGTGGTCAAATCGCATTAATATTTTGAAGGTTGAGCTGACAATGTTGCCGCCAGATTGGACGTGGGGTGTGGAAGGAAGGGGGAGAAGGGCCGAGTGTATTGAAGAGTAGGCTTGCCCTGAATTAAGACAGAGAAGACTTGGAGAGGATTAAGGAGTTTGTAGGTGACACACGGGTGAGGTTTATTCCCCATCCAAGAGGAGAGACCACCTTCCCTGGTGGTCCAGTGGTTGGGACTCCAAGCTTTCCATGGAGGAGACTCAAGGTTGATCCATGCTTGGGGAACTGAGATCCCACATGCTTTGCAGCAAGGCCAAACGTTCTTAATTAAAAAAAACAAAACAAAACAAAACACAAAAAACCTCATACATAATAGAGGAGAGATAAAGTAGGCACTTGGATAGCCCAGGGAAGAGACCCAACCAACTCAGCCCACAAAGACCCCTCCCATCTGTCTACATCTAGGACGTCTCATCCGTGAAACCCAAAGTTCATAATGCATGAATTGCCTTGTGATGCCTAGTGTGTTATTCCTTTGGACTACTTTCATTTTCTGTAAGTGCATATTGTATCTTTGTCTCCTCATAGGAAGTTTAACTTCTTTGTGGGCTGGGCCAACGCAGTCCTCCTTCATCAGCATCTCCTAGCGCTTGGCACAGTCCCAGCCCCGCAGCAGTCAGTTGGACACCCTACTGTTCTGCAAGCTCACCCGCACTGACGCGAAAACAAGCCTGTTCTGACTGTTTCTTGTTCTCTCCTATTACAGGCCACTATGTCCATGACATTTGTATCTATGGCAACGGAGACTTAAAGTGGTTGATTAATTCGTCAAGCCTCTTTGCAAACAAGTTTGAGCTCACTTCGTACCCCCTCACTGTGGAATGCCTGGAACTGAGGCTTCGAGAAAGAACCCTGAATCAGAGTGAAATTGCAATACAGCCCAGCTGGTATTTCTGATCTACAGCCACTCAACGTCTAAAGGGAAATCACCTCTGGGAAGGAGAGCCTTTTTTTGGGAGAAAAACTTTGCCTGGGTTACATGAACAGTCTCAGGGCCAAGGTTATAGCTTCAGGACCTGACTACATAGTTACACGTCAAAATGTCTTTCAGACACTGTGAAATGTGCTGTCAGGTGCTTGCACGCTGACACTGGTCCTTAGGCCACCCTGGCAGTTTCTTGAGGTTCACCGCTCTTTCAGGCTCATGTCCTGATCTGTGATAAACTGAACTGTTTTCAGATCTTTGCCTCATACCCTCATCATATATAAATGTTCTCATGAAAAGGAGCATGGTAGATAATACTATTCAGGGAAATAAGAATCAAGTTGCTTTGAAGAAGGAATCTTTTATCACAGATCTGTAGCCTCACGTGGTGGACGCCCCCTGCTCTTTGCTCAGCTACGTGTTGGCATAGAAACTACTTTCAGGTAACTCTCCAGTCTCCTTTAGAACTTGAGCTGCTAGAACTGAGAACTTGGTCTTGTTCCTGGGTTTCAACAGTAGCATTTTCAAGTTTCCTGTGCCTACAGTTGGTTTTTTTGTTTTATTTTTTTTTTTTACATTCTTTACATTCTGTATAGAATGTAAAGTTATTCGCAGGAGACCAAATTTAAGACAGCCGTCACTGCCTGCTACTTCAGTAAAAGATCCTCAGGTAGTTTGCTTCTTGTATATTTGTCAGATGTCCTCTGACCCCTCGTCCACCATTTTTCATTGAGAACATGGAAGAGTTCTTGACGAATGAAGATATTTCAAGAGGGGAAGTGCTATTGCATGGGTGTAGCCTCCAGCCTTGACTGTTTCAGGTAAATCACTTCCCTTTTTCGCCTGCACCCCCACCAAAGTGGGGCTTCCCCCGTGGCTCAGTGGTAAAGAATCTGCCTGTGAGGCAGCAGACACAAGAGATCCGGCTTCAATCCCTGGCTCAGGAAGACCCCGCAGAGAAGGAAATGGCTACCCACTTCAGTATTCTTGCCTGGGAAACCCCATGGACAGAGAAGCCTGGTGGGCTACCGTCCATGGGGTCACAAAGCGTCGAACACGACTGAGCATGCGCACACGACCAAAGTGATCTCACCTGCAAAACGGAGACCAGATTCTATCCCGTGCGCCTTTAAGGAGTCCACAGTGTTCTCTGGGTAACTCTGCAGTGCCTGTGAGGTCTTAGGAGTGCTTGGATTTTTAAAAGCTTTCAATTATAGGAGAGCCTCTTTGTCACTTATCCTTTATCCCACTCATCCATCCAATCCATCAGTAAGTATTTCTTGGGTGTCTACAATACACCAAACACGTGCAGAGACAAGAAGTGAGAGGCTTTTTCACTCTGAAAATCTTGGCAATAATGCCGGCATTGGAAAGAGAATCTGTAGAACTCCAGAGAGTCTCACAGAGTGTATTATTCCCCCTGGCTCCGGCCACCTCACGAGGCATGTGGAACCCCCCTGACCGGGGATCAAACCCACGGCCCCTGCAGTGGGAGCGTGAACTCCTAACCACTAGACCACCAGGGAGTGGCTGCAGTGGTGGGCTTACGGGTTGTCATATCAGGCCCCAGACATCACCAATTTCAAAGTGAGGTCTAAATCAGAGAATATTCCCAAGAGAGAAGGGAGGGAGGAGACAGAGGCCACAGCTGATTGTTTTCTAGGCATCCTGCTTTCTCTTTTACATCTCAGGGCATTCAGATCTCACAATGCTCTTGCAGACTCGCACAATTACCCCCATCTTGCAGATGAATTGACTGAGGCTTAGCGAGGTTGTTAGTAGCATGAGGAAACAAGTTCTCTGAGAATCAGGCTTCTCTTACTGGTCTCTTTAGTTCATTTCCTAAGGTGAAGCATCTCGAGAAGGTGAAGTGAAGCCATATTTAGCATCCCACAATGGTTTCAGTGTTCACATTGAGAAAACGTCCTGTCACGTCAGAAAAATGTGAAGTCTCCTTTTGTACTCCATCCAGTTCCTTGATATTTATTTATTCTAATGAAAACCAGCAGCTACAACTAAGGATACATTTAATCCACGCAATATTACTTTTTCTGCAGTTGTGCCTGTTGAATGTTAATCATATTTAAGGAAGCCCTTAATCATATTTAATGACCTTGAATTTAATGACTTAATGATTTTGAAGTAAAATCTGTCCTTTTCCCTGTTGCCGAGAGAGACGGAAGTGCACTGGGTGATGAAAAGTCAAGGGGTAGGGAACACACCCAGAGCTAAAGACAGAATTTAAAATCACCTTTTTTGTTTTAAACTTACATCACACCACTTGAGAAGAGGAGCGCTTTACACTGGATCCTTCTCTTGCAGAAGAAGAAATCTTTTGGAATAGAAGATGTTTACATGTCTGTTGTTGATCATTTCTTCTGTGTTTCAAATACTTTAATGTTGGGGTTTACTGTTTGAACTAGTGGGTTTCTGCGGGCCCATGGAGATGCCCTGAAAATTTTGTTTTCGATGATGTTCCATGTTGTTTTCTTGGAAATAAATTAATATATTGTTTTCCACACTGGGGACTGTTGTATGGCTTTATTTGATCGGTATTTCTTAACAAGCCCATCCTCGCAGCATTGTCTTTCTTAGAAAGTTCTGTTTGGCTGCATCGGGTCTTAGTTGCAGCAGGTGAGACCTTTTGCTGTGGCCCATGGGCTCAGCCGCACCAGGGCCCCTGGGATCTTAGTTCCTCAGCCAGGGATCGAACCCGCAGCCCCTGCACTACAAGGTGGATTCCTAAGCACTGAACCACCAGGGATGTCCCCCTCCTAGCATTTTCTAAAAATACACAAATAAATATTCATGCAAACATATACCTGTCTAAAAATGCCCATCCCACTGAAAAATATGAAGCTTTCCCTGTGTGGAGTATTGGAGAGCATAACTGGGAATGATAGAGAAAATGGAAGGTCTGTTTCATTTCAATCAGGATTTTAAATTCAAAATCTGAGGCAGGAAGAAGTTATCTCCTATATGTGCCTCCTTTATTTTTTAAAAATCAAGGTACAATTTAGGAAAAAGACATGTTGATATTATCATAATTATTCAGCTGTCAAATGCCAGAGTTCTTTTGAGCAGTCTTTCAGTGCTAAGTTTGGGTAAATGAATATTTCCTCTACTAGACACATGGAAAATGATGGAAATACTAAGGAAAATAACTCGTCTAAACAATATCCGTTACACCATTTTTTAATGCATAATATTTAAAAAAAAAAACTAAAGTGAAAAATATTTCAAACTACAAAAACAAAAATATGTGCTGTGTATCATAGGAAATATATAAATCAACTATAAAAATAAATATATAAACATATTTTCTAAATAAATATTTCCTAAATATAGAAAATACATAAACCCCAAAATAAATAACAATATTTTCTAAAAATGGAAAATACACAAATCAACTCCAATATTTTGCCCACCTGATGTGAAGAGCCAACTCATTGGAAAAGACCCTAATGCTGGGAAAGACTGAGGGCAGGAGGAGAAGGGGTGAAGGGGGATGAGATGGTTGGATGGGGTCAGCGACAGTGGACATGAGTTTGAGCAAACTCTGGGAAATAGTGAAGGACAGGGAGGCCTGGCGTGCTGCAGTCCACGGAGTCGCAAAGAGTCGGACATGAGTGAGCGGCTGAACAACAACAAATCAACTATACTTCAATAAAAAATTTAAACATGATTTAAATCAAGTTAATGAGTAAAAAAAGAATACAGAAGGATATAGGATAAAAAGTGAGCTCCTTTCTCCAGAAGTGATCACTGTTTGGTGTCCGTGTCCTTTCAGTATGGTAATATANTGGGCTTCCATGGTGGCTGTCGGGAAGATTAACTGGGGTGAGTCCTGCTGGGAGCCCAGGAAGTCTGACCTACATCTTGGAAAGGATCCTGGGACTGGAGGAGACAGGGGGCTGAATGGTCTAAAAGGGGCTTCCCAGGGGGCGCTAGTGGTAAAGAATCCGCCCGCCAATGCAGGAGATGCCAGAGACAGGCTCGATCTCTGGATCGGGGAGATCCCCTGGAGAAGGAAATAACCTACTCCAGTATTCTTGCCTGGAGAATCCCAGGGACAGGAGCCTGGTGGGCTGCAGTTCATGGGGTCACAGAGAGTTGGACACAACTTGAAGTGTGCACACAGACATAGACACACACCAGGTTCTTCCAAAAAGGACCAAAAGTCAAAAACCAACAGCCAGCATCGTGTCAAACCGTAAAAGTGAGTCTTAAGCATGTGATTAGAAGTTGAGGCTATTAGGTGAATCACTGAAAAAGGGAGTCAAAGTGAAAGTGAATTATTTATGAGTTTCAGGCTATTTATTCCCATTAAAGTGAATTCTCAGTGAACTTCAAGGCATCAACTGTATTGAAGGCAAAATGGAAGGTTTCTGATTACTTTCCAAAACGTTTTATTTTAAAAAACTTAATAGACTTCAAAGAAAAGTTGCCAAAATGGTATGGAGAATTCATGTAGACCTTTCACTCAACGTCTTACAAAATCAAAGTTCAGTGATCAAAGCCAGCTTTGTTTGGTTTTTAATTCTGTGCTGGCTGTGTGTTGAGAGCTGGAGCCAGGTGACTTTTACCTTTGTACCGGACAGACCAGATGGGTAAGGCGAGTCCCAGTAACATGGAGTGCCTTCACGTTAAACCAAATGACGGAAACGGACTGGATGGGTCTCAAATACCATTTCCTAATGAAGATTGTACTATGGAAAGGAAACATCTGGACTTCCTGGTGGTCCAGGGGTTAAGAATCCACCTGCCAGTGCAGGGGACACGGCTTCGATCCCTGGCCCAGGAAGATCCCACATGCTGAAAGGCGCCTTCTGAAGCCCTTGTGCCTGCAGCCTGTGCTCTGCAACGAGAAAGTAGCCCCACTGGCCAGTACTAGAGAAAGCCCAAGTGCAACGCAGACCCAGCGCCGCCGTAAATAATGTTTTAATTTAATTAAAAAATAGCAAAGGACAAGTCCGTATATTCTTTATCTAGAGTATGGGAATGGGATAAAAGGATGGGGAACAGAGCAAATCCACAGCCAGAGCGCCAAGAGGCCAGTGGGGAAAGCAGCAGGTAGAAGAGTAAACCATGTCCTTGAAACTCGATTCATTTCCTTAGGCTCTGACTGAGGAACGGGTCGGGAAGAGCGAGGAGGGAAAGCACTGATGACTGCCAGGGCCACAGATTGAAACTCTGGTTCTTGATGCGCTATCTCTGAGCGGGGGAGGCATGATAACCCCACGATTCGCATTCCACAGAGGCTTTCACAAAGGACCCAGCAGGAAGTGTCTGAATTCGGCTTTCCACCTGCATGGCTGGCTGTGTATCAGATGACCCAATGGAAGAATGATGGTTTAAAAAGTAAAAGCAGTCGTTAACAGATTCTTTGGGGATAATGGCTACAAAAGGCAACACAGTGACTTAAAATACAGGACAGGCTGGTAGGGAAAAAATTTGAATGCCTGGTAAACTTACTGATGCTAAAGTCATTACCACATATGGAAACTCCATAGGAGTCAAGAAATTGTTCCAAGGGATGGGGGTCATCTAGGCAAATGCCGTTTAAAAAGTTTCCACCAATATAACATGGGGGTAAAGAAATACTGCTGTGTTTATGTAGGATTTTTTTGAGCTGGAAGCTTCCACTCATTCCTTCATATATATATATATATATGTATGTATGTATGTATGTATATGTGTATATTTAACTTTATTTATTTTTGACTGTGCTGGGTCTTCCTTGCTGCATGGGCTTTTCTCTAGTTTCAGGGAGTGAGTGGGTTTCTCATTGCGGTGGCTTCTCTTGTTTTGGAACACAGGCTCCAGGGCACTCAAGCTTCAGTAGTTGCGGCTCCCAGGCTCTAGAGTGTAAGCTCAACGGTAGGGGCACACAGGCTTAGGTGGTCTGCAGTAGATGGGATCTTCCCGGACCAGGGATTGAACCAATGTCTCTGCATTGGCAGGCGGGTTCTTTACCACTGAGCTACCAAGGAAGCCCCCTGTACTTTTTTTTTTTTTTAACTTTTTTTTTGTGGCTGCACCACGAGGCTTGTAGGATCTTAGTTCCCCAACCAGGGACTGAACCCAGGCCCTAGCGGCGAAAGCACGGAGTCCTAACTACTGGACTGTCCAGGAATTCCCTAGACACCTTTTTAAAATCACATTTTCCTTTTATTTATATGTAAGATAGAGAAGGAAATGGCAACCCACTCCAGTGTTCTTGCCTGGAGAATCCCAGGGACAGAGGAGCCTGGTGGGCTGCCGTCTATGGGGTCACACAGAGTCAGACACAACTGAAGCGACTAAGCAGCTGCAGCAGCATGACGGATGTAAGTGGAACAAAATGGCTATTTCTTGACAATAAATATGCAGGAAAACATGATTTGTGGTCACTTTTCTAACAACAAATATTTACTCTTGAAATTCAATTTTTTTTTTTTGCCATGCTGATTTGTTTGTGTCTTTTTCACTCCATTGTCAAATCAGTGTAATCTTTTTGTGTGCTTAGTCATATTCGACTCTTTGTGACCCCATGGACTGTCACCAGGCTCCTCCATGCATGGGATTCTCCTGGCTGACGTGTAAAACAGGATCAACTCTAGGGGCTGGGTGCCCCTGCTGGTCTCCCCGGAGATCAATCTGGGGTTCCAGTCAGCAGACAGTCCAAGATGTCAGGTGAGTGAGGCTGTGGGTTGGCTGTTTACCGGGGCGCCTCAGTCCCCCTCCACACGACCTCTAATCTTTAGGTTTGACTGGGTTTCTTGGCATGATGGTGGAAGTGTTTTGCAAGAGTAAAACCGCAGTGAAAGCGCTGATCAACCCATGCATTGAAGTTGCACAATGGTGTCACTGGGGGTCACATGCTCTGTCTCAGAAGGCTGATCAAGCACACTTTTTCCACGCTGAGGACTCAACTGTGGCAAGTGATCTCCACTGTCTTCTATCACCTAGTGCTCTCGTAAGAGCCTGAGGGTCTGGCGATGGAGATCAAACATCTAGTTCTAATCTACATTTTTCTACACCAGATGCAGGCAAGAAGGCTTGCACTGTTTGTGAACAGAAAGTGAAAGTAAAGTCAATCGTGTCGGACTCTTTTCGACCCTATGGACTGTAGCCTACCAGGCTCCTCCATCCATGGGATTTTCCAGGCAAGAGTACTGGAGTGGGTTGCCATTTCCTTCTCCAGGAGATCTTCCCAACCCAGGGATTGAACCCAGGTCTCCCAAATTGTAGGCACTTAACCATCTGAGCCACCAGGGACGTGGCCGTTTGTGAACAGAAGAAAGCAGCAAATCATTCAATATATCAGAGTAGCTAATGCCACCATCAGTTTAGGTCAGGCCCATGTCATATTAAATCTATTGCCTTTTTTTTTCATATAGTTTTATAGTTGATTTACAATGTCGTTTTATAGTTGATTTACAATTGAAATATAGTTGATTTACAGTGTTGTCTTAGGACACCTATTTTCAGGCGCCTTACAGTGCAGCCTGGTCTAACTTGGTCTTCTGTGGCCTCTCTTCTTTGTTGTTACTGTTTAGTTGCTAACTCTTGTCTGACTCTTTTGTGACCCCCATGGACTATAGCCCGCCAGGCTGCTCTGTCCACGGTATTCTCCAGGGAAGAATACTGGAGCGGGTTGCCATTTCCTTCTCCAGGGCATCATCCTGACCCAGGGATGGAACTTGAGTCTCCTGCACTGGCAGGTGGATTCTTTCCCAGAGTCACCCAGGAAGCTGGATGTGACCTCTGCTGGCACCCACATAACACAACACACTTCCAGAAATGAACGTGCTGGTAAAGTTTATTTACATTACAGTCTCTCAAGAATCTGTATTTATATACACAATCCAGTGCCTTCCTGGGAGAGCTTTTTTTAAACAAAAACAAAACAAGACACAATGAATATGATAGTTGGGGAGCTTAATGAGCATCTTGCTCTTGGGGGTTCTTGTCTGGGATTTCTGAGTGCACCGTATCGAGAGGCTGCCAGTGGCAATTCATGAGAGACTGGTAGAGCTCTTCACTTTTCACCATAAACTCTTTGTTGAGTTCCTCAATATTCAAGTGGAGATTTGGATCTGCAGAAGCCAATAATACATACAGAAGAAAGAGTTTTACAGGACACATATTAGAAATGGCTTAAAACTAGAGCTTTTAAAAAACATTAGCAGGAAATAGTGCAGATATTTAATTTATGAATTGCATGTTTCCTTTCGATAAGACTTTAAAAACAGAAACTGAAGCTACAAGAGCAGTGCTACTGGATTCCATGAGTAGATGGTGGGAGAAATGGAGAAAATGGACAGAATTAAGAGATAATTTGGAGACAGATGGACAGTACTCAGAAATGCATTCAACTTGGAGAAGAGAAAGGAAGGGTGGGGGGCAAGTCTTGAGTTTCCAGCTTGAGGACCTGGGTGGATATGACCCCAAGGACTGAGCCAGGACCAGATCCCTAAGACAGGGCTCTGACAAACATGCTGCTTTATCTGTTAACAGACTGATAGAAACAAAGAAATGGTTTATAACAATTAATTCAGAAACCGAGGGAGGGAGACCTACATTGGAACTTTCTGGTTGGATCTCTCCGTTTATAGCCAGCTCAGTGAATGAGGGACCTGGAAAAAGGGTTAGTTTTGTTTTCAACTAAACACAAGGCTTCTGTTACCTTCTAGTGAATCTTCATCTTGGTTTTCAGCTAGAGATGCGGTTTCCTACAATGAAAATCAGTATGTTTAAAAAATTTTTTTTTACTTACAGGGTTGCTATTGACACACTTTCCTGGAAGAATTTAGCTCTCAAAAATAATATCTACAACACTAAAATACCTTTTGATCAAATTTTATTTTGAATTTTGATTAAAACAGCCTTTAAATGACAAAATACTACAATCATGCAACGGGTGAGCTGAGCCCATAGAAGAAAACTCATAGGGAGGAGCCCTGGTCACAGGCGCCTGCCTTCTCTGAAGTTTCAGGGATCTAAGTGGCCCCCTGGGGCCTGGGGGGGGAGGAACCAGATGGCAGGGACCCTGGCATCAGACTCCACAATCCCTGCACCCCCACCCACACCTGGAGCTCTGCCCTTCCTTCTGGGTGACAATCTGCACAGTCTCCACGGGCACAGAGCCCTCGTGGCCTTCCAATCCCATCCCAGCCCCGTGGCTCAGCTAAGGACCAGACGGTACCTGCTGAGGAAACGCAGAGGCTACAGAGAAGCAAACCAATCCATCATCTTCTCAGGTAAGGAAGGACGTAAATTCCAGAAGCACCCCCCAAACAGATCTTGGTTAGTTACTCCAGACTCCATGGGTTCTCTGGGGGGCAGCGTAAGTTATCACCATTCCTCTCTACTGGCACCGGTGGCTCAGCAGTACAGAATCTGCTCACTATGCGGGACACCTGGGTTCGATCCCTGGGTCGGGAAGATCCCCTGGAGGCAGGAATGACTACCACTCCAGTATTCTTGCCCGGAGAATCCCATGGACAGCGGAGCCTGCCGGGCTACAGTCCATGAGGTCCAGAGAGTCGGACATGACTGAGTGACTAAGCACAGCACACACACATATTAGGGTGCAGAGTCCAAGGCTGAGGGAAATTCGAGGGGATTTCTCCAGGGCATGGAGAAAGGAAAGAGACGTCCCCATACCGGACACGCGCCCAACGCACTATCTATGCCAGGGATAGATACCTTGGGCAGAAGCGAAGTCCCAGCGGGGTGTCCGGAGGTCTCATATGCAGAATAAAGGTTGGGTCCACTTCCACCTGCCCGGCGGCCAGAGCTGTAGCCAGGAGGGTAACCGCCCTGCTGTTGCTCGTACCGGCTGCTGTACCGGATGCCGAAGGGGTGAGGCTGGCAGGACAGGAAGTCTGGCTTCACTCTAAGAGCAGCAGGGAGAAGAGGGGTAGGACATCAACAGCCAAGGCAGAATCGCTCAAAGCCCCGGGACTCGATGCTTCTTTCTCCAAGTAAGGAGGGTGTCCGCTTTCACTAAGAACACCTATTTTCAAAGCGGTAGTTTGTCAATTGCCAAACTGTGTTACGAAACAGAACACTATCAGCCTTTTCATTCAGAACAGGAAAAATCGGCGCACCTTTGCCAATACCAGTAATAAGTATCCTGTTGAGCTGAGCCCAAAACTACAAAACTCTCCTGTCCAGCCATTTATTCAGACCGTTGACAAAATGACTGGGAATCCACAGTTTTAACTCCCGCATCAAAGATCCCAGCCCCTGGTCTAAACCCTCTCAAGCCCACAAACAGCACTTCCAGCTGCCTCAGAAATACCTGCAGTGATCATTCCTGCCAGGTAATTAATTCCTTAACTTTCAGGTGGGTTAAGGAGTTGGTGTGGACGGGCAGGAGTGTATTGGAGTCACCTGGAGGAGCCCCTGCAAACTGTGGGGTGGGCTTTGAACTGCCCGCCTCCTCCCCCAACTGTCAGACCCCGGGAAACCGTCAGAAAGGGGAGGTTGGGAGGGTGGGGCAGAAAGGGAGTGTGTGGTGGGCAACTGCGAAGCACACAGAAGTCTCCAGCCCCCCCACAAGAGTGTGTAAGGGAGCCACTTTTAATCGTTAAAAGCTTAAGACAAAGACAAAGAAAAGCTGCATTGGCAGGTGGGTTCTTTACCACTAGGGCCACCTGGGAAGCCCCATTCAAATGTTTAATGTAGTTTCTATTTACCTGTAATGTGAAAAATAATCATCATGATGAATTCTAGTCATTCAACCATTCACCCATCATTTACTGAGCCCCTCCTATACACAACGCAGGTGCCTGGCATCAGTGCCACAGTGGAACTTATACTCTAGTAATTTAATTTCCCTGTGTTCAAGGGAGATGTTATTGATTAGCAGCTGTGCACACACAGTTAGAGGCCACCCAATATCCAGTTTCCTTTTCTTCCTTAATAATAGAACCTAGATTTTATTTGGAAGTAGCAATGTGCCTTGTGGCCAGGTGGCCAAAGTCGAGCTGCTGCTGCTGCTGCTGCTAAGTCACTTCAGTCGTGTCCAACTCTGTGCGACCCCATAGACAGCAGCCCACCAGGGTTCCCCATCCCTGGGATTCTCCAGGCAAGAACACTGGAGTGGGTTGCCATTTCCTTCTCCAATGCATGAAAGTGAAAAGTGAAAGTGAAGTCGCTCAGTTATGCCCGACTCTAGCAGCCCCATGGACTGCAGCCTACCAGGCTCCTCCATCCGTGGGATTTTCCAAGCAAAAGTACTGGAGTGGGGCGCCAATAAGATGTAAATAGTCACTTAGCAGCAGCAGCAGCAGCACCATCACAAGGGGGTTGAGGAAAGCTTCGTGGGCAGAGGGAGTCTGCTTAGCTGGAAGGTGTTTTTTGCTGTAGTTTTCTGCCCTTCTCACAGGTCGAGAGCTGAGGTTACAGATGTGATGGATGAAACCAAGAGAACTCTGCATCTCTCTTGGCCTATGAGGTGCTATCAAAGGGGAAGTCACACAACCAAACACAGGATCTTAAAGAGCAAACAGGTCAGGGTCCCTGATGACTGGAGACTCCCTGTACCAGCACTGGACCAACCTGCCTCCAAAAGCCTTTGTCTTAAGAAAGAAATCTCGTTTAAGCCACTGCTGTAAATTACATGAAATTAAAAATAATTCTTGGGGCTTCCATGATAGCTCAGGGCTAAAGAATCTGCCTGTAATGCCCAAGATATGGGTTCAGTCCCCGGGTTGGGAAGATCCCCTGGAGAAGGAAATGGTTACCTGTTGAGGTCCTTTAATGGACCGGAACCTGGTGGTCCGGAGCCGACCAATAAGAAAGTAAAGGAGAGAGGAGAGAGAGAGAGGCTGATATTCCTTGGTTTATGCAAAAAGCCAATAAAGTCCCTGACACGGGGCTTGCTCTGTTCACGGAGGCCTCAGGCACCCTCTCGATGGGGTGAAGGCGCAGAGCACCTTCTTGAGAGGGTCTTAGAAGCCTGGGCAGGAAAGTGAACTCAGAGAGGCTCTGCGCTCCAAAGAAATAGCCTGAGAGAGAGAGAGAGACCGCAAGTGAGACACGGGGACCAAAGCTCTGATGGAGCAAAGGTGTTTTAATCAACATGGTGTGGGCATATATACTGTAGTTATTCTCAGCAAAGATAAACATCAAAATTCCAGACTTAACAAAACATAGACCATCCATATTAAAGAGAGAGAGAGAGTTGTAAATAATCACTTTTACTCTATGGTTCATAAAAAGGAAGAAGGTACTTATCACCGTATAGGAAAACTAACAAAGGAAATGCCTGGATTCCTCAGCCCCCGGGAGAGGCTTGCCTTTCCTCTTAATTCCTGAATATTCAGGAATTAATATGGAACAGAGAATTCCTGACAGATCCAAAACAGCACACAGAAAGCCTCCTGTTAAATGCTTCCTGACAATTCCATTTTATTATACTCATCAAATAAAAGGTCAAATAAAAGTGAGTTTGGTTAGCATTAACCAACCTTATAGAAAGGCAACGGTAAACAACAGATATAATTATCAAGACAATCACCAAGCTACAGTTCCAGACCCGATACTGTGGGTAATACTCTGAAACCATCCTCGTGGGTCTAGCCCGGATAATTTGTTCAGCTAAAGTTTCCAAATTAGGGGAAGAGGGCAGATTTTTAGAAAAAGTTTTAAAGATTTCCTTTTTGCAGTAAATGTACATTCAGAGAGGCATTATCATGTATATTTTGTAAATGAAATTTGATTTGTACCCAGTTGTAGGCACTACGATTGAACAGGCACAACACAAAATTGAGTAGCTATAAGAAATAGAGGAGTTAAGACAAGTATATAGTTTGCAATTAATACAAGTTATAGAACATAAAGTCTTATTAAATTATAAATTTCCTATGGCTATAACAAAAGGGAGTGGGACACAGGCTTGTATAAAGTATGACCGATTGTAGCAAAAGAAATAGTTACTATGACCACGACAGGTCTCTGTGAAATGTCCGGTCCAAGTTCCAAATTTTTCGGTTCTCAGCAAGTTTCCAAATGTCCCATTGTTCAGGTCCAATTTGTTTATCCAGGACGGTTTGAGGAGGAGGGGGTGCCATTCCAGAGGCAAGCCAGCCAAGAAGTCCTTTGCCATGGTAACATTTCATTAGTAAACTTTTACAAGTTTTTTGTTCTTTCCCTAACGTTTTGTAGTGTAAAGATGGTTCACAGTACATAACCCAAGCAACATCTGAAGGGCTTCTTTTGGAGGCAGGATGAAAACCCAGGTTTGTCCGCTGATGTTTATGCATAGTACTGCTGGGCCCGAGCACAGGGGAAAGACTTCACAGCCTAAAGAAATGTTACTTAGTTTTCCTTCCTCCCCAGGGTGTGATGGCTCTTTCACGTACTAGGGAGGGGACATAAGTATAGAGTCATTAGCTGAAATGACTGGTCCTCTCTCTGTCCATTCGACCAGCTGTAATAGAAGGGGGTTGGCGATTAGTCGAGCTCGAGCAGGGGGAGGTACGGGCCAAAAGACTGAGCATTGCCAGAATGTATTCGGGACTCCAAGGGAATCCCTGTTGAGACCCAATTTTCAGCTCGATTAGTAAGGGTTTTTTATTTGTCCCCAAGTGGGTAGATCATAGGGGTGATGCCACCGAGGGTGGTGCTTTCTGGAGATCTTTTGAGTGGACGTAGCCCATATTGGAATTTCCTCTTCCTGGGGTTCTTGTTTCATCTCCATTTTGAATGCTAGGGGCCCCCTTGGGTCAAATCTTCTGAAGAGGTTAAAAAAAATGTAAAACAAATAAAGCTGTATTAACAAGTAATAGGTTTATAAAATATCTTATATTGGAATCTAGTAAAATCTGCTTTAGGTAAGGAAGACAGTAGTGAACCTTGTGTATTCCCCCTTTTTAAATTTTTTTATTTGTAACTTTAGTGTGTGATGTGTTTGTTTGGCTATGTCTTGTGCCTGTGGGTTATAAGGAATACCTGTAATATGTTTAATAGAAAAATATTGTAAAAATTGTTTAAAGTGTCTAGAAATATAGGCAGGACCATTGTCTGTTTTTATGGAACTAGGAGTTCCCATTACTGTAAAACAAGCTAATAAGTGAGTTATAACGTTTTGTGTAGCCTCACTGAGAAGAGGTATGGCCCAAATAAAAGCATTAGGTTGTAAACCGCGAGGCTTAATACCTTGTGTGATGGGTAGAGGTCTGTTAGGAGGCGCCATTTGTTAGATTTCTTTTTTATAACAAAAATAGGAGAGTTCCAAGGAGAACATGAGTCCTCAATACGCTTTAATTCTAGTTGTGTATCTATAAGCTCCTTAGCCGCCTGTAATTTCTCTTTCGTGAGGGGCCACACTGCTCAGTCCAAGTAGGCTCGTCATTCTTCCAAGTTATTTTAATAATTGTATTGTTTGTTAAATGAGCAGTGGCCCCTAGGAAAAATGTGGAATGCATATCTGAGTTTGTCATATATCTTTTTATTAAANCTCATGCAAAGAGTTGACTCATTGGAAAAGACTGATGCTGGGAGGGATTAGGGGCAGGAGGAGAAGGGGACGACAGAAGATGAGATGGCTGGATGGCATCACTGACTTGATGGACATGAGTCTGAGTGAACTCCGGGAGTTGGTGAGGGACAGACAGGGAGGCCTGGTGTGCTGCGATTCACGGGGTCGCAAAGAGTGGGACATGACTGAGTGACTGAACTGAACTGAAACACATTATTAAGTATGTTTCAGTTCACATGAATTTTAAAAACAGCTCATCAACTTCACAGTATCTAAAAACAAAGCTGGTATTTCCACGGCAGCACTGCCAGATGTTGAGGGTTTGAGGGTAAAGCTGGAATTTGCCCCAGGTTTTTGTTGAAGGGGACCTGGGGGGGGGGTCCCCTGTTTGGAGTTTCTCAGAATAGGTTTCCCTTTAATATCAAATTTAGATTTACAGTCTTTGGCCCAATGTATTCCTCTACGGCAGCGAGGACAGATTTTTAGAGGTTTTTTATTTTTTTAGCTTTCTTAGGGCAGTTCCTTTTTAAATAGTTATTTCCGGATACAAAGCATCCTTCATTTCCCTTAAGGCAGCAACCACTGTTTCAGCTAGCATTTGCATCTTTTCAGTTTCTAATCCTATATTTCGACAAGCCTTCAAATAATCAGTAATAGTCCCTGTCTCACGAATTGGAGCTACAGCTTTTTGACATTCCTGATTTGCATTTTCATAAGCAAGTAATTTCTCTAGTTGCCTTTTGGCTTCTTCTCCAATTACAGTAAGGGAAATAGCAGTTTGTAATCTAGCTAAAAAATCAGCATACATTTCATTAAGTCCCTGAACTTTAAGTGTGATGAAGTAAAGTAGAAAAGTGATGGGGCTTTCCAGCTGTTTTACCCATGTCTTAGTACTTACTGGCCTCAATAGGCCCTGGGGTCACTCTTGTCCGAATCTGCATATGTGTACCAAGCTCCTGTTCTGGGTGCCCCTTGTTGAGGTCCTTTAATGGACCGGAACCTGGTGGTCCGGAGTCGAAAGAGAAAGAGGCTGATAATCCTTGGTTTACGCAGAAAGCCAATAAAGTCCCTGGCATGGGGCTTGCTCTGTTCACGGAGGCCTCAGGCGCCCTCTCGATGGGGTGAAGGCACAGAGCACCTTCTCGAGAGGGTCTTAGAAGCCTGGGCAGGAAAGTGAACTCAGAGAGCCTCTGCGCTCCAAAGAAATAGCCTGAGAGAGAAAGAAAGAGAGGGAGAGGGGGAGAGAGAGAGAAAGCAAGACACAGGGACCAGAGCTCTGATGGAGCAAAGGTGTTTTAATCAACATGGTGTGGGCATATATACTGTAGTTATTCTCAGCAAAGATAAAGATTAAAATTCCAGACTTTGAAAACATAGGCGATCCATATTAAAGAGACAGAGAGAGTTGTAAATAATCACTTTTACCGTATGGTTCATAAAAACGAAGAGGGTACTTATCACCGTACGGGAAAACTAACAAAGGAAATGCCTGGATCCCTCAGCCCCGGGAGAGGCTTGCCTCTCAATTTCTGAATATTCAGGAATTAATAAGGAACAGAGAATTCCTGACAGATCCAAAACAGCACACAGGAAGCCTCCTGTTAAATGCTTCCTGATAGCTACCCACTCCAGTATTCTTGCCTGGAGAATCCCATGGATGGAGGAGCCAGGGGGACTCCAGTCCATGGGGCTGCAAAGATTCAGATACAGCTGAGCAGAGAAGAGGAGCAGCAATGGGCATAGTTAAACTAAAATTGGTGACGAGGAGTGGAAAATTGAAAGAAACATTAAAAAATAGTAATTCTCTAAAATTTTTTATACCATTTTGAAGGTTATTTTCCATTAACAGCTATTATAGCTATATTCCATGTTGTACAATACATCCTTGAGCCAGTCTTACACCCAACAGTTTGTACCTCCCCTGCCCCGACCCCACCCAACACACACTGGTAACACTGGTTTGTTCTGTTATCTGTGAGCCTGCTTCTTCTTCTTCTTCTTTTTTTTTTTTTTTTTGGCTGTATTCAGTTTATTGTATTTTTTTAGGAAAAAAAAAAAAACAATTCTTAAATATTGTAGCAGCTTAGAAATCAAACTTCATGTTATCGGTTAAGATTCTTCCAGAAAAGCATTTTTCCTTCTCTTGTTTTGGACCTTTAAAAACAGACAATGAGAAACTTGGCCATGAGTGAGAGGCGGAGCTGCAGTGGGAAAGGGACGTGGGAGGTGACCCTCCGTGATGTGGTGGCAAGAAGGCTGGGGCTTGCAAGGAAGCCTATAAGGCATGTTGTACCCACCCAGGAAGATGGCAGGGGCCAGACGCTATGAGCAAGACTCCAGAGATGAAGAGGGACATTCAGGCAGAATTTTAGATGATGGTGACAAGGAAGAGTTCACAGATATTGCTTTGATCTCTAACAGTCTCAAATGCAAACCTCCCATAGTTCACCTGGATTATTCTCATGAAGCAGGTGAAACAAATTTCTTTCAGGTCTGGGTCTAGGGAAAGTAGCCCACTTTCTCTGTTTTCCTGAGCTCTACACGCAGAGATCAAAGTCCTCCGAGAATACAAGCACGCACAATTTCTGTAGTCCTCAAATTTAACAGACTTGCTACCTATGACACTGTGAAAGGAGGTTAACAGAGCAGCAACATTAGACTCACATGAGATTTCTAACAAGGTCAATTTCTCTCCACTGCATCCTGCTTTTAGCTCAGTATATCGACCTTCTAACTACCCTCACCCATCCCGCAAAAGGAAGACTGGCTTTTTTTCTTTAGCAAACCAAACAAAGCCAAGTGCTTACTTAAATCAATGCCTGGCTCAAGTGCAAAAAAGCTTTTCTATCAATAATATAAATGCAAAACTAGAAACCCCGTTGTACTTTAGAGTTAAGCCCTATTGTGGAAGGGTTGTTGGTGGTTTCTTGGCAATTGCAGTTTTCTGAGAATGAGACTGAATGGCTTTTTCCACCCTCTGTTTGGAAAGAGAACAGGAGGCTTGGCAGGTGTTTCAGCAGATGTATATTGCATTGTGTGTTTTTCTTTAGACAGAGAAAAACCAATTTTCTTCTTCGTTAAGAGACAACACTGGAGCCCAAGGAGAAGTGAAAAGCAGCAGCAACACCAGGGTCTACTGCTACCGAGCTGTGTGGTTTTGGGAGAGTTTTGGACCTACTTCTCCATTTATATCCTCAGACCAGCTTTAGAGGCATTAATCTTTTTGAAAATGTGATGAAATCCTAGGAATGCTGTCTTCCATAAACGTACACATATAATTTTGCGTATAATTTCAGGGCATTCACAAGCCCCAAAACCTACCCGTCAATTCTCCCACATTAGGAGCCCCAGGAACAGATGCTCTAAGGTCTTCTAAACTCTACGCCTGGCTCCACTAACATTTTACAATTAAAAAAATAAGAGGAGGAAAAACCATTTTACGCTTATGTCGTGTGCACTGCGGTTTTCACGCTATTCTAAACATCTCCTGGTTGGAGCAAAAGACTTTCTTAAGCCACATGGCTCTTCTCTAAAATGTGACTTTACTGTACTTCACTCCAATAAAACTTAATTAAAAATAAAATGTGACAGATACTTAAGCAGGTACAAGTGTGACAATTCATGTACCAGATTGTAATTGACAAGCATAGTAATAGATGCCGACTATGATAATTACCCTGTTATCATAATATGTTAAAAATTTCAAATGAATGCTAATTCTTTATAAACAGCATTTGAAATTTCACTAGGGTAATGGGGCGGGGCACCAGGGGGACTCCTGAAGCAACAAAACACATAGAGCACATAATTTTGAAACAATTTTATTCAGTGTTTCTTTTCTTTTTGCATGAGAGACTACCACTTCCCCTAAATAAAGATATGCAAAGAGTCATATAAAGAAAATTAGACTTCAAGAAATGTCCTCCTTACTTCGTCCCATGCCCAGGGGACACCCCTACAGCAATTCACACTCCTCTGATTTAGCGGTTCTTTGATAGAAAAGCCACCAGAAGAACAAGCAAGATACAAGAAAATAATTTAAAAAGTACAACAATTTGTGACATAATAACATAACATAACTAGCATAGTGAAGGAATTACAGCTGTATCTCTTTTTTTTTTTGTACTTCAATTTATTGTCCTTTATAGATCCAGCTTTTTTTTAAAATACAAAGTTTATGGCAACCCTGCATGGAGCAAGTCTATCAGCACCATTTTCCCAACAGCATTTGATTCCTTTGCATCCCTCTGTCATATTTTGGTAATTCTTAGAATATTTCAAACTTTATCATTATTAGTCTATTTTGTATGGTGATCAGTGATCTCTGATGTTACTACTAAGACTTGTTGAAGCCTCAAATGATAGGACTTTTTAGCAATAAAATACTTTTCAATTAAAGACTATGCCTTTCTTAGACATAATGGTTAAAGTGGCTCAGTCATGTCCAACTCTTTTGAGACCCCATGGAGTGTCCACCTAATTCTCCAGGTCAGAATACTGGAGTGGGTGGCCTTTCCCTTCTCTAGAGGATTTTCCCAACCCAGGTATCGAACCTAGTTCTCCCGCACTGCAGGTGGATTCTTTACCAATCGAGCTACCAGGGAAGCCCAAGACAAAATGGGATTGCACAGTACAATAGAGTGCAGTCTAATATAAGCCTAACATTGGGAAAGAAAAGATTGTGGGTGACACGTTATTTGGAGGGTCTGGAAATGAATCTGCAATCTTTCTCACCTGTGCCTGTACTGTCCAACAGTGAACACAGTTTTCAAGCGACTGAGAACGAGCTGGACTTCAGTATTTCAGTGCCTGAGGAGTCCCAACATGTACAGCCGCCAAAGCGCGCAGGTTTTCCTTGTGCTGAAATAACAACCAAAATGACCTCATTTGTACAAGACCCAAACCAGCATCGATTAAAACAAATCTGAGTTAAACAGGTAATGACGATTCAGAACATCGGTGAACAAACGTCCTCAGAGATAAGAGCTTAAGCGCTATAGGCCTGTATTACAGTCTAAAAGTGGGGAGGCGGGGTTTGAAAAGTCGACAGCAATGTGTGTTTCAACCNTGCGCCGGGCCAGGTTGGTTCGCTGAGGAGACGCGTGCGCCGCTGGATGGAGGTGGTTGCTGGATGCTACGAGCAGGTCCTTTTTGGATTCGCTGTACACCCTGATCCCGAGGCGGACGGCCACCGCGAGGTGAGAGCCCGCGCGCGCAGGGACCGCGGGTGGTGGGGTGGTGGGGCGGCGGGGCGTCAGGCCTGGTTCCCAGCGGCCTAGGTAAACAGCACCTCAGAGGAACACACCGTCTGCTGTGTTAGGGTTCATCGATAAATGAAACTCAAGAGACTTAGAGTATACTTAGAGTATACATATAGAATATACTTAGCACATATACTTAGGATATACTTAGCCTTTTGAAGCATGGAGAAGGCATTTAGTAAGACGTGGTATGTGGCTTTTGTAGTGAACATTCTGACTAAGGTGCACAAAGCAAGTTTGCGTTTCTGCAAACGGGCCTGTGGGCCGTCGATTATGAATTTAAGAGTCGTTCCCATAAGTTGAAACAACAGTTCGCTCTTTCCCTGAGTTTTTGTCCTGGAATTTTAGCAAACTATTCGCGCTGGATTCAGGTAAACGCTTCGTTGGTAAAACGACACCCAGTTAATTATTGGGCCCTTCCAGTGGGGACCATTACTTGCAGTGAAGGTGCGAAGAAGCCATAGGTATGGATTCTGCATTGGAAAGCTTAACCACGTAAGGAGATGATGAGGAAGGCAAATAACGTAGAGAAAAGGTTACAACAAAGTGTGATGAGTATTATGGGCTTCTCTGGTGGCTCAGTGATAGAGAATCCACCTGCCAGTGCAGGGGAAGAGAGTTCAGTCTCTTGTGCAGGAAGATCCGCTGGAGAAGGAAATGGCCACGCACTCCAGTATTCTTGCATGCAGAGCCCCGTGGAGCTTGTCCTGTTACAGATAACGGGGTTGCAAAGAGCCTGACGCAACTCAACAACACCAAAAAGGTTAAGTATTTTACTATGTGTAGGAATATAAAAGTTAAGTAAATTGGAAAAAAAAAAAAAAAGTTAAGTAAATTGGGAGTACTCAAACAGGTAGTTAGGAAATACTCAGAAATTTCTTACTAGAAACAAGATCTAATTTTTAGCCCAGTACTGTGTTTTCCCTCTAAAGGAATTCCTTAGAGGGAATTCCTCAGATAATTTCCTAGAAATTAATGAATGCTTCTTTATGAAGATGTTGTGGTGTCAGTTTTGAGTTAACCAGAAAATTGGAAGTATGTAACTTAGTTAAATTCCTTTTTTTAATTTTGTTGTTTACTCTGGTTATTCATCTGCCTCTGGTTGAAAGGTGACGTGTTCTGAATACTCCGAAGATGACGCTACTGATGGTGTTATTGTTTGTAATAACGGTGCTTTCCATGTTGCAGACACGTAGTCATCCTCACAGCAACCCTCTGAGGCAGATGCACTTGTCCTCCTTTTACAGATGAGAGTCCAGAAGTTGAGATAGGTTAAGCTGCTTGTTCAAGGCCACTGAGCTAATAATTGGCTGACCTGGGACTCACCTTTCAAGCTGTCTCCGATGCTTGAAGCTCTCTTTTTTTTTTTAACTTATTTTTTAATTGGAGCAAGATTGCTGTACATTGTTGTGTTGGATCCTGCCCTACAAGACCACAAGTCAGCCATAGTTACATGAATATCCCTTCTCTCTTGAGCCTCCCTCCCCTCTCACTCAAAGCTCTTAACTATTAACCTAGTACTGCCTCTAAAGCTATTGAGGCAGTAGCCCCGATGATGAATGTTCCTTCTGTAAGATGTACAGATAAAGGTTATTCTCTGATCTATGGCCACAGCAGCCCCTCAGGAATGTTGCACCTTTACTCAAAAGAGGACTTCTCTGTCCTGATTGACAGAAGGACTGTTTTGCTGTCACTTTTTGGGAATTAATTTATAACACTTCCTAAGTGTATTCGAACAAGTTTGGTGACTTTATTTCTTCCTTGGTTTATTCGTTTTGCTAATACTTCACGATGCATCTTCTTTAATGGGGGGGCAGGATATGTGTGTGTATTCAGCAGTCATTCTTTGCACTGAACATATCCCATTCGTTCAATCTGAGAGTTACGTCGTGGCAAGCCTGGAGGTCTTGAGACCTCATTATTGGTCATTCTCCAGAGCTTATATTGGTATTAATGCAAACGCTATTTATTTTTCTTTATTGGTCTTGTCATTATATAGATACCTGCTCTGTGTGATGTCATACTGTCTTGTTACTCCCACAGAATGACGCTCCGTTGGAATATGGGCTTTTGTTTCTCTTGTTCACTGCTCTGTGTATTTCGTTCACTGTGTCAAATGGTGCCAAGCATGTAATAGTCGTTCAGTGTTTGAGTGAATAAATTCAAATCAAAATTTGGACATTTGAGTGAATGAACGGTATGGAGGCTTACGGATAAGTAAACCTGCTTAGGAGTTAAGGGATTGGATGAGATTTTAAAGTCCCTGTAGCCCAATCTTCGCCCATAAATGTGCTCAGTCGTTTCTTACTTTTTGTGCCCCTGTGGACTGTAGCCTGACAGGCTCCTCTGTCCATGGATTTCCCAGGCAAGAACACTGGAGTGGATTGCCATTTACTCCTCCAGGAGATCTTCCTGACCCAGGGATTAAACCCATATCTCCTGCATTGGCAGGTGGATTCTTTACTGCTGAGTCACTTGGGAAGCCCCCGTCCAGTCTCCGTAATTGTTTTTAAAGTCATGGTGCTCAGTGTTGCCTGGCTATTCTGTTACTGTCCCTTCTTTATTCAGTTCTGTGAATCTGTCCTGGCTTTTCTCCATTTGTGGAATCCATTCGGTTTTCATGGATCGTGAAGCCACTACTGCCTCTCTGTAGGGAGCTGTGCTGTGACCGTGGCGCTCGCTGACCCTGTGCTTTTTCCTTCAGCAGAGATGGGCTCCTGTGGCCGACTTCACCCACCACGCCCACACTGCCTCCTTGTCAGCGGTGGCTGTCAACAGCCGCTTTGTAGTCACTGGGAGCAAAGATGAAACCATTCACATTTATGACATGAGAAAGAAAGCTGACCACGGGGCGCTCATGCATCACAATGGTAAGAAAGTCATGTCCTTTCAGATAACAGTGTTGAGGCATTATTACTTTACTGTTCGACTTCAGCAGAACAATTCATGTAAGTGTCTCATATGAGCAGATTCTGTGCTAGGAAATACAAAAGTGGACAAAATGTGGTTCTTTATCCTTACGTTATTCACAGTCTGTATTGGGCCAGAATGGAAGCACTTTACTCAGTCTAGTGGGGCAGAAGGAGGAAGCAAGTTTTCACTGAAAGCTTCCTTAAAATGACATTAAAATGAACTGTTTTATAAGAAGAGGTCATTTGGACAGGTGACACTGGCAAGATGGAGAAAAGGACACTCAGGGCGGGGCAGGCCATGCGAGGGGCACCAGTGGCAGCGCCACAGGAGAAGCTGCCTCTGGGGGAGGGCCAGGTGCCCAGCGCTGTGCCATGAGAGCCAGCTGTGGCTCAGAGAAGAGGATGCCTAGGCTCGGAGGTGTCCTAGGACTGCCCACGGTCATAAAACGCTGAAACCAGAGCCTGAGCCTGCAGCTGCAGCCTGTGCTTTTGTGACCACGTGTGCCTGGGGACATGTAAGGCGCTTGGTGTTCTGAGGTCGACACGGAGGTTGCGGTGGCTGGAGAGGTAGTGGGGTCAGATCCTAGGGGACCTCGAGTGGAGGAGGTCGGGATTGAATAGGGGCAGAGAGCAATGCAGTCCTGAGGAAAGTGCTGGAAGTTGAGTGTGGGAGAGACTCATAACCAGCAGAGAGCCTGCCTGCTGGAGTTGGAAGCTGTCGACAGACATCTGTTTGCAGTAGGCTACACACAGTTCTGTAGACAAAGGAAAGTTAATTGGTGTGTGCGAGAGAAAGATTGATTTACATGGGAACAGAGGATTTTGGAGAAAGAATAGGTTGTTGGCCTAGAGTGAGTAGGGTGTCAAGGATCTGCAGATCTCCGAACATAAAGCAGGCGAGTGTGAGTGGAGGAAGGCCAGGAAGGGCTGGAACAGTGAGAGGTTGTGGTCAGGGAATGGATTCTTAGAGCTGGAGACTTACTGTGGAAAAGCTCCAGGGGATAGCCATGTGAGGGACTGGAGTGCAAGGAGGTGGAGGTTACTGAAGTGGAGGAGGTCAGGAGGAGTGACCCCCTAGTCACAGCTGGGGTTTCACGTTGATGGTGAAGTTGAGCAGGACAGCAGCAGGATCGAGGGACAGACAGACCCAACAGGCGGTTTATTCCCCAGTGAAGTGAAAGTGAAAGTCACCCAGTCGTGTCCAACTCTCTGCAACCCCATGGACTATATAATCTGTGGAATTCTCCAGGCCAGAATACAGGAGTGGGTAGTTTTCCCTTCTCCAGGGGATCTTCCCAACCCAGGGGTTGACCCCAGGTCTCCCGCACTGCAGGTGGACTCTTTGCCAGCTGAGCCATGGGGGACGCCCCTGGTGTTGGGCACCATGTGCTGTTGTCACTGCGTTTTCCCAGGCAACAGAGAGGGAGGGGGTTCACGTGTACTCCAGGAGAAGAAGGGGAAGGAAGAACTCAGGACAATAGAGCCTCTTACTCAGGGGCTCAGTTTGGAAAAACATGCCTGAGGAAAGTAGTTTTCTGCAACAAAAGGCAGATAAGACAAATACCCCATTTTTTACACTACCTTTCATCTATTTCAGAGGTTCTCGCCAGCCGAGAGTCTGCTGTTTGTTCGTAGCAGAAATTTGGAGTGATCAGTGTCCTCCTTAAGTGCCCTGTGAAATAGTCCTTAGCCACTTTGACAAGTGTCTTGCTTTTCGGAAGCAGCTCAGCTTTGGGTGACTTCAGTGCGCATTCCTTTTCCTCTGCCTCCTAGTCCCAGTTCGTTCAAGGAAGGCTTCTCCGTCCCTTGGGCTTGGAGACATAAGCTGAACAAGTCTGGTCTGTACCTGGTCTGCACAGGTGTTCAACCTCAAGAAAGGGTTTGACCTGGGAAGAGTTTAGATAGGGCATGAAAGAAGCAGGATTTTTGATTTCCTTCATTTCTTATACAAGTGCTGTTTGGAAACGGCTGGTAGTACATAATCTCTTTTCCAGGTAACAGGTAGAATCATGAGCAGAAGTAGTAGAAGATGTGGGAAAGCAACATTTCCAAAGTCAGAAATAAGGCAACAGTGAAGGAGAAAGACGTGGGTAGACATGACTAGAGTCTCCCACTGTGAGGAGTACATAGGGCCACGTATTTTTCTTGGTTTTTAGAGGGGGGCGGGGGTGTGTGCACAGTTATTCCTCACAGATCTTTGACTTTCAGTATAAAGGGCTATGTGAAGAATTGACCAGGATTTGTGCAGAGACAGCACTGACCCAGGGATTCATGCTCTATTCTGAAAAGGACAAAATATAAATATTTAGACTTTGCAGCCAGAGGACTCAGCAGTCTGCAGGCCAAATCTAGGCTGATGGCCTGATTCTGTAAATGCAGATTTACTGGAATATAGCCACACTCACTCAGTCACGAAAGGTCGGTGGCTGGCTTGGCACTACAGCTGCAGACGTGAGTACACGAACAGAGGCTGTCGGGCTTGGTTTTCCCACAGGCACGATCACTTGCCTGAAGTTCCATGGCAACAGGCACTTGGTCAGCGGGGCCGAGGACGGCCTCATCTGTGTCTGGGACGTGAGGAGATGGGAGTGCCTGAAGGCGATCAGAGCTCACAAGTGAGTCCCGCCTGCCCTCGGTGTTCTCCAGGTGCCAGTCAAGCTGGGGGCTAACTGTCGGTTTCCTTTTAGAGGACACGTGACCTGCCTTTCCATTCACCCATCTGGCAAGTTGGCCCTGTCTGTGGGTACAGACAAGACACTGAGGTGAGTCATGAAGGCCCAGGAGCCCCTTCACTAAGCTGTGGTCTTTGGTCTTCAGAATTAAGAGCCCGCCCCCTGGAGTAGCTGTCCTGCAGGAATACTGGAGTGGGTGGCCTTTCCCTTCTCCAGAGGATCTTCCCAACCCAAGTCTCCTGCATTGCACACAGATTCTTTACCATCTGAGCCACCAGGGAAGGTGGTGTTGGTACTGTTTCTATACTGCCTGCCATTGTCAGACGCCAGGGTAAAGCTGAACGCTTACGAATCTTTTCATAAGGAAAGGGGGGAAATGAAAAGCTCTAAGTTCAAACACGTATGCTGCATTGCAGTCGTGAAGTATTTTAGGAAGTGAAGCCTTTTGAAAATACAGTGAACTCAGCGGAGGAAAGGACTGTGGGAACAGAGTGAATTTTAATTTTGCTTGATAAGAAATATATCGGGCATTGCCATAAGAAAGAAGGTAGTTCTTCTGAATGGCCAAGTAGTGAATGTTCATTTGTGTCTTCATTAAACTTAGCTTTACACGTGGTCAGTCAGTGATCATGCAGTAAATGAGCTTCCTGTTTTGCAGAACATGGAATCTTGTGGAAGGAAGATCGGCATTCATAAAAAACATAAAACAAAGTGAGTGTTTCTTTGACTTTTTCTTTTATTTCATTTTTGGCTTTGCTGGATATTGGTCATTGCAAGGGCTTTTTCTCTAGTTCCATCGATTGGAGGCTGCTCTTCTCTTGCGGCGAGCGGGCTTCTCACAGCAGGGCCTTTTCTTGTTGGGGAGCGTAGGCTCTAAGGCATGAGGGCTCGATAACTGAGGTGCACAGGCTTAGTTACTCCAAGACGTGTGGGATCTTCCCAGGTCAGGGATCGAACCCATGTCTCCTGAACTGGCAGGTGGATTCTTCACCACTGAGCCACCAGGGAAGCCCAAAGTGAGTGTTTTTGTTTAGAATGCATTTGAAAATTTGATAGGCTGTGGATGTGTATACACACAAGTTCTCGTGTCCACACACCTACAGTTATTTGCTTACATAGTGGTGGCTCGCTCTGAGAGCATAGGCCTTAGGTCACTTTTTTTCCTTCCTCTTTCTATTGGGATTTTTGGCATGGCTCTGCCACCTATGAACTGTATGACCTTAATGATTCTTCAGACCAGTTCCTTGTCTAAAATCTAACTCACAAAAATATGCATCATAAGTTTGCTGTGAAGGTTTAATGGGATAATGGGTGTGAAAGTGCACAGTGTAAATATCTGCTGTTTTTTTTATGACCTCCAATCAGTTTCTTTTTTTATCTATGAAATAACAGCAGCTGTGTTCTTGTAACTTACAGATGCTCACATAGTGGAATGGTCGCCAAAAGGAGAGAAGTACGTAGTTGTCATACTGAACAGAATAGACGTCTATCAGCTCGACACTGCGTCCGTCAGTGGCACCATCACAAATGCGAGGAGAGTGTCTTCTGTTGTGTTTCTTTCAGTGAGTGATCGGAAGTCAGTGGTGGGAGTTGAGTGTATAAGGTGATGGTCAGAATTGTTGATGACATTCTGGGTGTTAATGTGTGTTTTTTTTTCCTTCTGTTAGGAATCTGTCCTTGCAGTGGCTGGAGATGAAGAGGTTGTAAGGTTTTTTGACTGTGATTCCCTAACATGCCTCTCTGAGTTTAAAGCTCATGAAAACAGGTACTTTTTTTTTTACACACTAATCTCTGTGTGCTTGTATGTGGAGGGTCTCTTGTAAATGCAGTAGCTTCATAAGGCAGACTTTTGTGAACGACTACAGAAATAGACATATCTACATAACTGATTTTTTTTCAAGAGGATGGTGGGAATGTTGTCTTGGCCATAGTGATGCAAAAGTGGTGAAGTCGTCACCAGGACTAGTCATTGGCACAACAGACTTATTTTCTCAATAATTTCATTACACTTGCGGCCTGGAACCCTCAATTCATACTTGAGTGGGGAAAAAGATTAGCTCTGCCCCAATCACTCTTGTCCTTTTTGCCTCTGTTTACCTATCCACTGGCCCCTTCCTACACTCTGCTTTTCCTGCAGGAGAAATAAATGACATGTTGACCTCTGTCTTGCGTCCATTTCCGTTACTGCTCACTGTATCTCTAAAGGCAGATGTGACTCTCAGGGTCAATGGTTAATAACCAGACCAACGTTAGCACCCTGTTAGGTGATGGAGAAGGCAACCAACCCAGTTCTATCTGACTGCTTCTGCCTTTTCTGCTGTAATTTTGTAAAATGGTGATCATGTAATGTGTTTTATTTGCATATCCTTTTATGTTTCAAACAACTCTTAGTTATTTATTCTTTAAAAATGCTTATTTATTTGGCTGCACAGAGTCTTAGTTACAGCACGCTGTGGCATGTGGGATGTAGGTCGAATCCGGGTCCCCTGCATTGGGAGCGTGCAGCCTTAGCCACGGGACCACCAAGGATGTCCCAAACAACTCTTAGTTTTCATTTTCTATATCACAGTTTAGCTTTAAGGAATCTCTCTTTACAAATAGAATATTGCACTCACTAGACAGGCCCTAGTTTCTACCCGCCTCGTTTTGGGGAAGGGAGCCTATTCTTCAAGGCCATATAGCTCTTCATGGATATTTGGTTGTTCGGTTAACAAGTATTCGCTGAGCATCCGTAATGAAAAACTGCAGCAGGAGCTTGCACTCTCCTGGCTCTTATCTTCTTGGGGGGCAACAAATAGGATAAACAAGAACTCAGGTAATCCTAACAGGAAGGAAATAGGTATTTGGGAACAACACAGGTTACTTATTTGGATGGGGTGATCGGGGAAGGGGGAATGAGACCTTCAGGATAAAGGAGCTATTTCTAAAAGGGAGAGAATTGCAGGCACAGTGGCCCTGAGGGATAAAAGAGCTTGGTGTATTTTAGGAACAGATAGAAGACTGTCACTGGGTCAGAGGGAGCCAAACGGTGCCGGGCCTGGCGTGTTGTGGGAAGGAGTTTGAGTGCCTTTGCAGGTGTTGGGTTTTCTTTGTCCCAGCCACTTCCTCCCTCTTGTGGTGGTTTGAAACCGAACCTACCTCTGTAGAATTTTAAGCCTGGGAATAACATAGTTTGATTTTTTTTAAAGTTGTTAGGGGGCAAAAATGGAAGCCCAGAGGCCAGTTAGTTTACTCCATAATCCAGAAGGGAAATGATAGTAGCTCAGAAGGTGGGTGGTAGGCCCTGAGGTCAAGGGGAGGAGGCCTCAGTCACCTCTGTCTTTCTCTCAATATAGTTTCCTGAGGTGGAGGGGGTTTGAATATCTTTATTTCCTTTAATTCCTGATAATTCCTTTTATTCCTGATAATCTGATTATTTATAGTTGTCTATCATCTTTTCAAGTCCTTCTTAAGGTATGGTTGACAGTCAGTTCTATCTTGGAATTTAGACCCTGAAAATGACTCAACCAACTCATGGGATTGTGAGGCATGTTAAATTTTTGGCACTGTCTGTTGAGCAGTTTGGAAACACCTGAAGCCTGGAAAAGTCGAGAGACTGTGCCTGAAGTTTTCTAGCAGCATCATACTGTCTGGAGGAAAGGCTCTTTTATGGTGTCACTGTTTTTGTCCTAGGGTAAAAGACATGTTCAGTTTTGAAACTCCAGAGCATCATGTTCTTGTTACAGCATCGAGCGATGGTTTCATCAAAATGTGGAAGCTTAAGCAGGACAAGGTCAGTGTCTCAACACAAAATAAATAAACCAAATGCAGGTCTAACTGTCAGTATGACTTTAAGTGAGGTGGATTTTCTTAAAGGTTCACTGGGCACAGATCTTTTACATATTTTAAAATCTCTTCAAGGCATGATTGATATTCAGGGTTTTAAAATTAGGGTTCCGTAGGGCTGCCGGGGGGTTGGTATTGGTGAGTCTGAACTGGCTGGATCCCAGAACACCTGCTCATTCAGTCAGAGAAACAGCATATTTTTCTCTTCTGTGTATCGATGATCTTCTGTATAACCTTCTGTTAGATAAAAATCCTGCTGTTGCTAGAAAAATAATGGGGAACTTTCTATCAATTGTAGAATTAACGATAGTTTTGAACCAGATAATTACACATTTAAATTCTCTGGTAGTCTCCCTCTTACAGAGTCTTGGTTTATTCTCTTATAAAACAGTCTCTGAATGTGGTTTGTTGAGTACCTAGTTTGTGCAAGGTTCTTTGTTAAAACCTGGAACTGAACAAGATCAAACAGCACCTTTCCTTAGTGAAGTGCTTCTTAGAAATTGGTGGACATAGTCAAACCAATCACGAATCAAAGTCACAAGTATTTTCTAAACAGCATTCCTTTTATACTCAAGAAAATGCTATGTAAGTTTTTAATTAAGGTAACTTGATTATGGAAACTAAATTATTTAAAATTCCTTTATGTTATCTCACATTTTCTTTCTCACATTATAGAAAGTTTCCCCATCTCTATTGTGTGAAATAAACACGAACGCCAGGCTGACGTGTCTTGGGGTGTGGCTGGACAGAAGGACAGACACAAAAGAAAGCCCACCTGCTGCCGCCGAACCTGCTCCTGGTAAGTGAAACCGATCTTTTAAAAAATTCAAGCTATCTCTTGAGGTGGAGGAGTGCTAGATTAACTTCATTTTATTGTCAACTTATTTTACTTTAGAGGGAAAAACAGCCTTTAAACATTCTGTCTCTTATGTTTTAGTAAGTAAAGAACAGTCCAGATGCAAGAAAGAGGAATCTGCCCATGCAGTCCAGGAGGAAGAAAAACAGCCAAAACCAGACGCAGAGAAATGTAGTTTAACTGGTGACAGTAATAAGCCAACAAGGGGAAACAGCCTGGCATCAGCCAAGAAGAGAAAAACAGTGGAAATATCAGAAAAAAAGAGAAAAAGGAAGAAAATATGAATGATGCAGTGAATCCCAGATTTTTCCTAGAAGGAGTTTTTTTTCAAATATACTTTTTTTCCCCCTAAGTAGAAGCTTGGAGTTTCTTCTTTTGAAGAAAACATACAGCTTAAAAATCACTTTCAGGTCTTTTTAAAAAAACTGTGGTAAAACTTTTTGAAAGGCAATACTAATTATATATCATGGTGATATGTAGTATGTTAATGTATAATACAGGCTTCCCAGGTGGCTCAGTGGTAAAGAATCTGTCTGCCAGTGCAGGAGACAGAGGTTTGATCCCTGGGTTGGGAAGATCCCCTGGCGAATGAAATGGCAATTCACTCCAGTATTCTTGCCTGGGAAATCCCATGGACAGAGGAACCTGGTGGACCACAGTCCAGAGGGCTCACAAAAGAGTTAGACATGAAATAATGACCGAGCCCACACACATGCAACCTATAATGTATAATTTTTACTGCTGTGTAAAGCAAATAAAGATCTTTCTCTAAATATTGTGGCTTAATATAAAATCCTAAACACATTTCTTACCAAAAGTGGATAAAGGAGTTATTTTTCAGATTTTCTATTTAAGTGAGGGAAGAATGAAAAACCTGCATTACTTTGGCATCTTCAAGTGGTTCTAGTAATTTTAATGAGGATTTTGTTCATTTTGATAACAAACAGTACAAAAAGATATACATACCAGGAAGTATGTTAAGAGAAGCTTAAAAACTGCAGATAAATAAAATACATATCTATAATGCATATGCTGAAGTTTAGGGCTCCGAACAGAAGGTTAAAGAGAGGCTGCCAAACTTGATTAAACTGTTCTATTTCCAGTCAATGACAAGGAAATGTTAAGACAGGAAAATGACATTTCCTTTATTTTAAATCTGTTTCAGCCCATCAAAAACAAAACAAAACACTTGGCTAATCTCCCATCCAAGTACTAACCAGGCTCAACCCTGCTTAGCTTCCATCATCAGATGAGATTGGGCGCATTCAGAATGGTATGGCTGTAGGCTTATCTTCTAACAAAAGTAGTGTTAAAACTATATCTTACTTACTTGTATCTTATTTCAAAAAACAGCTCTAACAGGGCCTAGGACTGTAGGTAATTAAATCTCTGTGGTTTCAGTTCAGTTGCTCAGTTGTGTCCGACTTCTTTGCAACCCCATGAACCTCAGCACACCAGGCCTCCCTGTCCATCACCAACTCCCGGAGTCCACCCAAAACCATATCCATTGAGTTGGTGGTGCCATCCAACCATCTCATCCTCTGTAATCCCCTTCACCTCCTGCCCTCAGTCTTTCCCAGCATCAGGGTCTTTTCCAATGAGCCAGCTCTTCATATCAAGTGGCCAAAGAACTGGAGTTTCAGCTTCAACATCAGTCCTACCAGTGAACACCCAGGACTGATCTCCTTTAGGATGGACTGGTTGGATCTCCTTGCAGTCCCAGAGACTCCCAAGAGTCTTCAACACCACAGTTCCAAAGCATCAATTCTGCGGCACTCAGCTTTCTTCACAGTCCAAATCTCACATCCACACATGACCACTGGAAAAACCATAGCCTTGACTAGACGGACCTTTGTTGACAAAGTAATGTCTCTGCTTTTGAATATGCTATCTAGGTTGGTCATAACNTTTTGAATATGCTGTCTAGGTTGGTCATAACTTTCCTTCCAAGGAGTAATCATCTTTTAATTTCATGGCTGCAATCACCATCTGCAGTGATTTTGGAGCCCAGAAATAGAAAGTCATCCACTGTTTCCATTGTTTCCCCACCTATTTGCCATGAACTGAAAGCCTTTGACTGTGTGGATCACAATAAACTGGAAAATTTTGAAAGAGATGGGAATACCAGACCACCTAACCTGCCTCTTGAGAAATCTGTATGCAGGTCAGGAAGCAACAGTTAGAACTGGACATGGAACAACACACTGGTTNGTTAGAACTGGACATGGAACAACAGACTGGTTCCAAATAGGAAAAGGAGTACGTCAAAGCTGTATATTGTCACCCTGCTTATTTAACTTATATACAGAGTACATCATGAGAAACGCTGGACTGGAAGGAACACAAGCTGGAATCAAGATTGCCGGGAGAAATATCAATAATCTCAGATATGCAAATGACACCACCCTTATGGCAGAAAGTGAAGAGGAGCTAAAAAACCTCTTGATGAAAGTGAAAGAGGAGAGCGAAAAAGTTGGCTTAAAGCTCAACATTCAGAAAACGAAGATCATGGCATCCAGTCCCATCACTTCATGGGAAATAGATGGGGAAACAGTGTCAAGACTGTTTTTTGGGGCTCCAAAATCACTGCAGATGGTGACTGCAGCCATGAAATTTTTTAAAAGACGCTTATTCCTTGGAAGAAAAGTTATGACCAACCTAGA